>BSBK01008217.1:75000-157500 GCA_027943335.1 Chamaecyparis obtusa | reverse complement strand
GAAAGACCTACAGAACTAACTTTTTCAAAGGAAAAAAGGTAGGGATAGTCATAATATTTTCCATTAGTGTTTGAATCTTTTTTTTTGGAAGATACAGAACAGAATCTCGATCCCAAAAATATATCGTTTGTCCACATCTAACACTCCTAGACAAGGGCACCCATAATTGACATTGTCCTAAAATTTTAGGTTGAGATTTCAAATAAAGGTTAGCCTCTTGCTCTCATTTCTATATCTTTACTCCATGTATGTATATCTAATCTAATAATTTCTATGAATCTCAATTATTTGTCAATTTTACACTATTAGCCCTAGATCTTGCATTCAATTCACATCTTTCCATAGCTCATTTTTAACTTAATCAAGGAGTGCTAAATTCACCTTGTTCCAAATACTTTCAATTAGGTTTGAGATTGAGCCAAGTGGATCCATTCTCCTTAGAATAATTAAATGGAAATGGGGTTGATTCTTAATTTTCATGCATAAAATTATGAACCCTATTTTCCAACATTTCATTTTGGTGAACCCGACTCTTCCTGCATGCTTTTGATTTTTAGTTCCTGATTGTTTCATTATCACATTTAGATGATTTAATTTCTTAAATTAATTGTTTATGAAATTCATTAGTGAAAAAAGAAAAAAGAAAATTGCACATTATTATCTCTTATTTCATGCCTTTAGCAACATGATTTCATTTGAAAAAGTAATTTGTTTTCATTAGTTACTTTGATGATGCATATATATTTCATAGATATTATAGTGGCCTAGTTTTCCTTACATCTTTTTATCCCTCTCCTAAAGATCCTCCTACCCTTGAGAACATTTTTTGGTGCAAGAAGAGATTATCAAAACTTATTTCAAAAATCTCCCTCCTAGGGATGAGGCCTTGATTAATGATGTTGATCCTTCTAAAATGTATATCTCCTATAAGGATATTTTATATCAAGTAGATGATATTAAAAAAAATAATTTAATGTCATTTTACCTTCCATGCACCTAAATTCAATATCTCTTCTAGAGATGAAGCATTGATGGATATTTCTAATCCCTCTCCAAAAGTTTTTCTTACTTTTAATGGTACCTTGGATTGAAAAAAGGATGACACCATTGAGATCTCTCTTCATGAAATTCTACCTACAATGAACTCTAAATATTTCACATCTAAACATTATAGAGTTGGTTTCAAAATTCTTTCTCAACATGGATTCAATGGACATGGTTTAGGATGTATGAAACAAAGTAGAAAGGAACATGAGAAATTTATATCACACTTTTTTAAAGAGGGCCTAGGTTTCCAACATCCTTCTTTATTGAAATCCCCTCACTAATTTTCCAATAAATCTATGATTTCTTCTCCTAACTTCTCATCATAACAGGATAATATTTTGTTTGTGCTTCTCAAAGACAACTTATTTACTCTCTCTTTTAATAATAGAAGAAAAAATTGTAAAATCAAGACAATTCTTCTATTTGTGTGTATCAACAAATTTGTGTCCATACAACTAGTTAAATTCATGCTTTGAAGTGTAAAATTCATTAATTCATCAATTTTATATCATAAATATGAGAAGTAATAATAAGCGCACCTTTGTCATGACTCTTTTAAATAACATTTAGATCCTGTAATATTAATCCTCACTATGTGGCATTGGTAGCTTGCATATTGGGGGATCATTGTTATTTATAGTGATAAAATTTCATGAGAAATCCTATTTGGGTTAACAAAATGATAGCTTATCCAGGTTTCAGGTACTCGTCAAAACCTATTTTACATAATAAAAAACAACATGCTAGCTTATTTATCCATATCTCTACACTATAGGGAAAGAATTTAGTTCTCAATCACTCTACATCCTAATGACTAAATATCCCTTTGTTGTTTTGTATCTTTTAGAACATTATATACTTTCTTGCATAGAATTGTTTTTTCTTCATGAGGGTTTCATCTTTATTAGGAGGGTTACATCCTTGATTACAATCTCTTACTTTCTTGAAAGTGTGTGTCTATTAAAGTGGTGTCTCTCCTTGGTGATCAAAAGTATGTAATCCTTCACCAAGAATCATCCTTCTGAAGGTGTGTATTCTTGTGAATCTCTTTCCCCTTTCTTAATTAAACATGTCACTTTATTAAAGACCTACTCTTGGGGTTATATGTCTTGGATAAAACATCACATCTTTTTACAACTATCTCTTCCTTGCTTGAAAATATTTATGCCATCTTTAGCTTGGATTGTATGTACATTATCATTTAGAGGATTTCTCCTTTGCGATGAATACTTTTATCCTTGTTATTTTATTTAAGACGTCAACATGGTCCTATGCTAACATATTAAGGGGGTAAATATATGGTCTCCTTGTTTCAAATATTGCATGATTTTGTTATTAATAGTAGGCTTTGTTTATTTATCCTCATCTTGTAGAATTTCCATACAAACAGTCATGTTTGGTTTGGTTATCCTTATTCAAATGTTGTTGTATTTCCATAGGAATATTGTTCTTTGTTTTATTATCCCTATTCAAATGTTGTAGGATTTCCTTATGAACAATGTGCTTTATTTGGTTATCCTTATTCAATTTTTTTAGGATGAGTTGACCAACATAACATAACTTATAGACTATTTGACTCTCCTTGCATCATACGTATTTTATGGATTTTCTTACAATAATACTTTTTTTGGTTATCCTTTGCACTATATTTTCATGATGATTTGACTAGCATAAAACATTTTTATAGACTATTTGACTCTCTAAACTACCAACCCTATCAAAATGTGTACATACTTTTAAGGTGAAGTCTTCACCTCTTGGGTACCATAAACCAAAATCCAAGGTTCCTTTAAGTATTTCAATATTCTGTTCACTATTTGCACATGTGCCTCTTTAGGAGCTTGCACAATATTAGGTCTTAAGGTCTTCATATAAAAAAAATTCATATCATAGATATGTAGAGACTTTGGTTTACTTTGGGAGTTCAGATGCATTTGTGCTTAGCTTACAAACTATGACCATTGGTATATTCTCAAGATTGCAATCCTTCATTCTAAAAAAATTCAACATCTCTTTAGCATACTCAATTTGTGAAATAAGGATTTTATTACTAATTTGAGAGACTTGTAATCCTAGGAAGAAAGAGAATTCAACTAATATGGGAATTCAAAATTCTTTTCAATACATTTAATAAGAAACAAATTCTATTTTTATTGTCTCCATAGATTATATCATCTACACATACTACAACAATCAATTGATTATCATCTTTAACTTTAAAATATGGATTGTTGTATGTTAGACCTATTTTGAACCCTTGTAATTGTAACTGTTTATCAAATTTAGAATACCAAGCCTTGGGAGCTTTATTTTGTCCATAAGGAGATTTTTTGAGTTTGCATACAATATTCTTTTCTTAAGAATATGAATCCTTCACCTTGTTAAATGTCAACATCCTCTTCTAGACGTCCATTAAGAAATGTTGAATTGACATCCATTTAATAAACTTTCAAGTTTTTGTGTTAAGAAAATGCTAGGAAAATCCTTATGGCCTATAATTGTGCAAATGGGGGAAATGTTTCTTCAAATTCAACCCCTTCTACTTAAGCATAGCATTTACATACTAACCTTTCTTTATTATTTACTACTTGACCATCTTCATTTAGCTTAATTTTGAACACCCACCTAGTACCAATTACATTTTTAACCTTGGATCTTGGGACAACTTCCCAACTTTCATATGACTCAGATCTTATTCCATGGACTTACCTAATGTGTTTCATTTCTAGCTGTGTGTGTGAATTTTGTACCTGATTTGTAGACACAACACTTCAGTAAAACATTAGAGGTTAGTTAAAATTGAAATCGTGCAATAAATGAAAAACTAAACTAGCAAGGTGATTTACTACCTTCTAGTAGATGCGAGTATGTATTCTTAGATTATACCGAGATCAGTGACCTTGATGACACCTAAATGAAGGATTTAAATGCAAAATCTAGATATAGAATGAATGCGATTAATCTATTTTTTTGGTTTTTCTATGCAATTATGATGAAATAAACTGATATGAACCTATGCTAATATGAAAATTGATATGCTAAAATGAGCTAACAAAAATATTCTAAATGATATCGATACTATGCAAAAACAATGAAAATCTCACAACAACTTGAATTCTCAAGATTGATTCTTTAGTCTCCAATTCGACAGCGTGAGTGTGCAATTTGTGGATCTGATTGTGAAAAGATGAAGGCTTAATTTATAGAAATCTAGGGCTTTGGAGGTGCATGAAAAAAAGCCATAAATCACTCAAATAACTCAGGTTGATTTTTGAGTTATTTTTAAATAAAGGATAATTAAATCACAAAAACATGCAAAAGCAGAGTTTAACTCAAAATAGAGTTTAGATTTAATTGATAATTGATAGTTGTCTTCTTTTCTGATTGTGCATGTTTTATTTATGAATTGATTTAATAATAAAGTGATTTATTTCCAACTTAACTGATTTTGAAAAATAAAATAATTGATTTATGGGTTAATCAATCATTTTTCAAACTTTATTCAAAAACAATACTATTAAAAATTGACAAGTTGCTTTAATTAATTAAATAAGAATTTAATCATTTATTCATAGGATTTTTGGATTTATTGTCAAAATTAAATAATACAATTTAGGAATAAATAGAATTAACTTTAATTAAACAATTAAGTGGAAGAATTAAATCTAATTAATTAAATATTTAGAATATTCAATTAATCAAACTTTAGGTTAAATTGGATTTATAACCAAATAATCACTAAATTAAAGATAATTATGATAAATAGGAATATTGCTAGGAATATTCCCTAATGCAGAATTTATGATAATCAATTAGGATTCGATGATGTTCAGATGTGCCTTAGGTTAGGACTTTGATGTCGATTCCATTAGATGTGTTGATGTAGGAGGTTAATGAATCTATAGCCCATTTTGGGGGTATTACATTTTGCCCCTCTTTGAATTACTATGTGAAGTGCAGTGGTTCAAAGACAGTCTGTGTACAATGTTGATTGATATCGATATAAAATTGATATGATGTTGATATGAAACAAAAACTATGATATGAGATTTGAAGATACTAGGTCCTGAATGACCAAAGATAATGTTAACTATAACAACAATGAACTGATGATTGTGAAAAAGTGTCAAAATGCATGATTCTAAACCTTATGATTGTGAAGAAGTGAGTGACCGATTCCAGACCCAATTGTCGATAAGAATCACATTGGTATCACATATGAACCTTTCAATTATGAAGAACCAAGGAAGTAACACTAATGAACTAATGGTTACAAAACACTGATACAATTTACAAGATTAAGAGAATACTAGATTGATATGGATCTCGATGAATCTGATATGCCCTCAGTGATGATTGATTTGCCCCGAGCAATGAGGTCTTTCAATGAATCAACAACTAGACGTGGTTGTTGTCTTGATTACTGAGGAAAGATATGATTTCAAGTTTAGATTTACAGACTTTGAATGATGTGTAATACCATGCACCCTTCGGGATTAAAATTGAAATCTAACAAGAAAAGTCAGTGTTGATAGTTTAGAAGCATGTTAATTGATTTGAGAAATGGTTATACACATCTAGGAATGCATTTTGCATCGTGTAGAGGTCCTGGAGACCAAGTTTGACTAGGTTTGACCATGAGTTGACCATGGTTAACCAAGTTGAAATTTTGATAGTTTGATGTGAGATAATCAGTTAAGTTGAATTCTAGATTTCTATGATGATTGAAGGTCGATTATGCAAGCAATAGACCATCCTAGGTCCGAAAATTTTAAATCATGATTTTGACATAGTAAATGATCTTAGATTTGAATTTTGGTCTTGAAAATGGAATCAAAGTGTCAAAATTAGCCAGGAGTGCAATTTTTGTGAAAAATGGAGCACTTTTGAAAATTAGGTCAAAAGCTATATAAAGGTCGGAAGGGTCATTTTCAATTCATTTCAGCCTTTTGACTTTGAAAAACTTTATGGAGCCCTCTGAGAAAAATGGTAGATAAAGTGGTAGAACCAAAGGTACCTATGAGTTCGCACTGATTTGAGTGTAGCCAAAGACATCAGAGACCTCCACAGTACAAACATTTGGTAGGTGGAGCTCTGTGCTTTGCTGAAATTTCATATTTTCCATGTTTTATAGGATTTTAGCATTTTTTCATGTCTTTTCCATTTTTGAATTTTGCATGAATGAAAAATCATATGACTCCCTAACGGGACTCATATGACTTTTTAATAGTAGCTAAGTTGTTGTCTGATAAGCCCCCATGACTCGTATCAGAGGGACCCATGAGTCATATGACATTCTGTCGGGTCCCTCATAACTCCTATGATGAGGGATGCATTGTCATGCTACTATAATTTGTCGTTTGGTATGATGTGAAAAGTTGTATGACTTTTCATGCCAGTCTGAGTTGTCGTATGGAAAACAGTGAGCTTAAAACTCAGTATTAGGTCTAATTTTTTATTTTTTTAAACTCTTAGCTTGATTCTTGACCTGTTAACCTACCTTCTGAAATACTGAACTACCCCATTTCTATCCTTGTAACATGTTCTGTGACCCAAATACTGATAGGATTTCCTATTTCTGTGTTGTTTAGGTCATTTATCTAGATGTACATGTGTGGATCTCACATCCTGCTGTGTGTGTGAAAATTGTACCTGATCTGTAGACACAACACTCAGTAAAACATTAGAGGTTAGCTATAATCAAAATCGTGCAAAATTGAAAGCTATCTAACCAAGCGATTTACTGCCTTCTAGTAGGTGCGAGATTAATATTCTCAGATTGTAATCGAGATCAGTGACCTAGATGACACCTAAATGAAGGATTTGAATGCAAAAGATGGATATGAAATTGAATGCAATTAATCTAATTTTTTTAAATTTTCTATGCAATAAGAATGATAAAATGATATGAAATATGAATGCAAAAATAAGATTGATCTCACAAAGATGTCGATTCGCAAGAGCTTTGATTCTTCAATTCCAATTCTCCAGCGTGATTGTGCAAAATATGAGATGAATTATGAAGAGCTGAGCCTTGTTTTTATAGAAATCCAAGGCTTTGGAGGTGCATGAGAAAGAGCCATAAATCACTCAAATAACTCAGGTTGATTTTTGAGTTATTTTTAAATAAAGATAATTAACTCACAAAAACATGCAAAAGCTAAGTTTTAACTCAAAATAGAGTTTAGCTTTAATTGATAATTGATAGTTGTCTGCTTTTATGATTGTGCATGTTTTATTTATGAATTAATTTAATAATAAAGTGATTTATTTCCAACTTAACTGATTTTTGAAATAAAATAATTAATTTATGGGTTAATTAACTATTTTATCAAACTTTTATTAAAAATTATATTATTAAATAATGACAACATGCTTTAATTAATTAAATAAGAATTTAATCAATTATTCATAAGATATTAGATTTATTGTCAAAATTAAATAATGCAATTAATAATAGATAGAATTAAATCTAATTACACAATTAAGTGGCAAGATATTAAATCTAATTAATTAAATATGAAAATATTCAATTAATCAAACTTTAGGATAAATGTGATTTATTGCCAAATAATTATAAAATTAAAGATAATTATGATAATTAGGAATATTCTCTGATGCAGAATTTATGATAATCAATTAGATTTGATGATATTCAGATGTGCCTTAGGTTAGGACTTTGATGTCGATTTCATTTGATTTGATGATATAAGAGGTTAATGAACTTATAGCCCATTTTTGGGGTATTACATTTTGCCCCTCTTTGAATTACTGTGCAAGGCGCAGTGGTTCAAAGATAGTCTGTGTTTGATAAAGATATGAAACTGATTCAAAAGATAAACCGATCTCAAGATAGAAACTAATTGAGACATATTGAGATAGAAGGTCCTGAATGACCAAAGATAATGTTTACTATAGCAGCAATGAACCAATGATTGTGAAAAAGTGTCAAAATGCCTGATTTTGAACCTTAGGATTGATAAGAAGTGAGTGACCCGTTCTAGACTCGATTGTCTTAGCAGAAATAGCAGGTATCACATCCGAATCCTTCAGTTGCCGAAGAACCAAGGAAAGAACACTATGATCTGATGGTTGCAAAAATTGATACAGTTTACAAGATTAAGAGAATACCAGATTGATATGGATCAATGAATTTGATATGCCCCAAGTGATGATAGATTTGCCCCGAGTGATGAGGTCTTTTTTTTTTGATGAATCAGTAACTAGACGTGATTGTTGTCTTGATCACTAATGAAAGATATTGATAGATTTGATTGATAGAATTTGATTTACAGACTTTGAATGATGTGCAATACCATGCCCCCTTCAGGATTAAAATTGAAATCTGACAAGAAAAGTCAGCGTTGATAGTTCAGAAGCATGTTAATTGATTTGAGAAGTGGTTAAACATGTTCAAGAATGCATTCTACATCGTTAGAAGGTCCCAAAAGACCAAGTTTGACTAGGTTTGACCATGAGTTTGACTATGGTTGACCAAGTTAAAATTTTGATAGTTTGATGAAAGCTAATCAGTTAAGTTGAATTATGGATTTCTGTGATGATTGAAGGTTGATTATGCAAGTAGTTAATAATATGAATGATCGCAGATTTCAATTTTGATCCCGAAAAAGGATTCTACTTGCTGTTTTGTTGGAGGAACCTTCGTGTGAGATTCAGCTCTTGTTAAACTTGAAGATGTGATTTGAAGAATTGTTTAAGCATTGAAGTTCATTTAGTCATTGTGAGATCATGCAAAGATGAAAAATGCAAAGAAGCATGCAATATGAAATGCAACCTAAGACCTAGGACCTAGTCACTAATCATATGTCAATTTGTTATCATCATTGAACTTTTAGGTAACCGGATAAATCAATACAATGCCCACTAGCTATGAAACCATAGACATATGAATATCGATTTGTATGCACAAGAATCAATACAACACCCACTGGCTATACAACCATGGACATATGAATATTGATTTGTTTTTGAAATGTCAGATTAGATATAAGCACCAAGGCATAAACGCCAGGATGACTTGAATATCATGTCCATTTTGATATAGCAATTTGTATAAGCATCAAAACATAAACATTGTGATGACCTGAATATGCCTTGCATTGCAAACACATCAAACAGTCAAGAGATCATTCTAAATCCAATGTGAATTACCCGTAGTGACCCTTTATCGTTCACATCCTTAGGCAAGATTGCATTCCACAGTAGGAGAAAGAACTTACTCAAAAAGACAATAGTTAGATCAAACTTCCTTGAATTTTCTAGGTATCAATGGTTGAGGTATGCATGGCCATCCAATTCGAGATAGAGGCTCTTACAGTCGGACACCATTTCAATCCATAATTTCCAAAGTTATTAGATTTCACATACGAGCAGAAAACAAAGAAAAGATTATGCCCCTAGTCATCACTCTCTAAATCCTATAAAGGACATCATTGAAGAGCTCGAAGGGACACAATATGCAAAAAATCTCAATGCGAATCAGTAAGCATACAAGGAGATAAAAGCATGAAGCACAAATTGTTTTCAATTTGAATTTGATGTTTGATTGCGTTGTTATAGATGCAAAATCCTTTTTAGAGACAAGACTAACTGACTGACTCAAATGAAGCTTCAAAGGACTCTGAGTGGATATGACATGTCTAAGATACATTGGACACTATAAGATATGACATTGATTGCCCCCAAGTTTGAACATTGATAGGATATAGACGCGCAAGCTGATTGGTGTACAGATCGACTTATTGAAAACTAGAAATGTTGAAACAAACCGGGAGATATGTACAAACTAAAGCAAGACTGAAAGCTAGGAAAGACCAAGATTGTACTGATAGATGGAGCATTTGGAACAAGTGGCACCTATTTGCCGGGTTTTCACCATCTTGGCAGAGATTCTATTTTTGCTACCAAGGCACCTATTTCCAGGTTTTCACCAAGGCACTTTTTCTTCTTTTTCATTTTTTTTGTATTTTTCATTTTTTTAATTTTTTAATTTTTATTTTTATTTTTTTGTGAATCATCAAGGTGCCTATTGCTAGGTTTTCACCCAGATGTTCATTTTTTCAAGACTTTTTAAGATTTTTAAGATTTTTTCAAGATATTTACCAAGCACTGAATGCCTTAGGCATAGAATTTCTTCAGATGGAGAACGTTGATTGGTTCTCGGAGCTATTCTCCTTTAGTCATTGAGAGTTGATAGGCACCAGAGCCAAAAGTAGTAGTGATTACAAAGGGACCCAGGCAGTTGGGTTCGAACTTCCCCTTGCGCTCTTGATGGGATTGATTTTTAGGATTTTCTCTCAAGACTAGATCACCAACCTGAAATTCTCTGTGTCTAACTTTCTTGTTGTAGCCTCTAGATATTCTCTTCTGATATACTCTGAGATGATTATACGCTGCTTGTCTGTGCTCATCTAGTAATTCAAGTTCTTGTAACCTAGACACTCTATAGTCTTCATCAGTGACAAGTCCATGCATTCTGATTCTGAGTGATGGGATTTCAACCTCAATAGGCAGTACTGCTTCAGACCCATAAACTAAAGTGAAAGGTGTAGCCCCAGTGGGAGTTCTGATACTTGATCTGATACTTGTTCTGATATTAATTCTGATACTGATTCTGATACTGATTCTGATAATTGTTCTTATACTAGTTCTGATACTAGTTTTGATACTGATTCTGATACTGATTCTGATAATTGTTCTGATACTAGTTCTGATACTAGTTTTGATACTAATTCTGATACTGATTCTGATAATTGTTCTGATACTAGTTCTGATATAGATTCTGATACTGGTACTGATACTAGTTTTGATACTTGTTTCGATACTTTTTCTAATACTGGTTCTGATATTGGTTCAGATAATTGTTCTGATACTTGGTATACTTGATAGCATCTTTTTCCATTTGCAAACTTCCAAGCAAGATCATATCATGCAGTCCCAATGTCTAGCAAGGTGGAGAACAAGAGGGATTAGCAAGCTGGTGGAAGAGATGGAAGACAAGAGAATGAAGGAGAATGAAGGAGAATGAAGGGACGAAATCCTCAAGGGAAAACTCCTCAAGAATACTCAAGCTAGGGAAAAATCATCATGTAAAGCATATTTGGATAAGTAGGGAAAGGCTAGTATAGGATAAGTCACAAAAGCGTAGTGCAAGAGTAGGAAAGAATGCAATCCAAAGGAGTAGACATGTCAAGAGGCTTCATAGCAGTGTGTTTTACTCTTTCTTTCTTTTTTTATTAGATCAAGACCAAAGGGGAAAAGGATAGCGATAGGAGAAAATGAATGGAGGAAGATGGATATGAAGGCTAAACATGGAAGGAATGAAAGCAAGATCATCGTAAGATAGCTCACAAAATAGTCAAATGTTCGTGTATAGATCAACATTGTCAAGATCAAAGAGAGAAGATGGAATGGATGAAATATGTAGAAGAACTACGCATAATGTCTGATTGCCAAGTTTTCATCATGGTACTTATCCAAGGTACCACAAGGGAGTGGTTTTCACCATAGGATGAATTTATTTCTCTTTACTTTTGCTACCAAGGTGCCTGTTTCCAGGTTTTCACCAAGGCACATTTTCAATTTATTTTATTTTTCATTTCTTTTTTGGAAGAAGGAAAGCTTTTTAGATAATGCTCCTTGAAAGGATAAACCATGATATGCCAAGGATTCAAAATGACATGCTCAAAAATGTTGATAGGGAAAGGGAGATGAAAGAGAAAAATGGAGGATAAGGTTTTATGTAAAGCGAGTGAGGTTGGAAGATAAGAGGAATAGGAAAGTGAGGAAAAATGATAAAAGGTAAAAGGATAATGCATGGAAGAATTGTAAAAAGGTAGGTGGAAAAGAAGGCAAGATCAACATCAACACATACCTTGAAGGGTGGTGAGAGGATGGAGGAATCATGAATAAAGGAATACGTGAAGGAATATGGTGAATGGATAGCAGAGGTTGTGGTTTAGGCGCATGGAATGGAGGAATGCTTTTGGAAAAAGATGAAGTGGAAGTCTTTGGAAGCTTGAATGTCAATTTCACTTTTTGCTCAACACCAAACTCTTTCAAGAGAGACTTTGGAATCCATATAGCCGTAGGCTTTTTATTTCCTTTTGATGATCTAGAGAGAATATCTTCAATGATGGATTTTGGAACCCATACTTGTCTTGTAGTTTTTTTCTTAGATATCTCTTTTGACTTTATGTTTCCATGTCTATTAGAGGAGACATGGTGATCTTTTTTTGATGGATTCTTGTATTGCTTCTTTTTCTTGTATTGAACATTCAAGTTACTTACAAAAGACTTGGGACTTGTGGAAGAAGGAGGATATGACTGGTTTAGATGGGTGGGTGGATGAAAAGGATTCAAGGGTATGCATCTATGTTGATCTTGAGGAAAGATAGGAGATGGAGGTATGTAAGGACCTAAGATGGATGGAAAATTAAGAGAGTTAGGAGGGGAAAGTGAAGGGACATAAGGACCCAAGATGGAAGGCAGACATGAAGCCCTTAGTATTGGTGGAAGAGGTCCGAGGATGGAAGTGGAAGATGCAAAAGGATAATCAATAAGTTCATCAGCATCTATATGACAACCAAGGATATCAGCATTTTCAGAGTGAGCATTAGAATTTTCAATACAATCATGGACATCTTGAATAGGAGCACCTTCTTTGATAGGATTGTTTAGAGCTTGCAAAGACTCGGGAAGAGTAGAAAGTGGAAATGAACATGGAGTGGTAGAAAAAGAAGATGGAAGACTTTGATCTTGACAAGGATCTTTGGAAAGCATAAGCATATAATTTTTCTCTTGATTTTCAATAGGCTCAACATTGGAAGTAACAACACCATTTTTAACAACCTTAATGGAAGTATCATCTTTGGAAAGCACAAGTGTAGTAAGGTTATTTTGATTGTCAATAAGCTCAACAGTGTAAGTAGTAGCTTGATCTTGCTTAGGAGAAGACTTAAGACATGGTGGAATGCATGAAAAAGGGTCTATAAGATTAAAAGAACCCTGAGGCAGATAAGAGACATCAGAAAAAAGAGTGGATGACATGGAGGGTTCTTGATCTTGATCTTTCTTTATGTTCTTTTCTTCATCATTTTTAGAGTCCTCTTGACATGGAGCCACTTCTAAAGATAAGCAAGCATGTTGGAATGGTATGGATGACTTTGGAAGAGATGGTGGAGGACTAGCCGAAGTAGGGATTATAGCATATGAAGGCTTAGGCTCTTTAGGTTTATCATTATTGAAATTATTTGCAGCCAAGTGAAGGTTAGCTTGAGTATCTTTAAGAGGTAGCCCTGGGGGATAACTATAGGGAACTGCATGAAAAGTATCAGGGCTTGTGTCAGATGAAGGTTCTGTGAAAGATTTGAAAGACTCAGAAGCTTTAGGAAATGTATGGGTATTGGAGGAAGTAGGGGATGGAAGGGAACCATCACTAGACAAAGGTTCAGCATTAACATGATCTTGCTTGAGAGTGTAATCTTTATTTTCAACTGGAGAGTTCTTAGACAAGAGATCCTTATAGTATTGACGTTTCAAGCTAGCACGATGTATTTTATAGTCCTCAGCAGTATTAGATGGATCATCATCAAGGTATTGTCCACAAAAGCCATCAAAGTCTCTTTCAAAATCAGAATCATATGGATCACCATCATGATCTAAACAATGTGACGGCCCATTTGTAGTAAGCAGGAATGAACGATGAGGAGGACTCTTAGGAACAGAGGTGTCATAGGTATCATTACATTGTCTATCATCATAGTCATCATAGTCTCCAAAGCTAGATGTGTCACTCTCCGTGGAAGAGGTATCATATTGCTCCAATTTTGTCTGGGGGCATGGTGACATGTACAAGTCTTTATCAAATGGAAAAGGGAGAAGGGCCTCCATGGAGAACTCTTTAGATTCCTTCTCTTTCTTAAGATTTTCAAGCTAGACTTGCATAGCATGCAGCTGTTTCATCATAGCGGTGATAAAAATTTCTTCCTCATGTGTACTGATTCTTTGAGACATGTGTACTGATTTTCAATAGCTACTGATTTGTTCTTGACACAATGATATTTTTGACAGATTCTGGAACTAGGCTGGAAATATTGGATATCTTGCAATTTGACAATTTCTGACAACTCTTTCAAATTTTTCCAAACGACACTCTGCAGACTCGTACGACACTGGGTAGTCTATGAAACGATAGTTGCTAAACTCGTACGATAGTTGGGTAGCAATGAAACGACAGTTGTAAGTATCATATGACAGTTGCTAACAGGATTTTGACTTTCTTGAATTTGCTGGTTTGAAAACTCGTACGACAGATGGGCAATACTGAAATGACACTTGATAAAACTCATACAACTTTTGACTTGTTGAAATGACTTTTGACTCCAGAAAGATTTTATGTCAATTTTTGCAAAATTTAAGGTCTTTAGTTTTGGATTGTTTGCGAATTGTACTATCCAGATTTTGAAGGTTATACCAGATTTGATCATTTTAATAGCCAAGTAGATAAACAAGCACGTAGAACAGCAAGCAAGTGATTCCAAGCACGTCTAAAAATAATGAACAAGGGAAAAAGCAACCTTGTGCATGAACAATCAAGTGACCAAATTGTGCTAATCCCTGAGAGTACTAATTGTGTATGTTCTAAAAAGTTTTGCAATAACACACATATACCTGAAAATGAAAAATTGGCCTCTCTAAGGTTTTTAGTAATGGTTTGACTCTGCAACTTTTATGATTCAAAGGGGTGAACTCCAATCCCGGCGCACCAGGGTTTTGACACAGTCCAAGAACTTAATCTTCAAGAGCTGCTAGGGAGATCTGACAACCCAACAATGAACCATACCCGTGGAGATTTCTTCCACAAGGACATTTATATAGTGGCTGTCACTACCATGGTGAAAATGGTTATTACCGCTTGAGGTTCCGTCAACGCAGTTTTCCCTATGAAGGGATTGTCCGCTATGGTTAACCCTCTCTAAAGATGGCTCACAATAGTATACCACAAGGGGACTTGGCTCCAGATTCAAGGTTTTGACACCTCTTCACTTTTAACCCAAACAAAGCAAGCAGATTAATCCGACACGCTAAGACAAAGTTTTGTTCCACCAAGGTCTATGATATTAACTCCACGTGATCTATCAACCTCTCCGGGGAGAGAATGTATCAATCAATAAGAGAAGATGCACTAACCAATTTTGATTCACCAAAGCTTGTGATATCAACCCCATGTGATCTATCAACCTCTCCGGAGAGAGAATGTGTCGATCAATAAGAGAAGATGCACTAACCAAGATGAATGTGAAACGCACTAAATATCCTCCCTACCTATAAGGATTCCATCGTCAAGGAAGGATTTCGCTAGGAATCCAATTTCTCAAGAATCACGAATAGTGTTCATAGGGCCTAATTACTATGTGAGCACAGATGTATGTTCCGAAAGCAAATCTACCAAAAGCATCCAAAAAGTAGAAAGAGGAACACTTAACGTTTAAAGTGAATATGAGATGAGTCCACAAGGTGGAACACTTAACACCTCACACAAGCTGAAAACAAGTCCCCAACTTAGAAAACAAGTGAGTTCCTAAAAGCACAAAAGGGTTGCCAAGTGGAACACTTAACGCTTATGTCCTGTTGACCCCTCCCTTTTATGGTATTGAGATTGCAACCACGGGGCAAAAATGAGGGGCCGGTGGATTAGCGAGTCCAATAACCCAAGATAGCAATCAAGATCAATCACAAGTATTCTAAGACTACTTAATGAATCCTTAAAAGGTCACAACCTAGTATCAATTATGCAAGTGTGTAGAAATAGATAAAAGTATGAAAGGATGCACACAAGCCAGACACATAAGAGATTTATTTTAAATCCAAATTGAAATGTTAATAGATGAAGGAGAATACCTTGGATCCTTGCAACACGCTTAGTAGATTTTACCTAATTTTTAACAATTTTTGTTGAGCTTTTCCATGCAAGCAAGTGACAACCTCCCCAACAAGCAAACAAGCAAACAAGATATGTAAAATATATTCAACTTATGAAAACCATAGGGTTACCTCTAAAAATCAATTTTTAGGAGCAATAATAACCATAAATTAATCCAAATGACAACTCATATCATGCATTGAATCATATGAAAAATAAGTGCATACCCATCATAAAATTTTAATTTTTTTGCACTACATTTGACCTAGTCAACAAGATCTGATTTTTTTGATATGATTTTGGCCACAAAAATAGAAATTTAGAATAGAGACCCCTACTAAAAAATAGAGAGCTTTCCAAAAATGCAAAAATTTTAGAAAAATCTCTTCATTTGTGCCCTAGAGACCCGTTTTATCAAAATAGACCAGTTTTTTCAAATTGACTATTTGAGCTATTAAATTGTATCTAAATTTAAAACACAAATAATAGACCCCCTATAGAATTTGAAGAGATTTCTGAAAATGTAAAAATTTTAGAAAAATATGTTGATTTGTGTCAGATATTAATTTTTTATGAAAAATTGAAAAAAAATTATTAAAAATTCAAAATAATTCTAAAAATTCTAAATGATTTTTTGAAGCTTTCCTGATATGTCTCCAATGTGCAAAAAAAATTTCAGCCAAAAATCCAAGCCATTTGGGAGATAAAATTAAATCTTTGAAACTTTAGGGTTTTAGCTCCAAGAATCAAAATCAGCATGCAAAGGTGGGTTGCCCCATGGTGGGCATCAAAAATGTGTGTGTGGAAATTTTACCTGATCTATAGACACAACACTCAGTAAAACATTAGAGGTTAGCTATAATCAAAATCGTGCAAAATTGAAAGCTATCTAACCAAGCGATTTACTACCTTCTAGTAGGTGCAAGATTAATGTTCTCAGATTGTAATCGAGATCAGTGACCTAGACAACACCTAAATGAAGGATTTGAATGCAAAAGATGGATATGAAATTGAATGCAATTAATCTAATTTTTTTGAATTTTCTATGCAATAAGAATGATAAAATGATATGAAATATGAATGCAAAAATAAGATTGATCTCACAAAGATGTCGATTCGCAAGAGCTTTGATTCTTCAATTCCAATTCTCCAGTGTGATTGTACAAAATATGAGATGAATTATGAAGAGCTGAGCCTTGTTTTTATAGAAATCTAAGGCTTTGGAGGTGCATGAGAAAAAACCATAAATCACTCAAATAACTCAAGTTGATTTTTGAGTTATTTTTAAATAAAGATAATTAACTCACAAAAACATGCAAAAGCTAAGTTTTAACTCAAAATAGAGTTTAGCTTTAATTGATAATTGATAGTTGTCTGCTTTTATGATTGTGCATGTTTTATTTATGAATTAATTTAATAATAAAGTGATTTATTTCCAACTTAACTAATTTTTGAAATAAAATAATTAATTTATGGGTTAATTAACTATTTTATCAAACTTTTATTAAAAATTATATTATTAAATAATGACAACATACTTTAATTAATTAAATAAGAATTTAATCAATTATTCATAAGATATTAGATTTATTGTCAAAATTAAATAATACAATTAATAATAGATAGAATTAAATTTAATTACACAATTAAGTGGCAAGATATTAAATCTAATTAATTAAATATGAAAATATTCAATTAATCAAACTTTAGGATAAATGTGATTTATTGCCAAATAATTATAAAATTAAAGATAATTATGATAATTAGGAATATTGCTAGGAATATTCTCTGATGCAGAATTTATGATAATCAATTAGATTTGATGATATTCAGATGTGCCTTAGGTTAGGACTTTGATGTCGATTTCATTTGATTTGATGATATAAGAGGTTAATGAACTTATAGCCCATTTTTGAGGTATTACACCTACTACTCAGAGATTATGTGTCTCCTTGCCAGACCCTATGAGGGTCCACCTTGCTTCTTGTGGATTCGTGCACTTGATACATTTACCTGAGATTAGGGTAAATCATGGACTATTGATTGCGTTGATTGAGAGGTTCCACTCAGAGACTTAGACCTTTCATCTACTGACTGGGGAGCTTATTGTTACCCCTAAGGATGTGTACCAGATACTGCACATTCCTTTCCATGCAGGCCAGTGATCAGAGTATGTGGGTTTAGGGAACTCAGGTGTTTTAGCTTTCAGACATGTCTTCGGAGATGATACCCAGATGATGGCCTCCATTTTTTGGGAGACCTTGGTTCAGAGATATGGATAGACACACCAGCTAGAGTGCATTATTGCCAAGATGATTGGTGGCATTATCATGTCTAACCATCAATAGAATGGTCTTTTGATGGGCTGGGCCCCTATGGTATCACAGTTGATGGCCACTTCCTCTGAGTTGGCTTGGGGTCAGTGTTTATTAGCACACATGTTCTCTGAGATGCATGAGGTGGTGTATCAGGAGAGAAAATCTTTTGCTACAGGAGCTCTTGTTCTATAGATATGGGCATGGGAGCATATCCCAGTGTTGAGACCTGTTTGTACTTTACAGGGGCAGCCTTAGGAGCCTATCATCTATACGTATGCTAGATATTTCATTTAGGGATGGATGGGCCATACTGAATACTAGAGGCAATGCCTCGATGATATGACATTTGTTCACTGGAGACCTTATGTAGCCATTGAGCCTTGGCCTACTGCTCAAGAGTAGTTTAGTTATTTCTTCCAGAGCCATGTACTAATTGGGAGGTCCTCCTCCATCATAGAGAGGTTTCTGATTACCAGGGTCTGGCGGTAGTATGGATATATTCAGGATGCCCCAAAGGATTACACTACATATGCATAGATAGGTCATGAGATTGGACTTGGATGGACATAGAGGCTCTCTTATGCTTTGTGTTCACAGGAGTATAGTGCGATTGTCAGCAAGGACTGGGAGTACAAACCTAATATATTGGATGCTGGTGTTACTGATGGATTCATCTCATGGCTTGTTGATCACCCCATTCATAGATTTTCTGATCCCACTGAGCTGATACCCTCCATGGAGGAGGTGATGGATGTTACTAGTGCTCCAATGGGATAGGGTCCTAGACCTACATAGGTCCCTATTATACATCCTACTCCTCCAAGACCCAAAGTGATGGCTCCACCACAGAGACCATTAGGACAAATGAGGCCCCCTCATCCCACTAGTTCTATAGCAGGCAGATCTTTTGATTCTCACAGACAGACTAGGGGAGAGGGTGGGACATTAGGTGGAGTTGGTTTAGTGGATGAGGTATTTGCAGCTGAGTAGGTGGTAGGTGGTGGCATGGACTTCGTAGAGGGAGATATTAGTTTTGATTTAGGTGCTGAGGTTAGATGCTGAAAGGTACAGAGAGAAGGTACCACTGAGTAGGTTGCCTCAGATATGGATATGCCAGATGTTGATCCCATTGTTCCTCCTAATCCACAAGATAGTAGCAGTTGGCTTAGTGCATAGGTTAGGGACCTAAAGATATGCAGTGCTTGATTAGAGGAGTGATACAGAGAGGCAGATAGATAGCGGACTGAGCTATGTGTGGAGGTGCAGAGATTACAAGAAGAGGTGATCCATTAGACCTCTAGATCAGCCTATTATGTATCAGCATATTATACTACAGTTCCATTGTCTCAGAGAGTTCCCACATATTCCCAATACATGATGGCATCAGAGGGAGCGAGAGCCTCAAGAGTAGAGCTAGTGCTAGATGCACCACCTCCACCTCCACCAGATGGTGAGGATCAGGTGGATAGCTGATCTATCCTTGTGATATATTCTAATATACTATTCTTCTCTTTTTGATATACTGCTCTGATATTGGTAGCTCACATGAGCTCATTCTTTTGTATATTGTGCTAGTAGTGCACCCCTGACTAGTTTGATATTTTTGATATATATACGAGATCGAGATTTTGGTTGTGACTTCATATGTACTTTTCATGTTTTGATTTATGATGATATCATGTGATGTTTATGCTATGAGTAGAGTGGAATGTATGTATGGATCAATGCAATGCAATGATTTCTTTCATATGTATGGATGTTATGAAAATGTATTTGATTATGGAAATATGTATGTATGATTTATGCTTATGCACATGGATGAATTGTAATGCAACAAATGATTTATGATATGTAAATGCAATGATACACATGATATGTTTTGTAGATATTGATGAAGACAAGTGCTCAGTCTTATGTCAAAATGATGGTTAACCCAAGATAGTAACTACTTGCGGTTCGATGAAGAGACCTTCGAGTGAGGTTTCAACTCTTGTTAGATTTGAAGAGATAGTTGAAGAATTGTTTAAGTATTTGAAGTTCATTGAGTCATTGTGAGATCATGCAACATGCAAAATGCAAAGAAACATGCAATATGAAATGCAACCTAAGACCTAGGACCTAGTCATTGATCATATGTCGGTCATTCTCATCATTGAATTTTTAGGTAACCAGATAAATCAATAAAATGCCCACTAGTTACGAAACTATAGACATATGAATATCGATTTGTATGTGCAAGAATCAATACAACACCCACTGGTTAGAAAACCATGGATATATGAATATTTATTTTGTTTTCAGAATGTCAGATTAGATATAAGCATCAAAGCATAAGTGCTAGGATGACCTGAATATCATGTCCATTTTGATATAGCAATTTGTATAATCATCAAAACATAAATGTCATGATGACCTGAATACACCTTGCATGACAATCACATCAAATAGTCAAGAGATCATTCTAAATCCAATGTGAATTACCCGTAGTGAACCTTTATCATCCACATCCTTAGGCAAGATCACATTTCATAGTAGGAGTAAGAACTCACTCAAAATAGTTAGATCAAACTTCCTTGAATTTTTTGAGTATCAATGGTCGAGGTATGCATGGCCATCCAATTCGAGATAGAGGCTCTTACAGTCAAACACCATTTCAATCCAAAATTTCCAAAGTTGTTAGATTTTCACATACAATTAGAAAACAAAGAAAAGATTATGCCCCCAATCATCACTCTCTAAATCCTGTAAAGGACATCATCGAAGAGCTCAAAGAGACACAATATGCAAAAATATCAATGCGAATCAGTAAGCATACAAGGAGATAAAAGCATGTAAAAAGCATAGATTGTTTTCAGTTGTTGTTGATGTTTGATTACGTTGTTGTAGATGCAAAATCCTTTCTGGAGACGAGACTGACTGACTGACTCAAATGAAGCTTTAAAGGACTCTGACTAGATATGATACATCTAAGATACATTGGAGGCCATAGGATAGGACATTGATTGCCCCCAAGTGTTAAGCATTGATAGGATACAGATGCTTGAGCTGATTGGTGTACAAACTGACTTATTAAAAATTGGAAATGCAAAAACAAACTGGGAGATATGTACAAACTAAAGCAAGACTAAAAGTTGGGAAAGAACAAGATTGTGCTGATAGATGGAGCATTTTGAAACAAGTGGCACCCATTTGCCGGGTTTTCACCATCTTGATAAAGATTCTATTTTTGCTACCAAGGTGCCTGTTTCCAGGTTTTCACCAAGGCACTTTTCTTTTTCTCATTTTTTTTTGTATGTTTCATTTTTTACTTTTTTTGTGAATCATCAAGGCACCTATTGCTAGGTTTTCACCAAGATGTTCATTTTTTTTGGACTTTTTCAGATTTTTAAGATTTTTCAAGACATTTTACCATAGACTGAATGCCTTAGCCATAGAATTTCTTCAGATGGAGAACGTTGATTGGTTCTTGGAGCTGTTCTCCTTTAGTCATTGAGAGTTGATAGGCACTAGAGCCAAAAGTAGTAGTGATAACAAAGGGACCCAGCCAGTTGGGTTCAAACTTCCCCTTGCATTCTCGATGTGATTGATTTTTAAGATTCTCTCTCAAGACTAGATCACCAACCTAAAATTCTCTATGTTTGACTTTCTTATTGTAACCTCTAGACATTCTCTTCTGATATACTCTAAGATGATCATATGCTACTTGTCTGCGCTCATCTAGTAGTTCAAGTTCTTGCAACCTAGACACTATGTAGTCATCATCAGTTACTAGACCATGCATTCTGATTCTTAGTGATGGGATTTCAACCTCAATAGGCAGTACTACTTCAGACCCATAAACTAAAGCAAAATGTGTAGCCCCTATAGGCATTTTGATACTTGTTCTATAGGCCCAGAGAGCTGGATTGATCACGAGATGCCAGTCTCTTCCTGTCTTATTAACTGTACGGTGCAAGATTTTCAATAGATTCTTATTAGAAGCCTCTGCTTGTCCATTCCCTTGAGGGTAGTAGATAGAAGACCAATGTTGTGTGATCTTGAATTTGGCACATAGATCATCTAGGTCTTTATTTTTGAATTGTCCCCCATTATCTATGATTATAGAATGTGGGATCCTATATTTGCATATGGTATAGTTCAATATGAACATAGATATTTGCTTTCCAGTGGCTTGTGTCAAAGGGATTTCTTCTACCCATTTTGTAAAATAATATGTAGCTTTGATTATATGGGTATGTCCATTAGAAGAGTGAGGATGAATGGATCCTATAAGATCAAATGCCCATTGGTGAAAAGGCTATTGTGTAGTGAAGGGAATTAAATCTTTCCCTGGAGCATGAATTAAGTTTCCATCCACTTGGCATTTTTTATAGTTCTTAGAAAATTTGATAGCCTCTTTCTCCATTTTAGGCCAATAGTACCCAGCCCTAATAAGTTTTTGAGCTAGTGTTAAACCATTCGAGTGTGACCCACAAATACCTTCATGGACTTCCTCTAATGCATGTTGAGACTCTTCCTATTCTAAACATCTAAGTAGTGTACCATCTATACCTCATTTGTAAAGATCATGACCAATGATGACATATCAGGAGGCATTATGGATAAGGTATCTCTTTTCATGGTGGTTGAAGGTATCAAAAATGATTTGGTCTTTGAGATAGGAGAATAGGTTTTGATATCTGGATGAATCATGACCTACAATAGTGCAAATCATGCGGGTTTCAGGGGAGTCATATGCAGGATAAGATAGTGCTTCCACTAGGACCTTGTAGCATAGCTCATGTTTAGGTTGTTGTAATAAAGTAGATAGTGTTGCCATTGCATCGACAACCTTGTTCTCCATTCTAGAAATTTGCTCAAATGTGAGATATGAAATACTTCTTAAGATCATCTACCATTCTTTTGTAAGGAATGAGCTTTTCATCTTTAGTTTGGTACACATCATTGACTTGATGGATAACAAGTTGAGAGTCTTCATGAATGTGTATCTCTGTTATTCTCCACTCAATTGCTAGTTTCATGCCATTCAAAAGGGCTTCATATTCTGCAATATTGTTTGTCCAAAGAAACTTTAATCTGAATGCTTTTGGGATTGAGTATCCTTGAGGAGTGATGAACAATAAGCCTACTCTAGATCCATTCTATGTGTAGGAGCCATCAAAGAATAATTGTCATTCTCTAGAAGAAACAGTCATAATAGAGGAATCTGGAAATTCCATTTGCATTGGTGTATCATCAATCATAGGTGCATCTGCTAATTGATCAGCAATAACCTATCCTTTTATAGCTTTTCTTTCCACATATTCAATATCAAATTCACTTAAGAGCATGACCCATTTGGCTAATCTACCTATGAGGGTGGCTTTTCTTAGTAGGTACTTTAGTGGATCAATTTTAGCTACCAAATGTGTGGTATGAGATAACATGCAGTGTCTCAATTTCTATGATGCAAAGATCACTGCTAGAAAAGCTTTCTCAATCATTGAATAGTTCTTTTCATATGCCACCAATGTTCTACTAATATAGTATATAGCTCTTTCTTTTTTGTTCTCATCATGTTGTGCAAGCAATGCCCCCAATGATGTATTTGTAGCGGAGACATATAAGATCAAAGGCTTCCCATGAATAGGAGGCATCAAGATAGGAGGATTTGATAGATATTGTTTGATATGATCAAATTTTTTCTCACATTCTTCATTCCATGCAAAGGTCACACCTTTATGTAGTATTTTTGTAAAAGGTTGTGATATGTCTGCTAGCTGTGATATGAATCTTCTAATAGATTGGACTCTTCCTTGCAATGTCCTCATTTGACTAATATTCTTTGGTGGTTGCATCTCCATGATAGCCTTTACTTTAGCTAGATCAACTTCAATGCCCTTCTTTGAAACTATGTACCCTAAGAGCTTTCCAAAAGTGACACCAAAAGCACACTTCTTAGGATTTAGTCTAAGACTAAATTTTTCCATTCTGTCTAATATCTTGCTCAAGTCATTTAGATGTTTAGCTCTAATCATAGATTTTGCTAAAGTATCATCAACATAATCCTCCATAGTCATATGCATCATGTCATGGAAAATAGGTGTCATGGCTCTTTGATATGTAGCACCAGCATTTTTAAGCCCAAATGGCATAACATTCCAATAGAAGGTGCCCCATGCACATGTGAAAGAAGTTTTCTCTTGATCCTTTGGAGAAATTTTTATTTGGTTATATCCAGAAAAATCATCCATTAAAGAGTACACCTCAAAACCCATAGTCATGTCCACCATCATATCAATGTTAGGTAGTGGAAAATCATCCTTAGGGCATGTTCTATTCACATCTCTAAAGTCTGTGCACACTCTGATTGATTTATATGGTTTTGAAATAGGTACAATATTAGAGATCCACTCTATATAGTCAATAACTCAGATGAATCCATCTTTTAGGAGCTTCTCTAATTCAACTTTTACCAAGAGTGCAACATGAGGATGCATCTTTCTCAGTTTTTGTTTGATAAGTTTGACATTTGGAGCTATAGATAAATGATGCATTATAAGATTAGGATCCAACCCTAGCATATCTAAATATTTCCATGCAAATTTGATCTTCTTCTCTATTAGGAATGTTGTAAAGTTTTGCTTCTCTTCTTCTGATAAAGATTGTGCTACATGAATCAACTGTGGTTCTTTTGTTGTTCCCAAGTTGATGGATTGAGTGAGCTCAATTAGAACTAGAGATCTATCCTATAAATGACTCAAAAGGACATCAAATATCTCATCCTTAGGTGCCTCAAAGAGGTTTTCACCTTCAAATATGTCTTTTATTTTTACTTTTGTAGGTTTTGAGACTGCCATAAAGTGGTTTTCACCCTCAGAACTCCTTTTCTTTTTATTCTTATTTTTATTCTTTTGACTAAGATATTTGATGTCCGACTCCATCATGCTGATGCTTGGTTCACTGATGGAAGTCCTCATAGTCTCGACTGCATTGAGGTAGCAAGCAAGGGCATAGTCATTTGGGAAGGTATAAATACCATGGCTCAGATTTGTGGAGGTGAAAGATTGGGAGATAATGTTTACGAATATGGATTTGTCATCATTGGTCCTAACCTGACGCTTGAGTTCAAAGGTGATATTACAACTTAAGACATTCAATTCGTGAATAGGCTCAATGTCATCGTGGAAGTCCAATTCAACCATTGGTGGATCGGACTCGATAAGTTCATTACTTCATGCTAGACTTACATTGGGTGTAGGTGCATATTGGTGAATAACATCAACATGTTTTTCTATGATAAGCTCATCTTCTTCTGGAATGGCTCCCCATTCATAGTCATTAGATTCTTCATCTATGCCTCTAGGAAATCTAAGAACATGAGTGAAGTCAGGGTGAATACCCCAAGAAGGGTTACCCTCAGATTCTGGTTTGTATTCATACTCATGGGAATTTGTCTCAGAATAACTACCACCTTCTTCTTTGTCTATTTGATTAGCTTTAAGATTAGCTGGTTCTTGTGTGGCAACTATATCTTGTTCTATAGTAGGTTCTTGTGTTTCTACTACATTGATTCTTCTGATAGGATCATATTCTGCATCAAGAAGGTCTTTGATCTCTTTAGGAAAGTTTTCATAGGGAATGAGTTCTGAGCTATTTGAATCACTATCTGATGGTTCTATTTCTTCTTTCTTAAGAAGTGCTTCTCCTGGTGTGATTTTCTCTATGACATGAGAACAATTACCTTTGAGGTGAAAGGGTTTCTTTTTAAATCCTAAGCCAACTTTGTCTTTATTTTCTCTACCAGTATGTGGGATAGGTGCCTCAAGACCTTCTCCTCTAATTCCTAGAGGTCCTTTACCTAGATATCCCATCTTAGCTATCAATTTATCTCCTAGGACATATGACTTAGAAGGATCTTGTGGTACGATTGAGTTACTAGTTTAGATATCATGGGATTTAGATTCATCTTTGTATAGCCACACAAACACAGCTTCATCCTCTTCAAATTCTTTCTTGGAGACTTGTTCTACTACAAAATTCTTTTTATATGTCTCAAGAGGTTCTTTAGAGTCTAGTTTGGACTATTTCAAAGATTTCCCATAAGACTTAGGTGAGATAGGGAGAGATGTCAAAGATAAGACTGGCTCTATAGTATATTCTCCCATACTATTTTCTTTGATATGGATGTCTTTGGCAATGTCTTCCATTTTAGATGTGGATGCTTCTCTTGTTGACTTAATGGAAGATTCTCTATTATTGGGCACAAGTTTATCTGCACCTTCTTTCAATGTATTGCAAGTAGTAGATATGTCTGCTGGGATAGTAACCTCTACTCCTTCATAAGGAAACTTCAAGCATTGGTTGAATGTAGAAGGCATAGCTTGCATTTCATGTATCCATGGTCTCCCTAGAAGAATGTTGTAAGCCAAAGGTATATTAAGGACTTGACATATAGTATCTCTGATAACCGATCCTTCCTAGATAGGTAAGACAATGGTGCCTTTAGAAGATCTTTCTTGTTCATCATAGGCTTTTATAGTTATCTTCTTTCTAGGATCAATAGCCATTTCTGAGAATCCCAATTGTGTGACCAAGTTGTAAGAACAAATATTTAGGCCAGCGCCTCCATCTATCAACACACGTTTGACTCTACGGTTCTGGATCAAGACTTCTATATGCAAGGGCTAGTTATGTCGGTGACTCAAGGAGTTGTCATCTTCCTCTAAAAAGGAGATATATTGTAGAGATGTAAGATGTCCAACCATAGTTTGGAACCTATCTAAATCAAGGTCATTAGGAACATTGGATCTGAGCAAAGCTTTGTCTAGAATAGCTCTATGAGCTAGAGATATCTAAAGCAACTCAAACATGGAGATTTTTGCATTAGTATGTTGGAGTTGTTGAACAATGCTATAAGATGTCGGTCTCATATCTTTAGGATTGGAAGATTTAGAAGCAGCCTTCTATTTGGAAGTGAAAGAAAGATTGAAGGGCATCTTAGGGACATTTGATAAATCGAGGATTTGTCTGGTCAGCCTAAGCTTGTGATCGAGTAACTGCGTTAGCTGAAGAATGATCTCTATCTCTTCGCACAATTGTGATGACATTGCAATGCTCAGAGAGACAAGGTTCAACCATATTGATAACGGCATTATTTCCAAGGTAAGCATAATTGACTAGCAAAGTTCTCATGGTTGATTCCAAAGATTCTCCAAGAGGAGTGAATGTTCATTTATTATCAGCGGACCACTTTTTATACTCTAGCTTCTTTTGAGATGATTCAAGCACCTTTTGTTCTGAAGCTTTTATGGCTTGGGTACCAATAGTTAGATTGAAAGCCAATGCCTTTGATGGGGCATGGCTAGTATCAACAATGCCATCCATGATGATGCCGTTACTCTTGTTCCAATTTTTGTTCTTATCTTTAGAACTGGATCCTGATGAATACTTATCTATTTGAAGTGTGATTTCTCCTTTTTTCACAATTACTTTTTCAATTTTGATAGCATTGTCTACCATCTTATCAAAAGATGTATGATCTTGCATTTGTAGAGGATAGTTGATTTATGGAACAAGGTTATTGATGAAGATTTCTAGTTTTTCAATTTCTGGAATAGGCCTAGCATATAGAGAGAACTTCTTCCTCCATCTCTTGAGAAATGTCAGGAATGGTTCCCCTGGATATTGTTTGAGATTGCATATATCAATCATGGTGACTGGATGTTGGATATTGTAGGATTATTGTTGATAGAAAAATTTGATCACCTCCTCAAATGTTTTGATAGTAGAAGGCAATCTAGAGAACTAATGAATGGCTACTCCACCTAGAGATTGAGGGAAGAGACGCATCGGATAGGTTGGTTTGTGCATGAACTCCATAGATTGTGTACAAAATTCTTTGACATGATCTTGAGGGTTAGAGTGTCCATCATACTTATCATACTTGGGCATCTCTACTCTTTCCGGGAATGGTGGCATGTACAAGTCTTTGTCAAATGGGAACTCCTTGGGTTCCTTTTCTTTTTCAAAGTTGTTAAGTTTGACTTGCATGGCATGCATCTATTTCATCATAGTCATGAGTGGAGTTTCTTCCTCATGCGTAATGATATCTTCAACATTAAAGTTGGGAGGAATTTTAGCTCCTTGATGAGCTAATTGTAAAAAGTATGCTTCTCTATCTTCTTTCAAGAAATGCTTCATCATTCTTTTGAAGTTATCATCATTTTGATATTGAGCAATTTCTTCAAGTGTGGGTTCCTGATCTGCACCATGTTGAGATTGAGCTCTTTGAGAGCCAAATTTTGTCCCCACTTGAGACATGGTAGGAGTTCCCCCTGGGATAGATCAAGGAGGGGTTTGTTGATTACCTTTGTGAGTTGATGAAGGAGAAATGTGACCAGTTTTTAATCAAAAATTGCCAAGACCATCATCTTCATAAAGACCAAAATTGTAGAGTTTTTCAAGAGTTGGACCCTTGGTAGTGATAATAGGTAAGGTCTGGGATGCTTGGCTAGATTTCTTGTGAGAAGAAGCTCTAGTTTCCACCATTAACCTTGGGTGAAGCAAAAGAATAAGATGAAGACAACTGAAGAATGAATTGAATCAAGATGATCAAATGACACAACCTTGTCAAGGTTTGATTGATTGAAGCATAGATTTGACTTAGATGATGGATACTATGCCCTAGATGTATGGGTAGATGCCCAAAAGATAGTGGATAAGATATCATAATACTTAGTCATTTTGAAGATTGATTGAAGATTGATAGTTATGACAAGGTTTTGACACAAGATAAAAAAAAAGACTCAAATCAATTAAATAGAAGGTTGGATCAGATTCAAAAGGTCACTTTAGGAAAATTATTGGATTCTTAGTAGTTGGCTACTCTATTCCTGACATAGTGATTTCTTTGACAGATTTTGGAAATAGGCTAGAAAAGCTGGATATCTAGCAATTCTGACAACTTTTTGGCAATTTTTCAAAACTTCTCAAATGACTTTCTACAGGCTCGTACGATAGTGGGTATAGCATGAAATGACAATTGACAAGCTTGTACAACAGTTGACAATAGGAAAATTGACTTTTGAAAATGACTGGCTGAAACACTCGTAGGATAATATATCAGTTACCATACGATACTCAGGGGGTTATGAAATGACTCTTTCCAAAACTTGTACGACTTTATGACTCTCTAGGATGACTTTTGACTCCAAAAAAGAAATTTCACTTCAATTTTTGCAAATTTTTTGGTTTTCAATTTCAAATTGTTTGCAATTTTCAATGTCCAGATTTGAGAATTGTAACAGATTTGTTTTTTTTAAGTAACCAGATAGATAAGCAAGCATGCAAAATAGCAAGCAAGTGATTTCAAGCATATCTAAAAACAATGAACAAGGGAAAAAGAAACCTTGCACATGAACAATTAAGTGACTTATTTGTGCTAATCCTTAGAAGTGCTAATTGTGTATGTTCCAAAAAGTTTTACAATAATGCACATATTCCTAGAAAATGAAAATTTGGCCTCACTAGGGTTTTAAGTAATGGTTTGACTCTGCAACTTTTATGATCCAAGAGGGTGAACTCCAATCCAGGCACACTAGTGTTTTGACACAGTCAGAGAACTTAATCTTTAGAATCTACTAGGGAGATCTGACAGCCCAACAAGAGACCACACCTGTGGATATTTCTTCCAACAGGACATTTATATAGTGGTTGTCACTACCATGGAAAAAATAGCTATTATTTCTTGAGGTTCCATCAACGTGGTTGACCCAATCAAGGGAATGTCCACTATGGTTAACCCTCTCTAAAGGTGACTCACAAGATATACCACATGGAGACTAGATCAGATTCAAGGATCTGGGTTTCTGGTACTATCCAAAAAGGAAGTAGAGCATAATCCCCTAGCCTCTTCACTTCACCAAAATAAAGAAAATAGATTAATCCAATGTGCTAAGACTAAGATTATCTCACAAAGATCTATGACATCAACCCCTTATGATCTATCAACCTCTCTAAAGAGAGAATGCCTCGATCAAAAGTTGAAGACACACAAATCTAGTAGAACGTGAGATTCCCTCAGTATCCTCCCTACCTACAAGGGTTCCTTTGTTGAGAAGAGTTTCATTGGAAACTCACTCTCTCAAGAGCCATGAATAGTGTTCATAGGGCCTATTTACTATGTGTAACAAAGATGCTAAAAGCAAATCTATGTTCTTTTTTAGAGCCCAAATGAAATGTGTGATATTGAAAAGAAAGGCACTCAAGCTAGACACACAAGATGTTCGTTTTAATCCAAATTGAAATGTTATCAGCTAAGTGTGTGTGTGAAAATTGTACCTGATCTATAAACACAACACTCAGTAAAACATTAGAGGTTAGTGATAATCAAAATCGTGCAAAATTGAAAGCTATCTAACCAAGTGATTTACTGCCTTCTAATAGGTGCGAGATTAATGTTCTCAGATTGTAATCGAGATCAGTGACCTAGACGACACCTAAATGAAGGATTTGAATGCAAAAGATGGATATGAAATTGAATACAATTAAGCTATTTTTTTGATATTTTCTATGCAATAAGAATGATAAAAACTGATATGATATGAATGCTATTGAAAATTGATATGCTATGCTAATCTAACAATGATATGAAATATGAATGCAAAAATAAGATTGATCTCACAAAAATGTCGATTCGCAAGAGCTTTGATTCTTTAATTCCAATTCTCCAGCGTGATTGTGCAAAATATGAGATGATTTGTGAAGAGCTGAGCCTTTAATTTATAGAAATCCAGGGCTTTGGAGGTGCATGGGAAAAAGCCATAAATCACTCAAATAACTCAACTTGATTTTTGAGTTATTTTTAAATAAAAGATAATTAACTCACAAAAACATGCAAAAGCTAAGTTTTAACTGAAAATAGAGTTTAGCTTTAATTGATAATTGATAGTTGTTTTCTTTTATGATTGTGCATGTTTTATTTATGAATTAATTTAATAATAAAGTGATTTATTTCCAACTTAACTGCTTTTAAAAATAAAACAATTGATTTATGGGTTAATCAATTATTTAATCAAAATTTTATTAAAAACTATATTATTAAATAATGACAACTTGCTTTAATTAATTAAATAAGAATTTAATCAATTATTCACATGATATTAGATTTATTGTCAAAATTAAATAATACAATTAATAATAGATATAATTAAATTTAATTACACAATTAAGTGGTAAATATTAAATCTAATTAATTAAATATGAAAATATTCAATTAATCAAACTTTAGGATAAATGTGATTTATTGCCAAATAATTATAAAATTAAAGATAATTAAGATAATTAGGAATATTACTAGGAATATTCTCCGATGCAAAATTTAAGATAATCAATTAGATTTGATGATGTTTAGATGTGCCTTAGATTAGGACTTTGATGTCGATTTCATATGATTTGATGATATAGGAGGTTAATGAACTTATAGCCCATTTTTGGGGTATTACATTTTGCCCCTCTTTGAATTACTGTGTGAAGCGCAGTGGTTCAAAGATAGTCCGTGTTTGATAAAGATATGAAACTGATTCAAAAGATAAACCGATCTCAAGATAGAAACCGATTGAAAGATATTGAGATAGGAATTGATTGATATTGAATTGATATGGAGATAATAGGTCTTGAATGACCAAAGATATTGTTCACTATAGAAGCAAATGAACCTATTATTGCGAAAAAGTGTCAAAATGCCTGATTCTGAACCTTAGGATTGATAAGAAGTGAGTGACCCATTCTAGACTCGATTGTCTTAGCAGAACTAGCATGTATCACATCTGAATCCTTTAGTTGCCGAAGAACCAAGGAAATAACACTATGATCTGATGGTTGCAAAAATTGATACAGATTACAAGATTAAGAGAATACCAGATTGATATGGATCGATGAATCTGATATGCCCCAAGTGATGATAGATTTGCCCCGAGCGATGAGGACTTTTGATGAATCAGTAACTAGATGTGATTGTTTGTCTTGATCACTGATGAAAGATATTGATAGACTTGATCGATAGAATTTGATTTACAGACTTTGAATGATGTGCAATACCATGCCCCCTTCGGGATTAAAATTGAAATCTGACAAGAAAAGTCAGCGTTGATAGTTTAGAAGCATGTTAATTGATCTGAGAAGTGGTTATTTACATCCGAGAATGCATTCTGCATCATTGGAAGGTCCCAAAAGACCAAGTTTGACTAGGTTTGACCATGAGTTGACCCTGGTTGACCAAGTTGAAATTTTGATAGTTTGATGTAAGATAATCAGTTAAGTTGAATACTAGATTTCTGTGATGATTGAAGGTTGATTATGCAAGTAGTAAATAAGATAAATGATCTCAGATTTCAATTTTGATCCCGAAAAAGGATTCTACTTGCTATTTCATTGGAGGAACCTTCGTGTAAGATTCAGCTCTTGTTAGATTTGAAGATGCGATTTGAAGAATCATTTAAGCATTGAAGTTCATTTAATCATTATGAGATCATGTAAACATGCAAAATGCAATGAGACATGCAAAATGAAATGCAACCTAAGACCTAGGACCTAGTCACTGATCATGTGTCGATTTGTTATCATCATTGAACTTTTAGGTAACCGGATAAATCAATACAATGCCCACTAGCCATGAAACCATAGACATATGAATATCGATTTGTATGTGCAAGAATCAATACAACACCCACTGGTTATACAACCATGGATATATGAATATTGATTTTATTTTCAAAATGTCGGATTAGATATAAGCACCAAGGCACAAGCACCAGGATGACCTGAATATCATGTCCATTTTGATATAGCAATTTGTACAAGCATCAAAACATAAACGTTGTGATGACCTGAGTACGCCTTGCGTTGCAAACACATCAAACAGTCAAGAGATCATTCTAAATCCAATGTGAATTACCCGTAGTGACCCTTTATCATTCACATCCTTAGGCAAGATTGCGTTCCACAGTAGGAGAAAGAACTTACTCAAAAAGATAATAGTTAGATCAAACGTCCTTGAATTTTTTTTGGGTATCAATGGTCGAGGTACGCATGGCCATCCAATTCGAGATAGAGGCTCTTACAGTCGGACACCATTTCAATCCAAAATTTCCAAAGTTGTTAGATTTTCACATACAAGAAGAAGACAAAGAAAAGATTATGCCCCCAGTCATCACTCTCTAAATCCTGTAAAGGACATCATTGAAGAGCTCGAAGGGACACAATATGCAAAAATCTCAATGCAAATCAGTAAGCCTACAAGGAGATAAAAGCATGAAAAGCACAGATTGTTTTCAGTTGAGTTTTGATGTTTGATTGTAGTTGATGCAAAATCCTTTCTGGAGACGAGACAGACTGACTGACTCAACTTGAAGCTTCAAAGGACTCTGAGTGGATATGACACGTCTAAGATACATGGGAGACCATAGGATATGACATTGATTGCCCCCAAGTGTGAACATTGATAGGATGCAAACGCTTGAGCTGGTTGGTGTACAGGCCGACTTATTGAAAACTGGAAATGCAGGAACAAACCGGGAGATATGTACAAACTAAAGCAAGACTAAAAGCTGGGAAAGACCAAGATTGTGCTAATAGATGGAGCATTTGGAACAAGTGGTGCCTGTTTGCCAGGTTTTCACCATCTTGGTAGAGATTCTATTTTTGCTACCGAGGTGCCTGTTTCCAGGTTTTCACCAAGGCACTTTTTCTTTCTTTTTTCATTTTTTTGTATTTTTCATTTTTTCAATTTTTTTGTACTTTTGATTTTTTTTAATTTTTTTGTACTTTTGATATTTTTTTTATTTTTTTTGTGAATCATCAAGGTGCCTATTGCTAGGTTTTCACCAAGATGTTCATTTTTCAGGACTTTTTCAATTTTTAGGATTTTTTTCAGGACATTTACCAAGCACTGAATGCCTTAGGCGTAGAATTTCTTCAGATGGAGAACGTTGATTGGTTCTCAGAGCTGTTCTCCTTCAGTCATTGAGAGTTGATAGGCACCAGAGCCAAAAGTAGTAGTGATTACAAAGGGACCCAGCCAGTTGGGTTCGAACTTCCCCTTGCGTTCTCGATGTGATTGATTTTTAGGATTTTCTCTCAACACTAGATCGCCAACCTGAAATTCTCTATGTCTGACTTTCTTGTTGTAGCCTCTAGACATTCTTTTCTGATACACTCTGAGATGATCATACGCTGCTTGTCTGCGCTCATCTAGTAGTTCAAGTTCTTGTAACCTCGACACTCTATAGTCTTCATCAGTGACAAGTCCATGCATTTTGATTCTGAGTGATGGGATTTCAACCTCAATAGGCAGTACCGCTTCAGACCCATAAACTAAAGTGAAAGGTGTAGCCCCTGTAGGTGTTCTGATACTAGTTCTGGTACTTGTTCTGATACTACTGATAGTGATTCTGATACTGATTCTGATACTAATTCTGATACTAATTCTGATAATTGTTCTGATACTGGTTTTGATACTGATTCTGATAATTGTTTTGATACTTGGTATACTTGATAGCATCTTTTTCCATTTGCAAACTCCCAAGCAAGATCATATCGTGCAGTCCCAATGTCTAGCAAGGTGGAGAACAAGAGGGATTAGCAATCTGGTGGAAGAGATGGAAGATAAGAGAATGAAGAAAAATGAAGGGAAGAAATCCTCAAGGGGAAACTCCTCAAGAATACTCAAGCTAGGGAAAAATTGTCATGTAAAGCGCATTTGGACAAGCAATGAAAGGCTAGCATAGGATAAGCACAAAATCATAATGCCAGAGCAGGATAGGATGTAGTCCAAAGGAGTAGACATGTCAAGAGGCTTCATAGCATTGTGTTTTACTCTTTCTTTCTTTCTTTATTAGATCAAGACCAAAGGGGAAAAGGATAGCGATAGGTGAAAATGAATGGAGGAAGATGGATATGAAGGCTAAACATGGAAGGAATGAAAGCAAGATCATGGTAAGATAGCTCACAAAATAGTCAAATGTTCGTATATAGATCAACATTGTCAAGATCAAAGAGAGAAGACGGAATGGATGAAATATGTAGAAGAACTACGGATGATGCCTGATTGCCAGGTTTTCATCATGGTACTTATCCAAGGTGCCACAAGAGAGTGGTTTTCACCATAGGATGAATTTATTTCTCTTTACTTTTGCTACCAAGGCGCCTGTTTCCAAGTTTTCACGAAGGCACATTTTCAATTTTATTTTATTTTATTTCTTTTTTTTTTTTTTGGAAGAAGGCAAGCTTTTTATTTAATGCTCCTTGAAAGGATAAACCATGATATGCCAAAGATTCAAAATGATATGCTCAAAGATGCTGATAGGGAAAGGGAGAGGGAAGAGAAAAATGGAGGATAAGGTTTTATGTAAAATGAGTGAGGTTGGAAGATAGGAGGAATAGGAAAATGAGGAAAAATGATAGAAGGTAAAAGGATAATGCATGGAAGGATTGTAAAAGGGTAGGTGGAAAGGAAGGCAAGATCAACGTCAACACATACCTTGAAGGGTGGTGAGAGGATGGAGGAATCTTGAATGAAGGAATACATGAAGGAATATGGCGAATGGATAGCAGAGGTTGTGGTTTAGGCACATGAAATGGAAGAATATTTTTGGAGGGAGATGAAGTGGAAGCCTTTGGAAGCTTGAATGTCAATTTCACTTTTTGCTCAACACTAGACTCTTTCAAGAGAGACTTTGGAATCCATATAGCCATAGGCTTTTTATTTCCTTTTGATGATCTAGAGATAATATCTTCAATGATGGATTTTGGAACCCATACTTGTCTTGTAGTTTTTTTCTTAGATATCTCTTTTGACTTTATGTTTCCATGTCTATTAGAGGAGACATGGTGATCTTCTTTTTTTGATGGATTCTTGTATTGCTTCTTTTTCTTGTATTGAACATTCAAGTTACTTCGAAAAGACTTGGGACTTGTGGAAGATGAAGGATATGACTGGTTTAGATGGGTGGGTGGATGAAAAGTATTCAAGGGTATGAATCTATGTTGATCTTGAGGAAAGATAGGAGATGGAGGTATGTAAAGACCCAAGATGGATGGCAAATTAGAAGAGTTAGGAGGGGAAAGTTAAGGGACATAAGGACCCAAGATGGAAGGAAAGCGTGAAGATCTTTGTAGTGGTGGAAGAGGTCCAAGGATGGAAGTGGAAGATGCAAAAGGATAATCAATAAGTTCATCAGCATCTATATGACAACCAAGGATATCAACATCTTTAGAGTGAGCATTAGGATCTTCAATAGAATTATGGACATCTTGAATATGAGCACCTTCTTTGATAGGATTGTTCAAAGCTTGCAAAGACTTAGGAAGAGTAGAAAGTGGAAGTGAACATGGAGTGGTAGAACAAGAAGATGAAAGACTTTGATCTTGACAAGGATCTTCGGATAGCATAAGCGCATAATTTTTCTTTTGATTTTCAATAGGCTTAACATTGGAAGGAACACTATTTTTACCAACCTTAATGGAAGTATCATCTTTGGAAAGTGCAAGTGTAGTAAGGTTATTTTGATTGTCAATAAGCTCAACAGTGTAAGTAGTAGCTTGATCTTGCTTAGGTGAAGACTTAAGACATGGTGGAATGCATGAAAAAGGGGGTACCGGATCAAAAGAACCCTGAGGCAGATAAGAGACATTGGGAAAAGGAGTGGATGACATGGAGGGTTCTTGATCTTGATCTTTCTTTATGTTCTTTTCTTTATCATTTTTAGAGTCCTCTTGACATGGAGCCACTTCTAAGGACAAGGAAGCATGTTGGGATTGTATGGATGACTTTGGAAGAGATGGTGAAGGACTAGCTGAAGTAGGGATTATAGCATATGAAGGCTTAGGCTCTTTAGATTTATCATTATTGAAAGTCTTTGCAGCCAAGTGAAAGTTAGCTTGAGTTTCTTTAAGAGGTAGCCCTGGGGGATAACTATAGGGAACCACATGAAAAGTATTAGGACTTGTGTCGGATGAAGGTTCTGTGAAAGATTTGAAAGACTCGGAAGCTTTAAGAAATGTACGGGTATTGGAGGAAGTAGGGGATGGAAGGGAACCATCACAAGACAAAGGTCCAACATTAACATGATCTTCCTTGAGAGTGTAATCTTTATTTTCATCCTGAGAGTTCTTAGAGGAGAGATCCTTATAGTATTGACGTTTCAAGCTAGCACGATGTATTTTATAGTCCTCAGCAGTAGTAGATGGATCATCATCAAGGTATTGTCCACAAAAGCCATCAAAATCTCTTTCAAAATCAGAATCATATGGATCACCATCATGATCTATCAAATGTGATGGCCCATTTGTAGTAAGCAGGAATGAATGATGAGGAGGACTCTTAGGAACAGAGGTGTCATAGGTATCATTACATTGTCTGTCATCATAGTCATCATAGTCTTCAAAGCTAGATGTGTCACTCTCCATGGAAGAGGTATCATATTGCTCAATTTTTTTCCGGGGGCATGGTGACATGTACAAGTCTTTATCAAATGGTAAAGAGTATAGAGGTTCCTTTTCTTTCTCAAGTTTGTCAAGCTGGACCTGCATAGCATGTATCTGTTTCATTATAGTGGTGATCAGAGCTTCTTCCTCTTGTTTACTGATTCTTTGAGACATGTGTATGGATTCTCAATAGCTACTGATTTGTTCTTGACACAATGATATTTTTGACAGATTCTGGAACTAGGCTGGAAACATTGGATATCTTGCAATTTGATAATTTCTAACAACTCTCTCAAATTTTTCCAAACGACACTCTGCAGAATCGTACGACACTGGGCAGTCTATGAAATGACATTTTCTAAACTCGTACGACAGTTGGGTAGCAATGAAATGACAGTTGTCAATATCATATGACAGTTGCTAACAGAGTTTTGACTTTCTTGAATTTGCTGGTTTGAAAACTCGTACGACACTGGGTACTCAATCATACGACAGATGGGCAATACTGAAATGACACTTGACAAAACTCATACAACTTTTGACTCCAGAAAGATTTTACATCAATTTTTGCAAAATTTAAGGTCTTCAATTTTGGATTGTTTGCAAATTGTACTATCCAGATTTTGAAGGTTATACCAGATTTGATTGTTTTTAATAGCCAAGTAGATAAATAAGCACGCAGAATAGCAAGCAAGTGATTCCAAGCACGTCTGAAAACAATGAACAAGGGCAAAAGCAACCTTGCGCATGAACAATCAAGTGACCAAATTGTGCTAATCCCTGAGAGTACTAATTGTGTATGTTCTGAAAAAGTTTTGCAATAACGCACATATACCAGAAAGTGAAAAATTGGCCTCTCTAGGGTTTTTAGTAATGGTTTGACTCTGCAACTTTTATGATTCAAAGGGGTGAACTCCAATCCCGGCGCACCAAGGTTTTGACACAGTCCGAGAACTTAATCTTCAAGAGCTGCTAGGGAGATCTGACAACCCAACAATGAACCATACCCGTGGAGATTTCTTCCACAAGGACATTTATATAGCGGTTGTCACTACCATGGCGAAAATGGCTATTACCACTTGAGGTTCCGTCAATGCAGTTTTCCCTATGAAGGGATTGTCCGCTATGGTTAACCCTCTCTAAAGATGACTCACAATAGTATACCACAAGGGGACTTGGCTCCAGATTCAAGGTTTTGACACCTCTTCACTTTTAACCCAAACAAAAGAAGCAGATTAATCCGACACGCTAAGATAAAGTTTTGTTCCACCAAGGTTTGTGATATCAACTCCACGTGATCTATCAACCTCTCCGAGGAGAGAATGTATCAATCAATAAGAGAAGACGCACTAACCAATTTTGATTCACCAAAGCTCATGATATCAACCCCACGTGATCTATCAACCTCTCCGGAGAGAGAATGTGTCGATCAATAAGAGAAGACTCACTAACTAAGTTGAATGTGAAACGCACTAAGTATCCTCCCTACCTACAAGGATTCTATCGTCAAGAAGGATTTCGCTAGGAATCCAATCTCTCAAGAATCACAAATAGTGTTCATAGGGCCTAATTACTATGTGAGCACAGATGTATGTTCCGAAAGCAAATCTACCAAAAGCATCCAAAAAGTAGAAAGAGGAACACTTAACGTTTAAAGCGAATATGAGATGAGTCCACAAGGTGGAACACTTAACACCTCACACAAGCTAAAAATGAGTCCACAACTTAGAAAATAAGGGAGTTCCTAAAAGCACAAAAGGGTTGCCAAGTGGAACATTTAACGCTTCTATCCTGTTGACCCCTCCCCTTTATGGCGCTAAGATTGCAACCATGGGGCGGAAATGAGGGGCCGGCGGATTAGCGAGTCCAATAACCCAAGATAGCAATCAAGATCAATCACAAGTATTCTAAGACTACTTAATGAATCCTTAAGGGTTCACAACCTAGTATCAATTATGCAAGTGTGTAGAAATAGATCAAAAGCATGAAAAGATGCACACAAGCTTGACACATAAGAGATTTATTTTAAGTCCCAAATCAAAATATTATTAGATGAAGGAGAATACCTGGGATCCTTGCAATGCGCTTAGTAGATTTTACTTGATTTTTAGCAATTTTTGTTGAGCTTTTCCATGCAAGCAAGTGACGAACTCTCCAACAAGCAAACAAGATATGCAAAATATATTCAACTTATGAAAACCATAGGGTTAGCTCTAAAAATCAATTATTATCAGTAATAATAACCAGCAATCAACCCAAATGACAACTCATATCATTCATTGAACCATGTAAAAAAAATAAGTGCATACCCATCACAAAACTTTATTTTTTTTTTTGCATTTGACCTAGTCAACAAGATCTAATTTTTTTGATATGATTTTTTCCACAAAAATAGAAATTCAGAATAGAGACCCCTGCTAAAAAATAGAGAGCTTTCCAAAAATACAAAATTTTTAGAAAAACCTCTTCATTTGTGCCCTAGAGACCCATTTTATCAAAACAGACCAGTTTTTGTAAATTGACTATTTGAGCTATGATATCATATGCAAATTTAAAACACAAATAATGGACCCCTTGTATAATTTAAAGAGCTTTCCGAAAATATAAAAATTTTCAAAAAATATGCTAATTTGCGTCAGATATTAATTTTTTCCAGAATTTCAAGAAAAAATTATTAAAAATTCAAAACATCTCAAAAAATTCTAAATTTTTTACTATAGCTTTCCTGACATGACACCAACCTGCAAAAAAAATTTCAGACCAAAATTCCAAGCCGTTTGGGAGATAAAATTAAATCTTTGAAACTTTGGGGTTTTAGCTCCCCAAAAAATCAAAACCAGCATGCAAAGGTGGGTTGCCCCATGGTGGGCGCTAGAAATGTGTGTGTGAAAATTGTACCTGATCTGTAAACATAACACTCAGTAAAACATTAAAGGTTAGTGATAATCAAAATCGTGCAAAATTGAAAGCTATCTAACCAAGCGATTTACTGCCTTCTAATAGGTGCGAGATTAATGTTCTCAGATTGTAATCGAGATCAGTGACCTAGATGACACCTAAATGAAGGATTTGAATGCAAAAGATGGATATGAAATTGAATACAATTAAGTTATTTTTTTTATATTTTCTATGCAATAAGAATGATAAAAACTTATATGATATGAATGCTATTGAAAACTGATATGCTATGCTAATCTAACAATGATATGAAATATGAATGCAAAAATAAGATTGATCTCACAAAAATGTCGATTCGCAAGAGCTTTGATTCTTCAATTCCAATTCTCCAGCGTGATTGTGCAAAATATGAGATGATTTGTGAAGAGCTGAGCCTTTAATTTATAGAAATCCAGGGCTTTGGAGGTGCATGGGAAAAAGCCATAAATCACTCAAATAACTCAACTTGATTTTTGAGTTATTTTTAAATAAAAGATAATTAACTCACAAAAATATGCAAAAGCTAAGTTTTAACTGAAAATAGAGTTTAGCTTTAATTGATAATTGATAGTTGTTTGCTTTTATGATTGTGCATGTTTTATTTATGAATTAATTTAATAATAAAGTGATTTATTTCCAACTTAACTGCTTTTAAAAATAAAATAATTGATTTATGGGTTAATCAATTATTTAATCAAAATTTTATTAAAAACTATATTATTAAATAATGACAACTTGCTTTAATTAATTAAATAAGAATTTAATCAATTATTCACATGATATTAGATTTATTGTCAAAATTAAATAATACAATTAATAATAGATATAATTAAATTTAATTACATAATTAAGTGGTAAATATTAAATCTAATTAATTAAATATAAAAATATTTAATTAATCAAACTTTAGGATAAATGTGATTTATTGTCAAATAATTATAAAATTAAAGATAATTAAGATAATTAGGAATATTACTAGGAATATTCTCCGATGCAAAATTTAAGATAATTGCTTTGGAGGTGCATGGGAAAAAGCCATAAATCACTCAAATAACTCAACTTGATTTTTGAGTTATTTTTAAATAAAAGATAATTAACTCACAAAAACATGCAAAAGCTAAGTTTTAACTCAAAATAGAGTTTAGCTTTAATTGATAATTGATAGTTGTTTGCTTTTATGATTGTGCATGTTTTATTTATGAATTAATTTAATAATAAAGTGATTTATTTCCAACTTAACTGCTTTTAAAAATAAAACAATTGATTTATGGGTTAATCAATTATTTAATCAAAATTTTATTAAAAACTATATTATTAAATAATGACAACTTGTTTTAATTAATTAAATAAGAATTTAATCAATTATTCACATGATATTAGATTTATTGTCAAAATTAAATAATACAATTAATAATAGATATAATTAAATTTAATTACACAATTAAGTGGTAAATATTAAATCTAATTAATTAAATATGAAAATATTCAATTAATCAAACTTTAGGATAAATGTGATTTATTGCCAAATAATTATAAAATTAAAGATAATTAAGATAATTAGGAATATTACTAAGAATATTCTCTGATGCAAAATTTAAGATAATCAATTAGATTTGATGATGTTTAGATGTGCCTTAGATTAGGACTTTGATGTCGATTTCATATGATTTGATGATATAGGAGGTTAATGAACTTATAGCCCATTTTTGGGGTATTACACTAAGAAGGTTAGCTTAATTCCTCGCATCGTGCTTAGTATATTTTTACCTATTTCTAGCAATTCTTGTGCTTTTTCCAATCAAAAAATAGTGAAAATTAATCAAAAATAGAGAATTTCAATTGTTAGTGTTAGCTGTTAGTCAAAATCTGAAAACCAAATCTAACAAACTACCGAAAAAAGTGAAATGACAATTGAACCCTGGCACTGAAACTTGTACGACAGTGGGTTACCTCCCAGACGATAATCTAGAATCTTGTACGATAATGGGTATCAGATCATATGACAATCAAGCTTCTAGATGACAATGGGTTTCTCCTTGTGTGATCCTCGATCAAATCAATTGTTGTACAATCGTGGGTATCTCCTGGTATGAGTTTCTGACAAAACTCATATGAAAATTGTATGGATAGAGAATAAAATCGTAGCTTGGAATAGAAAAAGATAAGAAAATGATAGAAATTGATAAAATTTGAAGGGAAACCTATTTCAGGGCCCCACGATGGGCACCAAAAATTTGTGTGTGAATTTTGTACCTGATCTGTAGACACAACACTTCAGTAAAACATTAGAGGTTAGTTAAAATTGAAATCATGCAATAAATGAAAAACTAAACTAACCAAGCAATTTACTGTCTTCTAGTAGATGTGAGTATGTATTCTCAGATTATATCGAGATCAGTGACCTTGACGACACCTAAACAAAGGATTTAAATGCAAAATCTAGATATAGAATGAATGTGATTAATGTATTTTTTGGTTTTTCTATGCAATTATGATGAAATAAACTGATATGAACCTATGCTAATATGAAAATTGATATGCTAAAATGATCTAACAAAAATATTCTAAATGATATGGATACTATGCAAAAACAATGAAAATCTCACAACAACTCGAATTCTCAAGATTGATTCTTTAGTCTCCAATTCGGCAGCATGAGTGTGCAATTCGTGGATCTGATTGTGAAGAGCTGAAGCCTTAATTTATAGAAATCTAGGGCTTTGGAGGTGCATGAAAAAAATCCATAAATCACTCAAATAACTCAGGTTGATTTTTGAGTTATTTTTAAATAAAGGATAATTAACTCACAAAAACATGCAAAAGCAGAGTTTAACTCAAAATAGAGTTTAGATTTAATTGATAATTGATAGTTGTCTGCTTTTATGATTGTGCATGTTTTATTTATGAATTGATTTAATAATAAAGTGATTTATTTCCAACTTAACTAATTTTGAAAAATAAAACAATTGATGTATGGGTTAATCAATCATTTTTCAAACTTTATTCAAAAATAATATTATTAAAAATTGACAACTTGCTTTAATTAATTAAATAAGAATTTAATCAATTATTCATAGGATTTTTGGATTTATTGTCAAAATTAAATAATACAATTTAGGAATAAATAGAATTAACTTTAATTAAATAATTAAGTGACATAATTAAATCTAATGAATTAAATATTTAGAATATTCAATTAATCAAACTTTAAGATAAATTGGATTTATCACCAAATAATCATTAAATTAAAGATAATTATGATAAATAGGAATATTGCTAGGAATATTCCCTGATACAGAATTTATGATAATCAATTAGGATTCGATGATGTTCAGATGTGCCTTAGGTTAGGACTTTGATGTCGATTTCATTCGATGTGTTGATGTAGGAGGTTAATGAATCTATAGCCTATTTTTGGGGTATTACACTAGCTTCCATTAAATATTTTGGTTCAATTTTGGAAAGTAAAGACATATTTCCTAGTGTGGTGGCCAATCTTCTCCTTGTTTAGATTTCTATATCAACTCTCTAACAAATAAGTATTATGGATATTTGTTTGAATGAAAGTTGATTGTTCTTTGGGTACCTTTTTTGGTGTTTTAGATTTCTCATTTTCAACTTCTTCCTCTTCTTTGTCCTTGCAAATTTTTCTTCTTCTTTATGATCAAGTTCTTGAGGTTTTTCTCTATGGTGCATGATTTCATCTATAAAAATATTTATACTTTCAATTATTTTGTGTAACCTTTTAATGTAGCTTGAAATTCTTTTTTCTTGAGGAATAACCAATAAATATCCCTTCATTACATCTAGAATCAAACTTCCCCAAATTTTCTTCATATTTCCTTATGTAACACTAGCTACCAAATAGTTTAATTTAATTAACTATGAGAGACCTACCTTTCCAAAGTTCATATGAAGTCTTACCATGACCAAATTTTATTTGTGCTTGATTTAAAATGAGTTTGATAACTTTTAATCACTAAAAATGGTTCTTGACATTTCTTGCATTTTTCTATTTTTCCTCTAGTCCATAACTCCAATTTCTTGTGGTGTTCTTGCAACTTAAACATTTCTTCTAATCTCGCGTCTTTTAAAAAAATTCTCAAATTCATTTGAGGTGAAATCACCACCTCTATTTAATATTTAGCACTTAAAACTTAATCTAGTTTCATTTCTTGCTAAAGTCTTAAATATCTTAAATGTTTTTTTCAAAAAAGTTACCCAAGTAAATCTATAGATTAATAATTGAAATTAACAACATTAAATAACTTTCACCTTACATACTTTTTGTTTGGGTTGGTCCACAAAGGAAGTTTTGGATGAGCTCAAATGATTTTGAAGCAAAATCTTATTTGTTTCCCAAGTTGGAAATGATTGAAAATGGTGTTTCAAGGTTTTTATATTCATGCATATCTCTTACCGCTTGTGTATTGTTGATTTTGACAATATTGTCAAAATTGATGTGTCCCATCCTTCTATGTTAAAGATGAATTTCTTCCTATTTTTCCATAAAATAATTCATACTATAATAGAGGAAAATGGGTCATCTAGTGTAAGGATGAAAACTAGAAACCATTTTACAACATCATTACATAAGGGGATAACTAATTAGGTCCAAGTCCAAACCATTGGGTGAGATAGACACTTGATGTTTGATTGATTGATTGTGCCTCTTTTGATTGAATTGGTTGAATATGATTTAGAAACTAAAAATACAAGAACTAGGGTAAATGTTGCAAAACTACAAATAATTAAAACAAAAAAAAAACACGGGACATATAATCAATTGTGATGCATAGAACTGGAAGGGGTGTGTTGAGAGGAACTTGTGTGAATTGTGAGCTCAAAATGGCTAGAAATTGGAGCTAGGCATCAATGTCCTCATAGGTGTCTCAAGGGTAAAATAAGGGCCAAATTGGTCTTAGGAGCCTCTGTAATGTCCCTATCAAGGAACCCATAAGGAATCAGGTCTATGACCTAAAATTTTAACTAACAAATTTTTTTCTAACATTCTAACATATCATCATTACCATTCACAAGTACATTCCTTAAGGTTCCCTTAATGAATTCATTTACGATTTTCAATTATTTCATTTTATTACTTAATCTAACAAATTCTATTTCCATTTCAACTTCAATTTACATTGAGACATTGATTCCATTTCACATCAAAACCAATTACATTAATGAGCTAGTTGAATTAATTTTCTTTACCAAACTAACAAGTAATTTACTTTTAGAAATGAAACAAGCACACATTACTTATCTTATCCACTAAGTATATTTATCCTTTCCTAATGGTTTACTCCTTAACCATATCTATGCACAACTCAATTGCATACATAAATAAGCTTTCCATTAAAAGTCCTTACTTTCCATTTTTTATTTAAAACCAAAATAGAAAGAGTGTAAAGTACTTAACCATCTATTTATAACCAATCATAAACCATTCTTTGAATCATCTATATCACAATTTTAACTATCACAAATTATCATCTATATCATTGTATATATCCATTTAAGAATTGAGATTAAAACCTAGTTTAAATAACCTTACATCATACACATTGAACTTATACATTTAAGAACATTAGGAAGGAATTACATCTTTAATACTACTTTCAATAACATACATGTTTTCCTTTCCCTTATTATTTTCACCTGGAGATACCCATCAACCCTTAGCATATCTTTTCACATATCAAAAGAAGTTTACATCCATAAGTACTTGCATTATGAAGATTTGCATAGAACCATTAATTTCAATTTAATTTTAAAACTCATAAGAGAGATAAGGTAGGAAAGTTACTTAATTATAATCCATAACTGATTTAACCAATATTCAATCCCCTTTAAAGATTCATAATAATACCCTTCCCATATACATAACTTCTTTCTTACAATTTCCTTTTACAAACATAATTACAGTTACAACACATTACCTGAAGGCATATAGAAAGATAATTACATCAATTTTCCCAAAGCTCACAATACATCTTTACATCTTGATTACAAAAGATAGAGATACATGATACAAGAATAGAATCTTCACCACTAAACAACTCAGAATTCAAGCCACGACACAAACCACGAACAATACCTCGAAAGAGATTTTCAACCCAACCATGTCAAACTAGTAAAGTTCCACCCCCCATGCTAGGAGATAGAACAAAGGTACTCTCAAGACCTTAAGGCAATCTAAGTCTCAAAAAAGAAAACCAATAAATCCAAGACTCAAAAGAACAAGAATAAAGCACATAAAATATCATCATACTATAACACTGAGGTTAAGGTTCTAGGAGACCACCTAAGTGAGTGTCATCACACAACCTATATATTGGGATCCACCTTGGCAACCAAGTAACCCCAGTCCCCCCTTTATGAATAGGGATTCACCCTGGCAGTTATCCCTAGTCCCAGTACTCCAATCAAGTCTATGTGGCCATTATTAAATTTTCTTTCATTATCTTTTGAATCCCCCCTTCCTAGGTTAATTTTTCTAAAGTTTATCACTTTTTAAAAACCCACCCATAGGATCATCTAGAAACCACTTTAGGGTTCCAACACCTATGGTGAGCCACTCACTTAGGGTTCCTATTCCCTTACCCCATCACAAGCCAAAGATACAAGATAACATTTCCAAGTCCTAATTCATAGATTTAGGAAACTCCCATGTGCACTCAAGCCCTCAGAGTGAGTCATAACCTTATCCATATACATAACAGGAACCATTGGAAGGATGTATATCAAAAGACACCTCAAAGAAAAGCATAAGACTTTCTGCATGCATAAGTACAGCTTCCCACGGCTTATTTAAAGGTCTAGAGAACCCTTTCGTGCACACAGGCCACCGAGACGAGTCCTAGCCTCATAAACTAAGCTCAAGTATATGCCAAGTGCAAAACATAATAATTACACCATAAAACCTCAACAAATAAAGTAGTAAACATACATAGGGGATACAAACTTCCACATGTATTAACACAACATTCCATCTATGGAAACCTCATGTGCCTGAAATTTGGCTAAGTTTTAAATTTATGGAAAACTCAAAAATCTAGAATCTGCATCTTAACTCCTATGAAGCTGAAACCTATATTTCAAACATCCTGGAAGGTATTTATACAAATATAACTTAAATATTATATTTGTATAAATCCTGCCACCATATTCAGGTTTGGCCTCATAAAATGAACTTAAGTAAAATCCAAGTACTTGAAACACCATAAGTAACACATAATAACATAAAAAAAACTAGTAAATGACAAATATAGGTCATACAAATTGTAGCTCATTCATAAGGAATGAGTTATAGAGGTTCTAAACCCAAATTTCACAAATCTTGAGCCCTTGAAACCAAAAAAAAAACCATACGACTTTGTATATGACCCCATACAGAAATGTATGTGTTCCCATACAACATTTGATCAAGTTTCATATGGGTATGAGTACAATGTGGTACGACACTGCAAGAAACTTTCACAAAATTAAATTTAAAGCTTCCCGAAAACACCAAAAACTAACTTTTTAAGGCATGGAGAGTACCTGGGGAAGGTTCCTTGAACTCAACCTAATGTAGGGACCTCAATATCACATCCATGACACATCCTCAACACTACCTAAGCCTTAGACAAAATAAAACAAATGTAAAATAATAATTCACAGATAAGCTTGCAAGAGAAATTTAGAGAAGGAAAAGAACTGCATCTCATTCCTAATCCATCCTAACTCTTCATATTTCTTCCTAAACTTCCTTATTCCATACAATAATAGTGAAAAACACCCTTTCACATGATCACAAGCATTCTTCACTTCCTAGGAAGATTTCATACTACCAAAAAAACATAAAAAACATACATATTCTACTTCCCAGAAAATACATAGAAATACACAAAAGATAAAACATTCACATTTCCTTTTTAATTCATAATAAGATATCACATATCAATCCAATAACATGTCATTGATATAAATAAACACACACACAGGAGAATTGGAGAATTCATCACAGTATAGACCCTACCTGGGGTCTTGCAGAGAAATTCTCTTCTCTTGACTGGAGTCTCCCTATAGATCTTCATACCTTGAGTAGATAGCCTCCTAAAAGTTTCCTCTAGCAATAAACTCCAAGAAATCCACACATGCTATTCATCACCAAACAAAGACTCTTACACTCACAGAAACCTCAAATAAATCTCCAGAAAAATACTTGCAGAGTATTCCCAAAATCTTCCATAAATTCTCCTCCCCCAAACCACACAAAAATTGCAATTATTTATCCTCCAACTATGTGGTTGGAGGAGTTTCTTTACAGGAAGCAACTTCTCCAACTTCCATAGTTGGTTGGAAAATCAACAAATCATTCCCATAAGCACTTAACAAAGTTTTAATTAATTTAATAAAAATATCTTTTAAAGAAAACCATAATAAGAAAGTCAAACAAAAAACTTTCAAGGAAAACACATAGCACACACGGAAACCAAGTAGCCTAACTTCTAGGAGGTCTCGAGTTTAACTCCCTCCTAGATAGCTAGTTTTACTACAAAGAGCATTTGCTATTATTTTTACTTTTATTTAATACATTTCATTAAATATACTTTATTTAATTCACTTTATTTAATTATTATAAATAACATACCATTTACACAATCAATAAAAACATGCAAATATTATTATTTATATAAGCATGGGTATATGTGTGTGCACCCACATATACACATGCCTATATAACACATATATATAATAAATATATATACATATACTAACAAGGATAAATCTAACTTACATCATAAATTACAGAACAATGTCGAATCATAAGTCACAAGACCACATCACATACTACATTCAAATCCCCCAACTAGGGTAACCTCGTAAATAGAAATCTAAGTCCATGGGTAACCTTGAGAGTAATCTTGGTAATATCTCCACACAACAATAGTTTGAGGATTTTTAAAGCATGCTTAGACCTATGTAGCCAGGTGGAGTTGATGTCTGGTACCTGTATCCCGCAACACCAACCAACATATATATAGATATAGATATAGATATAGATATAGATCTATCTCTATCTCTATCTCTATCTCTATCTCTATCTCTCTCTCTCTCTCTCTCTCTCTCTCTCTCTCTCTCTCTCTCTCTCTCTCTCTCTCTCTCTCTCTCTCTCTATATATATATATATATATATATATATATATATATATATATATATATATATATATATATATATATATGCACTCTCCCTCCTTGTTTGCCACTGTCTATTTAGATATATATATATATAAACAGATAGTGGCAAACAAGGAGGGAGAGTGCGACATTGTGTGGACGTCCTATAGGAGTAACCATGATTGCCTCCCCTCATCCTACCCTCACATCAGACAGTGGCATCAAGAAAGCATAATTGGATTAGTGTGGTTAGTACCATAATAATCTCTTTGCCATATTGTATAACAAGAATGCATCATAACATATTCATGTAAATTTAAATCATCTATTAACTTTCACAAACCCATTTAACCATCGGGCATGTACTCAAAATGTCCCATTATCAAATCAAGAAAAATAAATCATATAACCCTAAATGCATTAATCATGTCTAATCCCAAGTAACATTATTAGAGAAGGTGACACACCTAATCCTTAAGTGATTATAATTAATTAACCTAAGGTAAACATAAATATTAATAATGATCATTTCGCATAGAAGCATATAAGTCTATCAGGTGATCCTTTTAGTATTAAGGTCCTAAACTATCACTGACACACAAGAAGATGTATAGGAACATACCTATGAAATATTATTATTTTCACATTAAAATATGAAGTTATGGTGAGTTGTAAGAGGTTCGGTTTAAGCAACCATCTCAAGAAGGATCATTCTCACACATAGCTCTTCCTAATTTCTAGTGAGCATAACCAGGACTTGATAGGGTTGGAGGGGCATTACAGCCTCCAAACTACCCTAAATAGTCAAACCACCTAGACTATGGCACTAGGCACCCTAGTCCCTATCCTTCATGCAAAACTTTTCTTAGTTGTTTCAACCTCTATTTTTACTATGCACTTTTAAGTTTGAACTAAGCTTGGACCTTATTTATTAGCGTACAAAAGCACACACAGAGAGAAAAATGATGTTGAATTGTATCTATAGGATTTCCTAAGTTATACCTTTGGTTAGAATCAGCCTACAAAAATAATGAGGAAAAAGAGATCCTACGCCTATTAGGGATGATGCTAAATCTAAAGGAAATGATTGAAGAGAAATACTCATTAAAATGATTATACTTTAAATGTTTCAATGCTCTTAGGATAAATATTCCAAGTGTTGATGAAATAACATGATAAATCATCAAAAAATCCATTATGAAAACATACTTTAAAATATGACTTTTTGTACCTCGATGCTCCTCGAACTCAGATCTACTCTTGAGATATAACTTATGAATGAGGTATGATTAAATGAACTAGGAGTGATGTCTTATATTAGGTTCTAAAGGTATTTTTCCATGGTGGCTGAATTAAAATGGTCACATCCCAATTTTGAGACCAAATCTAAAAATATTAAGACCGAAACATTACTCTCCCAAAATTTCAGCCAAAAAGAATTAGACTTTGTAGCTAAGGCATAGGGTCTCAACAAAGTTGGCTCAATTGTTTAGCAAAATGAGAGAATAACATACTAATATTAGATCTAGAATTTATATTAAAATTGATGATTCTCTATATGGGAAATTAAGTGTATTAAAATTCAAAATAAGATACAATCACAACTAAGCTTGAGATGATATAGGATAAAGAGCACACTAAATAAGGGCCCAAAGAGGACTGTGTTGAGATTTAAAATAAGTTAGGACTCATATTCTTGAGTTGAGTATTATGAAAAGTTCCCAAAAATTATTAGAGGATTTAAAAACTAAAATGAGTACTAGAAGAGTATGAACATGGAGTCATTAATCAAAGGAGTATAATTTATGACAATGCATTTAACACCCACTTTAGCAAGAATATGACCTTATGTGCATACTTGTGGTAAAGTAGAAATGAAGAGATAGAGCATTAGAGAACAAGACAATCTAGGAATATGATGACACTAAGTTTGAGGGATGATCAAGCCACCAATCATACCTAATCCTATCAATCCATGCAAAAACCTTCAAATATACACAAAGAAAATAAGTTTAGTACTAAAGAAAACTAAATGTTCCAAGTCAGCTAGTTGAAGAGACCTTGATGTTAAAAATGTGTCAACTACTAATATCATTCCTGACAAGTTATTTCAAGAGTACAAGTGTACTTATAGAAAGAATAATTGTGTACACTAGTTGAGGAGAGAGGAAGGCATGAATTCCACTAGTAAACTAGATGTGTTATGTTGGGTGGTTCATGATTGCATCATAGATTCTACTAACACTCAAGTTGTGTTATGATAGGTGATGCAAGATAATGAAGGTTATAAAGATAAATTTATGTTTTATATATAATCTAAAAACCCAAATATAAAATAGGTGCTACAATGCACACCGACGTGCAAAGATTACTAAAAACCCATTATTTACTAGGAAACCCAAAAAATTGACTACAAGATGGGAGATGTAGTGTGCACCAACTCAAAGGTTACAAAACAAGCCCTTCACTTGCAAAGTAATCTAAAAACATAAACAAGATAACCAACACCTATGTAGGCATGGACAATAACAATCACACTATGAATCCACACTATACTAGGTGACCAAGAACAAAGGTCTAAATATTGAAAGTTACTCCACAAGGGACACTATGTAACTCCACACTACTTCTTTGGGTGCACATTAATGAATGCCTATGAGAAAGAAAAGGAGGCCTCATATGTCTACCTTTAAGATGTGAGTGTACCTCCATGTTGATATCTTGAGAAAGACAAAAAGCCACATCAAGGATAAACACATTTACCACCAAGGAGATATACACCCAAAAAATGCATTTGTTTCAGGCTAGGAAGAAAGATCCTTGAAAATGATGAATTTCTTCAAGCCAGGAAGAGATACTTGTAAAAGAGATATCTTTTAACAATTGTAAATGGATCCTTTTAAAAGAGACTCATGACCATCAAATGTGGAGGAAGAGATCTTTGCCAAATATATCTATCTTTGAAAAGAGAGGATGTATTAAATAAAGATGGGGTAAAGGTACAAAGTTGTGTCACAATTTTATGAAATAAATTTGTCCAATATTGATTCAAATTTTTAAATTGAATCAGTAGAAAGTGACATTAGTGTTTTTGAATTTTGAAATGGTGTAAACTAATAAAATGTATTTTTTTTAGTATATTTTATGTTTATAATTTTTTTTAAAAATTATAAAAATTTTGATTTTAATTTTTTTAATAAAGTAAATACTTAAATTTAGTTTTTCTCATATCTAAGCATCAACTCAGTAACTAAAATTCAATCTTAGAAATAAAAAATATATGAATTGAGATGATCTGCCTCCAAAACACTCTCCCACATAGCAAATGATCTTCTAAAAAAACTCTACACTATGATATGTAGCTTATATTGCTTGCATCCAACTACTCTTTAATCATCAACTCATGTCAAATAGTTGCATTATGTACAATCACATTGCTCTTCTGACATTGCATGACAAATCCTATCTAACCATATAGATATAGATATAGACACACACACACACACACATACATACATAATACATATATACCTATAGGTACATACAATATATACACATAGGTATATATGTATTATGTATGTATATAAATGTATGTACCTATATGTATATATGTATATATATACATGTGTGTGTGTGTGTGTGTGTGTGTGTGTGTGTGTGTGTGTTTGAATGTGTGTGTGTGTGATTATATTCACATGTCAACCTAAAATAGAAATAATACATTCATTAGTTGGCCACTTCGATTTTCCTTAATGAAACATGTAATAGGCCAAGTCCAATAGTGCACACACTACTCCAAAAGAAAGAACATGCTACGTGGTTCCAAATCCTAGTGTAGCCCTATTTAGTTCCTATAGTAATCCACATGCTACCTTCGGAAGGCATATGCTACAAGCCTTTGCCACATAAATCTAGAGTAGCTACATATCATGATAACTCTTTTATCACTTCAAAATGTTTTCCGATTAACACCAACTCCAGAACTTTTGGGGTATGATAGAACATATGTCTAAAAGTTCCCTTCAAACCACAGATCATAACTCTCAAATACAAAGTAATATTAATCAGATCAAATTGTCATGTTGCAAGCATTATTTGGGTAACTTGCCTTCTACAAGTCCAAATAACACATCTAGATTACCTTTACCAATTGGCGTAGATGTATGAAGATACTACAGATACAATCTAGCTGATTCCATAGACATAGCAATTCATAGTGCTTTCAGAACTTAGAATGCAACCTAAACAGATTTGACATGACATGACAAGTAATGTTCCTTCCTCTAATACCTTGCCATCAATAACTATTACTTGCTGACTCTTCTTGACACTCTTTTGGCATCACTCATTTGATATAAATGTTCAATAGAGTGAAGGGGGTGAAGATGAAGGTATTTGTAATTTGAATATGATAATTTAAATTTTAGGTCTATTCCTATTGGGATTGATTTTAGTCAATCTCAACTACTAAAAAAATGACATGGGACATTTTAGTCCATAAGAATTGGGACATGTGCCAAAATATACATATGTATATGCTACTTTTCAATGTTTTATTTGTAATAAGACATTCCACCAAAATAGACACAAAACTAAATAAAAAATGACATGGCACATACTAATCTCACCACTGTAGATATCTTTATTGCCTTACACAAATATACTACTACCTACCTACAAACATTTAATATAAGAATATTTTTACCACAAATGTAAACCTTACAATAATCCAAATCTCTCCCATCTTATAATCTATCAATCAACAAAACTAGGTATCTTACAACTTTATAAGAAACTATACACTAAAGTCAATTGTAAAACCTAGATGTAGTGCTTAAAACATATACATTTCCATTTTCACCTTCATCCATTTTTGGTTGTTAAGACTTGGAACAATATTGGGTATTGTTTAGCTACATCCAACGAGACAATAGTGTCCTAGGGTGTACGATGTGTAGGGATAAGGGGAGGAAGGAGAAGCATGAGCACATGGAGGCCTTACTCCATTTCTCAGTTTGACAAGATACAAGATACCCGTATCCACTTAGCTTATCCATTTCCATTAGATTCTTCAGCTTCTGTCAGCAACGCCACCCAGTTTTGACGCCACGCCCTGGAAATTGACAGATATCTATAATACCCATTACCCTTACTGCTCTGCCTTTATTAAAACCATTTCATGAACTTAAAAATACTGCCCACGAAAATTCCGACTTCCCACACACATGATTCTGGGTCCACCAAAACCCTGCCAACAACTCCTGTGAATTTAGTGAAGAAAAAATTCTCCCTCCCCGAGATTTTTAATCTACCTACTTTCAAAGTGAATGTTTCTGCCCATTGCCCCCCCTTTCTTTACATCTCTCTGGAGCTTTTCAGGTATAAATTAGAATTTAATGTGTTGCTGAAATCATAAGAGGGTACTTCACAGTGTGTGCAGTAATGGGCCGCCTTATTTGCTCTTCCTGTACACCTCAGTTATTGTGTTTTAAATGAGATAATCGGGGGCTCAACTGTTGAATTGATAAATAATTTTTACATTTGCTCTCATAATGGCTGGAACTGGGCGGATTTGTACTTTTGGGTTTATAGAGTGTTCAACATCCAAATTCGAACAAGGAATATAGGCTAGTTTGATAGATTATTAATAGAGCTGAGAGAAATGGGAAGGCGTCATTCGTGCTGTCATAAGCAGAAGCTGAAGAAAGGCCTCTGGTCTCCAGAAGAGGATGAGAAGTTGATGCAATACATTACAAAGTATGGCCATGGTCGCTGGAGTTCTGTACCCAAGCTTGCAGGTCTGTTTTGTTTTATCATATTGTCAAGTGATTAAAAAAATTAGCAACTATATGACAAGATTTACATAGGTAGATGGTACCCATCAATAGATTTTCATGGTACTTGGATGGTTTACATAGTGCCAATTTTTGTAGGCAGTTTTTATAATTATGTACCACATGCAGTAAATGATCAAACTGTGATTAATTTCAATGTGGGATTTTGGGGTGTGTTGTTTTTCAAGCGTTGAGTATTTGAATATGGGGCAGGTCTAGAACGTTGTGGGAAGAGTTGCAGGCTACGTTGGATAAACTACCTGAGGCCAGATCTGAAAAGAGGCACTTTTTCTAGCTATGAAGAGAACCTTATCATTAATCTTCATGCGAACCTTGGGAACAGGTAATAAAAAGGACATTTAGTCTCTGACATTTGTAAGAAATGGAATAATGGATTCTTTCACATGTACTATACATATATTCTTAGAGCATTGCAAGAGGAATTGTAATGTGAAGGTATTAATGAATGAATAGCAGATGGTCGCAGATAGCTACACAACTGCCAGGGAGAACTGATAATGAGATAAAGAACTTCTGGAACTCATGCATCAAGAAGAAGCTCAGGGCCAAGGGCATAGATCCCACCACTCACAAGACCATTGCTGATGTTGCACTTGCAGGTACTTCTGCTGAGGATAAATCTGCAGTACAAGATCATCACCAAACTGAAGAGTATCCTAGTTTTTCTCATCAGCCTGCCAATCAAGATGATGTAATTTCCATCAAGTCCAATACAATCAGTAGCCATGCTTTCCTACAGAAACAGATTTTTGGTCTTCACAGCTTCAACCAGGAGACAATATCTCAAGTTTTTAGTAGCCGGACTCCCAACAAATTGACAGATCTAAGTCCAGCACGTAGCTGCAGTAACTCAGCTCTCTGGTTGCTCTCAGCCTCAACTCAACCTCAGATTTATGGGTCTGCAGGAGTTTTAAATGACCAAGAACAACAGACTGCAATTAACCCTCAGATAAAGCCAATTAGCTCAGAATGTGCTGCATACAATACAATGCCATCAAGCAACTCCATGATTAATATGGCCTCAAGTCATGCCATAATACCAACCCAGGAAGAATTATCAAATGAACTCATTCAGCACTGTGATAATCATGGCCAAATCTGGGATTCAGATGAGAAAAACCAAACTTTGATGGAAAGCAAGATTAATAATTCCTTTGATGGGTCTATCAAATGGTCTGATTTTCTGAACCAGCAGAGTTATGATTCCACAGAGAGAGAGAAGGGAAACTATGGAATTTCATGGCAGTTGCAGGAAAGTCCACATATCTTCTATGAGAGATCAACTCCCTCATTGCATCACTCCACTGCATCTCCTGACCTACAACATTTTGCTGCTGTTCTGGATGAGATTCAGTAGTGAATATATTATTATTATTAATCAGGGCAAAACCATTGTTACTTATTTTCATCTAGAAGTACAAATTCTTTGTAACTTGCATATACTGTAACTGGCCAAAATAACGGAGTTGCCATAACTGCATGGTTGTGTTGTTACAATAAGCCATTTTACTAGTATTTTCTCTCATTCACTGATTGAACTCCGACTGGACACAATTACAATCTATGTAGAATGTTTCGAAATAAGGTATGTAGGTATTGAATGTATCAGTTTCAAATCACTATCATGAATGTATTGATTTTGTCCTCTGTTCTCATCAGACTATTAAGCTTGCTATTTGGTAAATATAAATTGGTAAATATTTTTGATTTGGAGTTATGATTCTGTGAGGTCAAAAAGAATTTAAACATTCAATAATAACATCCCAGTACATTTAGGATCTTGATGACAAGAACAATAACGCACAATTAAAATCTTGATGACAAGAACAACAATACTACAATTTAACCATCACAATATACTAATGTCAGCATAAAAATTAAGAACTAAAACATAATAAAATATAGTTGTTACATTGAGATGTCAGCATAAAAATTAAGAACTAAAACATAATAAGATATAGTTATTACATTGAGATGATTGTAATATAAAATTGTTCATTTCATTGGTTCAAATGATAAAATAAACGATGAGATAAAACACCAAAGTTAAACGTCGACAAGAAAGAATCTCTCAAATTATTTTCACAAAGATGTATCTGAGATTTCAATACATGCTTTGATATTTGTTTGGATGGCCAAACGTCACATTAAGAAATTCTTTCTAGAGCTCAATATTACAAACATAACAACAACAATTATAACGACCTCGAGAACTTTGTCCCGAATCAATACATCCACAAGCTGAGAGTTCATTCTATTTCAAATCAAACCCTAAAAATTGATATTCTCCAATTATGATAGCACAAAGAAGCCTACTTTTCTCTTATGACGATTTCTTCTGCTCAGAGAATTAGAACCATGAAACAAAAACAATAATAAAAATGTGAAAGCAGATCTGTAAGACTAAGAATCCATAACAATAAAACAAAAGTGTCAGCGAATCTCTCAGGGATTGATAAACTTGTAAGGATTCCATAATCGTCATAAATCTGATTTTTCCAGTAAACAATGGCGGACGGCAGGTGGGCTGCCCTGTCAATTTGTAAGAATGGTCAGAAATTGACCAGGCAACATAGTTAGTATTTGACATTCTTTTATCACGTTTTATTCTGGTCAGAGATTGGAAGCATTAAACAACTGCGAGAACAGAGCTGTAAGAATTCTGCAAACTCATAAGGATTCCATACAAACAGTCTGATAGAGTGTTTTTATGTGAATCTGAAATAGCAAAACTCCGGCTAACAGTCGTGCATGTTCACAATTTTTCAAGCCAAAAAAAAGACAGGTGACGACAGGTGGGGATTGCCCTGTCAAAGTTTTAAGTAGTGGTCAGTAATTGGTCATACAATTTACTTCATATTTTACATGGGTGATATTAGCTAAACTTGATGGGCGTATGTGTTCAGAGATTTTAGTATAAAATATGATAATCTTTTATAGAAGATAATTATTAAAAGGAAGATTTTGAATAGATCTTCCAAAGTATATAGAATTATAATCAAATATATAGTTATTCTATAGTATACAAGAAAAATAAGACATGCTTGAAATTTTAAATAGAGTAATCATCAAATTTAGATTATATAGAATTATTGATTGATAACTCTTTTTGAAACTTGTGATAATATATAAATATTTAATCATTTTTAATCACATTTTTTTAAAAACTAATGTTTTTGATAGATAAAGTAGCAAGAGGGTGCTGGCCCGTGGAACAAAGGGACTAGGAGCACATTAGTGGAACTAGTCAAAGCAGATAAAACAGTTTAACAGCATAATCACCGAGTCTAAATCTGCCCCTATAAAAAACATAAACCACGGTATTGATCAAAAGGATTAAACCAAATAACTTAAAACGAAGAGTAGCAGTCATAAGCCACGCAGGGCTGAACCAAAAGTTATAAAAACTAACATTAACCCCAAACTCAAAACAAAAGATCCGAGGGCCATGCCCAGTCAAAATTAACCAACTCATGGAAACTAGAGGTTAGTTCTTCCCACCCAGATGCTTAGACAGCAAGGTCCTAGCCCACTCCTCCTGCAAGAACAGGAAAAGATCCTTGTTATCCTCGTCCACTTCTAGAGCACCACCTGCTAGCTTTTCCTGCACATTACAGAGGGTCGTAGCCGAAGCGTGCATGACCTTCAGGGAAAATTTGTTGGTCATCATGCATCGGTGCTTCAGTTCCTGCATATTCTTTTTGATCTCCGCAATATCCTTGTCCATATCAAAGAACCTCCTCTTGAGGGTGCCTTTAAATTTGTTTTTATCAACCAGAGCCCCGGTATTGTAATCAAAGGTGGGGGGCTTATCCTAGAGATCATGAAAAGGACTCAAGGGCGGGGTAGGGTTATTGGGGGTTTCCATGGTTTGCTGGAGGTTGGGTAGGGGAGTGTTACCAGTCCTAAGGGGACTCATATGATCATCCGAGGAACCTATCATGGACGCAATGGTGTGAGTCTTTTCCAGACAGGGATTTCTCTCTAGAGGCCATTTCCATCAACCTAGTTTTACACTGTTCCTTGGCAATTCTATTGGACCTCTGGTGACCTAAGCCGCTTAAGTCCACCTCTAGATTAACCTGGCTCTCCATCATTCTCCATTTTTTGGGCCTATGTTCAGTCTTAGGAGTACTGTCATACTCCTTATCTTTGTTCTCCACAGACTCAAAGACATGTGACTCCTCCTGACCCTCCTTCCTATTGAAAGGGTTTTTAACACATTTTTTGTGAATTCTACCCTCTTTAGCACCCAACTCAGGCTCCTGGATAACTTGGATGGACTGGGAGGTGGAATGGTTGGGATTTTCAGTTTTGGCCGGGGACTCCTCCTAGGTCATCTCTTGGATAATCGAAGGGGGTTGGGGCATCGGGCAGATAGCTTTGTGAAAGTGGTAAATGTAGAGAAAGAAGCCCTAATGAAGGATAGGGATTGATTTATTAGGGTTGTCCTTAATATCCAAGATATTACTCTCTATGGAATGCAAAAGATAGAAAGGAATGAAAATTAAATCCTTGTTTCTAATATGATTCAGGAATGGTAAGTGGTAGTAGTAAAACGCAGTGAACTTACCTTCTAGCGTGAAATATTTCATCACAATGAGGCAAATTTTTGGCCAGAAATCCGATAGCACTTCCCTGTTGAAACCCCCTTCTTTCTTCACCGGCTGCTCACCATCCTTGAAAAACTGGTTGAGGCTGGTAGGGTTGGGAGTCTGACTAGTCTTTTTGTATTTCCTCCCCTCCATAAAGAGCCCCGTTGCCTTAGCTATGATCTCTTCATTAATCTGGAAGTGGATGCCCCCAACCGAGACACTCATGTTGTTCCAGGATGAGATGAATTGTTTGGAAATTTTCTCGTCATGCCCACCTTTCATTCTCTCCATAAAACCCCATATGCCACTTTCTTTGCAGTAATGAGTCACCAACGTATTAGAGGTGAAAGCCTCGTTGATTTTATCAGGTTCAATGTGGAGAGTATTGTCTCCCATTTCAAAGCTCTGCCCCTCTTGCACCAGAATATCCTAAAAACCTAAGAGTTGAGCGTTATTACAAACCATAAAAATCCACTTGTTTTTGCGTGGCCTTTCCGAGGAAAGATTATACTTAAAATGTTGGCCTTGGGTAAAATTTTGGAAGAAGAGCCTCATACAGCCAGATCCAACAGATCTCCAGGTGCCATTAATAGCAATAATTCCAGGGACACACAACTTGCTGTCCTTATTAGCCAAGTAAGCCCTCTGATTTAGACAGCTCTTACTCCACACATTTGAAAGGTAATGATGATTCTTTATGGGGTTTTGGGTTCTCCTTTTCATAGTCACAAAAATCACCAGAGCACACCAACACGTGATCCAGTAAGGATTCGTAATAAATATGACAGCTTGGCACATTTAAATAGTAATATTCATTTCTCCTCTAATAAGTTGCTGAGTCACCGAAGGTAAATCACTAACCAGCCTCCAACTATTAAGTTTGATTTGTTTTAGGCCAACTACTACCATCAAGTCAGCAACTGAATTCCCCTCTCTATACATGTGACCCATAGTCGTGCTCTGGAAGCTATTGAGCAGCTCACCAATCTCAAGCATAATAGGTCTAACCCGCCACCCCGCACTAGCTCCACTTTTGACAGCCTCAACAACCACTTTAGAATCCCCCTCAATTTTCAATAGCCTGATGTTCATTTGTTTTGCGAATTTAATCCCCCAGAGAAGGGTCATTCCCTTCACTTGGGTGACAGTGTAGTTATTGAGTGGCCCAGCATAAGCCAACAAGCAAGTGCCTTTGTGATCTCTCAAAACACCACCCCCATCTTGGCCAAGATTATTTGCAGCCCCATCAAAGTTTAATTTGGTCCATCCTCTGAGAGGGGCGACCCATCTGGTAGCTTTTCTAGCTATCCTTTTAGCATCGTCAAACCTGAAGAAACTAGCTAGGAGGTTCTAGCTGTCAGCAATTCTTAACTAATGTTATTATTAAATTATTTTTTATATTTTAAAAAATATTTATTAAAATTAAAAAAATTGCTTTATTTTTAATATATAAATAATATATTATATTATTTTAGAATAATTAAGGTCATGTTATAATTCAAGTAACTTTTTCTAATAGGAAATGAATATATTTATTATTGTGGCTAACATTTGTACATGTTCACAATCTTTCAAACAATGAAAACAAGTGAAAAATGCACTATCTATTGGAAATTGTAAGAAGTAATTTGTTCGAGTACAATCTTCTTAGTATTGGACATGGGTAATGTAGCTTAAATTTGATGGTTTTATGATTACATTCAGAAAAAAAATATTGTAAAATATGATAAGTATTTTGGAAAGATTGTATTACATGAAAGGGGAGATTTTTTACATTTGCACATGTTCACAATCTTTCAAACAAAGAAAGCAAGTGAAAAATGCACTACCCAATGATAATTAAAAGAAGTGATTTATACGACGTCGATCTTCTTATTATTTGACATGGGGAATAGAGCTTAAATTTGGTGGTTTTATGATTATATTCAAAAAAAAAATTATTGTAAAATATAATAAGTATTTTGGAAAAAAAATTATATTAATTAAAAATTTGGTCTATCTCAAGTATATAACCAATATATTATAGTTTTCAATAATAATCAATATAATGCTACAATCTAAGTGAATTCACATCTAGAAAGCTAATGTATTTATCATACTAGCTAACTACTGCACATTGTCACACATTTTCAAGTAAAGAAGGGGAAATGTAAAATGAATTGTTTTGTCAAAATTGTAAGAAGAAATCTATAATATATCTTACAATCTAATTAATATTTGACATGGGTGGAAGGGTTTAAATTTTATGGCCATATGATTGTATTTGTAGATTTTTCTTATAAAATTTAATAGACTTCTAAAAAGATTGTATTACATGAAAGGGGATATTATGTATAGACCATTAAAAATTATATAGAATTATAGAGAAATACATGGTTATTTTACAATATACATTTTTTAAAATAAGACATGTTTACAAATTTGAATTTATGATTTTACAAAAGATTGTTTGATGTGTAAAATTGGTTGTTAAATTAAGACCCAATAAAATAATTGATTAATAAACTTGTTCCCACAAATATAATAAATTAAATCAATATTTTTCAATCATATTAATTTTAAAATAAATTAATATATAATTAGATATTAAGTTAACCTATATCAAATATATAATTAAAATGCCATGACTTTGAAATCAACTAAAATGATGTTACACTTGAAGTGACTTTCCTACAAAGAAACTAATACATTTAAGATGATTCTACAGTCATAAAGACCAAAGAGAGCATTTCAAACAGAGATTTTGAAAGAAAAGCACTGTTGAACAAAGTTTATTTAATCTCCTTAAAACCTCAATAAAAGAATGGTAATTGAAAACGCAAGGTGTCCAAAAAGTTAGAATTTTGATAGAACTATCATGGGCCTTCTCTTTGTTAGTTTCAAATCTCATAAAGACTTACGTTGTTTGATTGGATGGTTGTCTTTTTTGTAACGTATATTTGATTAGACCAAGCAACTTATGGCTTATAAGTCATTCAAAATGCAGGGATTGATTACAACATGGTTGATGCCAAAACAGACTAGTCTAGGCTTAATTATTATGTACGTCTGCAACAATGCATGAGAGTCACACATGCTTTGTTTTGGAGGTCAAATTAATATAAAGAGTTCAAGTACTGATAGGGAAATGCCACAAAAAAGTTGAGATAAGGTTAAAAACTTCACTTTCATCATAAAGGATGATGACTCATTGTACTTGGTAATGGAACAATTTTAAAGCTAGCCTTCGTTTGGACGGACACCTTTAGTTTTTAATAATAGCGAGGAACTTGTGGAAAGTTGATGATGAATATGATGTTAGTATTATCTTCCTAATAAAATTTGAACATTCCTGCTTATTATAATTCATATGTTACCATCTATTTTAATAGAATTTTAATAGAAAAGATTCTAGGTTTAAGATAGAAGACTATACCTCAATTTTCAGTACCATCTAATATAGATGTACTATAGATAAGTACATGTAGTTGTGAAATGAGCAATGTAAGGTTTATGTATAAAGGGAGAGTAGTAATAGTAGAAAAATTAATAAAAACTTTCTAAAACTACAATAATAATGTTGACATTTCACGTAAAATAAAACAAAAGGGTTTTTAAAGTGAATAGATCTTTTTTTAATATTACAATTAGATATTTTAAATTAAATTGTGCAAATAATATTTTAGAAATTTTAGTCATAAAGGGAAGAGGAAGATTAGGCAAGTAAATATTTATTTTCAAAATTAATTGATCATTATATAGTAGGTCAAGCACTTTCATTATGACATAAATTTTATTAGATAAAGATTATGACTGATTAGACTACATATGTTGACATAAATTAATCCTTTTGACTAATGTAGATGCAATAATCAAAATTGCACCCTTTTGCAATTGCTTTTACTTCCTTTTTCTCACTTGTTTCAAATTTACCATTTTAGTATCTTATTAGTCTTAATCTACCCCTTTCCCATATGTTTTTCTTGGCTCTTAAGTTTCCAACAATTATTGTTTACATCTAGTAGTTAGCATTTTCAAAACCCCTCATTAAATACATTTTCTTCTTATGTAATGAAGCCTTTTGTTTCTCCTCCTAGTATCTCACTTTCATAGATTATCTTGTCATAAGATCACCAACATTTGGTATCCATCATTTACCTTTGCCTTTCATATAAAGTTGAGCCTTCTCATGTATAAGTAAATTACCATGGAGGTGGGTGTGTTGGTGTTTCAAACTAGTTTTCCTAAATGCCATCTAAAGGTTAGCCACTTCTTATTCTCAAGGGGTTTAGATCCGTTGCAAAAAAACAAGGTCTAACCCTAAGGCTAAAACCTTCTACACTTTCTAATGGGAGTATCCCTATAACAATACCTTATGATCCTAGTAAAATAAGTTGTTTGGTATTGTTTGACAGATATATTGGCATTCATTTAAGCAACAACATGTATTATGGTCAAGTATTGTGTCTTTTATCTTGGATTCTTCACTTTCTATCTTTAAGAATATGAAACCCTAATTTAAACAACTAAAAAATGAAAGTAAAATTAATTTTTGGATTTTTAAAATTAAAATGATTTGAAAAGACTTAAAACTGTTGGATTACAAAGAGGGGGTAAATCAGTAATCTTGATCGTAAATATCTTAAAATACTTTTCTCTGATTAACTCGATAACTACTTGGTAATAACACAGTTCACTATTTATCGAAAATAGTAAATAAACTATAACTATCAGTAAATCATTCACAATGTGTAACACCAATATTTAACGTGGAAACCACAGTGGAAATTCTCACCCACTAAGAAAATACTCTTCTGAATTACGCCCAGTTAAGAGCCAATCCGGTTAAAGAATACAAAACAAACTGTTAGGTGTAACCCGATTAAGGGATTTACCTTAGATCTATTAGGATCTTTACCTTGTTAGGAGTTGCCTTGTTAGAGGGCTTTAAAAACTCTTTAGAATGTCACCTTTTTCAAGGATTTACAATAAGACTGTTAAGTCCACTCTGTTAAAAGATTTCTTTGTTACAAATGCTAGTAAGCAATAGTAATAAAAATTGACTTGTAGATGTGCAACTATCTTTTCTCAATTAGATGCTTGTGCTCTCTTCAATTTTTCATCATCCACTAGCATCAACACTTCATTAAATCATTATTTTCCCACTCGAAATCTCTTTGTTCCTTCTTCTCTGTAATAGTCGGTAATCCTTCAACTATTCAGTTTCCTAGCCATTTATCCATATAAGATCATCCTTTATATAGACAATTTTTACCTCTTAATCTCATCTATTACATTTTCCTTTAATCAATCTTGACCATTCAATTTATTATACCTCAAATCTAAACCTTGGTAACACATTTCCTTTTCACCTAGGAGCTTGAAATTTTCTAGTAACTTGTTCCATTTCTTTTTGCCACTTAGCTCTTTTCGTAGATCTTCACCTTGATTTTTCATAACCATAAATCTCTTATAACTAACTATCCTCATCATCGTGATCCTCCAACTCATCATAGCTAATCATTAAATGTCGATTCCATCCTTAATTAATATCTTTTTCTTGCTCAATGTTCTTCATTATAATTTTGGTTGCACATCGCTTGGTGCCTAAATCTTCCTGCTTTACCGAGTGACCTTCTTTTTACCTTTACCTTACCAAGTGACTTTTCCATCTCGGTAGCAAAAACAACTTAACTTACCAAATTGTCAAATCTCCAACACCATGCTTTACCGACTTAACATAACCATATGTTAGGTAGAAAATAATCATATCAATATAATCAAATAATTATCCAATCTATATCAGTTGCCCATTTAAGTTCTACAACTTCTCAACTTCTCATTTCTTCTCCTCCTTAACTCATTCATCTTATATCATTATCAAATGATATGGCAACATAATATAAACTAGAAATCAATTGCTTGACATGAATGACAAGACTATAACTGATCTAACCTTTCTACTATCATGTATTCCTCTGATGTTGGTCATCCTTCATCATCAACTCCATCTATAACCAATCTTCAACATTGTTATCAATTATGGTAACAATCTCCCTCTTTGGCATTGATGGAAACACTAACAAATTTAGTGTTTAATTGATGATGGCATCCTTTACTTTCATTCATTTTATGCACTCCCTCTAAGTAGTAACTTATCCTTTTCTAATCTTTCATCTGTAATCTTTCTTTCTCTGTTAGTAACACTTCCCATTCTGATTCTATTAGATTCTTTCAACAACATACTCTCTTATTCATCTCATCTCCCTGCTAATACTCATCTCTCTGATATGTTCATCTTGATTTTTCTCTCGTGATAATTTGTCATCAATTACTATTCTCCCTCGTTGTATACATCTTCCTTATTTGGTCATCTCCCTCTTTGACAACAATGCCAAAGAAATATAAACATCTCAGATATACCTCAAGTGTATATATTTTTCATTACAGCCATAAACATCATTTTTCACAAATTTTGGCTTCACCTAAAGAGTGAAATACTGGCATCAACTCACAAGATATATATTCTATTGAGTCCTTGAATTGATGCAATATGCATCTTTACATAATGTACATTGGATAGGGGAAGAACCCTAACTTCCCTCAGAGATACTCAAAATAATCCTTTGGTAATGGTTTTGTAAATATATCATCTATTTTCTCTTTAGAATTCACATACTTCAATGTCACATGCTTATATTGTACTTTCTCTCTCAAGTAGTGATACTTAATAGATATATGCTTTATCTTAGAATGTATCACAGGGTTCTTTGATATGTTAATAGCACTAGTATTATCACAATATATTGTAATTTAGGATCAATAATCTCTTCATGCATACCTTCTAGTAGTTGTTTGATCCATACAATGTTAGAACAATTCATAGGTGTTGCCACATACTAAGCTTTGATAGTAGATTGTGAAATACATCTCCATTTCTTTCTTAACCATGTCACTAGCCTTTCTCCCAAAAAGAAAGCTCCACCTCTAGTGCTTTTCATGTCATCAATATTTGCTACCCAGTCAACATCAGTATAAACCTTAAGATCAAAATTTCCTCTTCTTATGTATAATAGACCAAAATCTTCAATCTCTTTAAAATACGTGAATATCCTCTTAACTACAAATAAATGTGTCTCCTTGGGGTTTTCAAAAAACCTTGCAACAATACGAACTGAATGTGAAATGTTAGGTCTACTGTGTACAATATATTGTAATTTACCAATCATGGATCGGTAAAGAGTTTCATTCACTTCCTTAGTATCATCTTCCTTAGATAATTTACAACCAGTAGTCATCAGTGTTCCAAACATTTTGAAGTCTTCCATATTGAATGTTTTCAGGATCTCCTTGATATACTTAGATTGAGTGATGTAGATCCCATCTTTAAATTGTTGAACTTGAAGTCCAATAAATAATTTAATCTCTCCAATAATAGACATCTCAAATTCCTTTCTCATTTCCTCCACAAAATACTTAGACATTATCTCATTACCACCAAATATTATGTCATAAACAAATATCTCAGCAATCAAAATTTCATCAGATTGATCAAATTTCAAGTATAAATTGTTGTTATCACTAGTCCTTTCAAATTCAATCTTAACTAAATAAGAGTGCAGTCTTTCATACCGTGCTCGGGGAGCCTACTTCAATCCATACAAAGATTTATACAATTTTCAAACCATATTCTTATTGTTCTTGTCAACAAATCCATCGGGTTGTTCTATGTAGACTTCTTCTTCATGTATTCCATTAAGAAATGTAGATTTAACATCCATTTGATAAATGTTAAATAATTTTTAAGCTACGTATGCAAGCAATATCCTAACACCTTCTAATCTAGCAATAGGATCAAAGTTTCACGATAGTCAATACCTTCTTCTTGTGCATACCCTTTGCAAACTAATATTTCTTTATTCCTTATCACATCTCCTTTCTCATTGATTTTATTTCTGAAAATCCATTTTATTCCAATCACATTCTTATCCTTAGGTCTCGGTACCAGTGACCATGTGTCATTATTTTCAATTTGATCAATTTATTATTTCATAGCATTCATCCAATCTTCATTCTCTAGTGCACTTTTTACCAATCAAGGCTCAAATTTAGAAATTAAACATGTGTTATCTTTCAAATTACTTCTTGTCATGACTCCTACATTATTGTCTCTAATTATTCTTCTCGGTGAGTGGTATCTTCTCACATACTTTGCTAATATAGGTTTAGTAGCTTTCTCATCATTGTTTTCATCTCTCGATGGAGTCTCATCTTATTCATCGGTTCCTCCTAGTTGCTTCTTGGTTGTACCAACTGACTTACCATCTTGTACATAAATAAATATTTATAGTCCTCAGGTTCCTTTTTACTATCCTCTTCATTCTTTTCTAAAAATTCATCAACTCTTGCATTTTCAGTTTCAACTATTTTGTTCAAATCCTTGATTAAACATTTATATGCTTTTCTCTTTGATGAGTAACCAAGAAATATTCCTTCATCACCTTTAGAATCAAACTTTCCGTTTCTAGAAACTTTCAATATATAACACCTACTTCCAAATATTTTGAAATAACTTACATTCGGTGTGTGTCAAAATCATAGTTCATAGGGTGTCTTGTTTGTACCTTTCTTTAACTATATTCAGTTGAGAGTGTAAACTAAAGTACTTATAGCTTCTCTCTAGAATGTTTGTGCAATACTTTTATCAATCAAAAAAGTTATAGCATAGTCAACAGTAGATTTGATTCTTCTCTTAGCTATCTCATTCTGTTGTGGAGTCCTCGGTGCAGACACTTGTCTTTTAAATCCATGCTCATTACAAAAGACACAAAATCCATCAGAGATAAATTTACCTCCTCTATGAGATCTCAAACACTTAAGTTATTTACTTGTTTCCTTCTCAACTCTAGTCTTATACCACTTAAACATTTGAAATGCATCAAATGTTTATTTTAGAAACATAACTAATATCATTCTTGAATAATCATCAACAAACAAAATAAAGTATTGATCTCCATAATAGATTTGAAATTTCATAGGACCACAAAGGTCAGTGTGAGCCAATTCCAAAATACCATTTTTAGAATAAGATTTTCTTAGAAAACTTGACTTGGTCATCTTACCAACTTGACATTCTTTACACATAGCTTTATCAGGTTTTCTTAATCATGGTAGTCCTCCGACTCTACTTTTCTTACTCACTTTGATCAAGTTATCAAAATTCACATGACATAGTCTCTTTTGCCACAACCATACATCTTCAATTTTAGCAAATAAACAACTCTTTGCATCAGTATCAAGATAAAATAAATTACCTCTTATTTTTCCTCTAGTTCCAATTAGATCTCCATCAACACCATAGATCTTAACTTTTCTGTTCTAAAATTCCAGTCGGTGGCCGGTATTGTTCAGTTGTGCAACACTTAAAAAATTATAGTTCAATCCTCTAACCCAATATGCATCATTACATTTCATCTTCTCATTTAACACAATAGATCCCTTACCTTTCAAAGGGCATGAAACATCATTGCCAAATTTGACAAATCCTCCATCATACTCTTATAGGTTCTCAAATTTATCAATATCACCAGTCATATGATGTGAACAACCACTATCAATAATCCAAGGGTCTGGTTTACTTAAATGAGAAACAAGTTCTTTTTCATCTTCATATTTTCCTCATTTGATTCTTCCTTTACAAAAACAAAAATGACTTCATATCCTTCCTCGGTATCATTAGATTCATCATCAATTACACCTTCCTCATCTAGGTAGAAAGAATTGTTACCTTTTTCCTTAAGATCTCAGAATCTTCGGTGTCGGTTGTCTCTTTTATCATTCCTGTCATTTTTAGGACATCTAGATGCAATATGTCCAATCTTATTACAATTGAAATATTTCAATGGTAACTTTCCTTTATACTTTCCTTTGCCTCTAGGTAGTTGCTTAGCTAGCAGTACTTCAAATTCCTCTTGTTCTTTCTCTTCAATTAGGATACTTTCATACTCATTTACATATGAATTGGTGTGAATTTATCTTTCTCTTCTTGATGTTCCAATGCACATAGATGACTTGAAGGCTATCTCAATAGTCGGTAGACTATTATCATAATTACTTATCTCAAATGTAGTCAACTTACCAATTAGGGCTTCAAGAGTAACAATATTATTCAGTATAGATCTTAATTCCTGAATTGCAAATACTTAGATAATATCATACTTAGAAGAAAGAGTTCTCAATATCTTACTTACCACTTCTTCATTAGTCATTGATCCACCAACACCTCTGATGGCACTAACAACTTCCTTAATTCTACTTCTATATTGTATGATGTTCTCTTCATCTTTCATCCTCATTTCATCATATTTTACTCTCAAGATGTAAACCTTAGCTTTTTGTACATGTTTATCTCCTCCATAGATAAGTGTAAGTTTGTCCCACATTTCTTTTGAATTAACACAATCCTTAATATCATTAAATTCTACATTAGATTGGGAAGAAACAATCTCTATCATAACTGAGTTGTGTTCATGTCTTTCTCTCATCTGATCAACTATCAAATTTTTAGTAGGTGGTGGAGTGTATTCATTATCAATTAGTTGTAGTGCAGAATCTCCAATCCTAGATAGATACAATCTCATTCTACTTTTCCATGTAGAGAAAGTTTCCTTGTTCAACTGAGGAACTTCTCTCCTATACATCTTCAAATCTTTTACTCAAGTCTTTAAACTTATCTCTTCAAAGTACTTAGCTCTGATACCAATTTTTGGATTATGGAGAGGGGGGCTGAATTAGTAATCCTGATCACAAATACCTTAAAATGATTTTCTTTGATTAACTCGGTAACTAGTCAATAACAACACAGTTCATTATTTACCGACAACAGTAAATAAACTATAACTATTAGTAAATCATTCACACAAATCATTCATAATTTGTAACACCAATATTTAATTTGGAAACCCATCTTTGGGAAAAACCATTGTGGTAATTGTCACCCACTAAGAAAATACTCTTCTGAAGTATGCCCGGTTAAGAGCCAATTCGGTTAAAGATGACAAAACACACTGTTAGGTATGACTTGGTTAAGGGATTTACCTCAGATCTGTTAGGATCTTCACCATGTTAGGAGTGGCCTTGTTAGAGGACTTTAAACACTCTTTAGAATGTCACCTTTCTCAAGGATTGACAATAAGATTGTTAAGTCCACTCTATTAAGATATTTCTATGTTACAAATGCTAGTAAGAACCAATAATAAAAATTGACCTGTAGATGTGCAACTATCTTTTCTCAATCAGATCCCTGTGCGCTCTTCAATCTTCTCTTCAATTCTTCATCATCCACTGGCATCAACACTTCATTAAATCACTTTTTTCCCACTCAGAATCTCTCTATTCCTTCTTCTCTACAATAGTCGGTAACCCTTCAACTATTCAGTTTTCCAACCATTTGTCCATATAAGATCATCCTTTATATAGACAATTTTTTCCTCTTAATCTCATCTATTATGTTTTCCTTTAATCAATCTTGACCGTTCAATTCATTATACCTCAAATATGAATCTTGGTAACATGTTTCCTTTTCACCTAGGAACTTGAACTTTTCTAGTAACTTGTTCCTTGTCTATTTTCCACTTAGATCTTGCCATAGATCTTCGCCTTAATTTTTTATAACTATAGATCTCTTGTAACTAACTCTCCTCATCATCATGATCATCCATATCATCATAGCTAATCATTAAATTTTGATTCCATCCTTATTTAATATCTTTTTCTTTCTCAGAGTTCTTCATTAGAATTTTGGTTACATCACTCAGTGCCTAAACCTTCATGATTTACCAAGTGACCTTTTACCTATACCTTACTGAGTGACTTTTCCATCTCGGTAGCCAAAATAACTTAACTTACAAAATTGTCAAATCTTCAACATCATGCTTTACCGAATTAACATAATCATATATGTTAGGTAGAAAACAATCATATCAACATAATCAAATCATTGTCCGATCTGTATCAGTTTCCCATGTTCTACAACTTCTCAACTTCTCATTTCTTATCCTCAACTCATTCATCTTATATCATTACTGAATGATATGGAAACATAAAATAAATTAGAAATCAATTTCTTGACATCACTGACAAGACTATAAGTGATCTAAAATTTCTACTATAATGTATTCCTCTCTCTTGGTCGGCCTTCATCATCAACTACATTAGATAATCTTTCTTCAACATTTTTATTAGTTATGGTGACAAAATCTTAGGCCTTATTGACTTATTATGTTTATAAATTCAAATTACAACAACTTGATGAATTTCACTCAAGGTTTATGGGTTCATGAAAGCAATGCATTATATTAATTTCCCCTTTACTTATTTTGACTTAACTCCTCTTTTAGATCCTTACCATAACATTCACACCTTAATGTTCAATTTAAATCAATTATCCTTTTCCTTAAAAAGAAATAATAAAATAAACATTCACCATGACAAACCATAGATATGAAAACTAAGAAACATGTTCATTACATCTCATAAGTGTAGGTAGTAGACCCTAGGACTTCATGAGCCTTACCTATGGGTTATGAGCTTATAGAAGCTGATTTAGCTATTTCTTATGAAGATGAGATATTAAAGAAACCCATTGATCCTAATGCTAAGAGATTTGGAGCTTATAGGGAGAATTGTCTTGAAGTTGTAGATACTTTGAATGCATCGGTCATTGAAAAGAAAGTAAGAAAATAGGTAGAGAAATTAATTCTTCATAAAGGATTCACTAAGGAAGTCATTAATAAAGAGAGAGTAAAACATGAAGCTAATAAAGCTATCTCCTTACCTACTGCTACTGCAGAAGAAGATGTAGAATTAGTTTCTTCTACAACCGATAGAGTCTTAACTAATAGACAGACAAGAAGTAAAACCGTTAAGAAGGAGAAACCCTCTCCTCCTACCAGGACTCCAGTAAATAAAATTGTAAAGAAGACAACCTGAGAGAACTAAGGAAAAAGAAGCTACTTCTAAAAAGGTTGGTGGTAAAAGGAAGAAGGAGAAAGAAAAAGGGTACACAAAAGCACAAGAGGAAGAAAAAGTACTAGAGTTTGAACAAGAACAAAGATAACTTAAGGCACAAGGTAATAATTCCAAGGTGGTTGGTGCTCCTACCACTAAAACTATTAAGCCTAATCTTAGTAAGTTTATCCTTGTTGATAAAATTGTTAATGAAGTCAAGAAGTGGGGTATACTTGCTGGTGTGAACAAGTATTATGATGTGTTTAATGAAGAAGATCAAAGGAAAATTGAAAATGTTGATGTAGAAAGTATAAATAAGTTTAGTCGGGTCCTTATGCAATTTCAAGGACAAATTCCTACTTCCCTATACAACAAAATTGAAGCTAGATGGAAGGGAGATTTAAAGAAAGATAAAGAACTGATTGAATATGCCTTGATGCATTTAAAGCCTGATCTAAATGCAAAATAGATAAAAGAAATTTTAGATAAAGTTAGGTCGACTTTTAAGAAAAAGACAAGAGTTACAAGACTGTTGATTGGTCATTCTCAATCAGTGCAAGATGAAATAGTAAATATCTTGTAGAAGCACTTAGGTCTTGTTGATGATGAAGAACATATTGTAGTGGAAGATGAACAGGAGAAAGGGCAAGATAGTAAGGAAGAAGTGATTGCACTTACTGATGAAGGGTGGACCATAAATGGTGTGAAGGTCACACTTGATAATGATCTTCTTGATGATCCTAAGGACCCAATGGATACTAAAGGTATTGTTCCAGTCATGGAGATACATGAGGAACAAAAGGACAACACAAAAGAATTAATGGAATCTCAAAATGACACGTAAGAGAAACTAGAGAAAGAGACAGAGGATAGTGGATACGGTCAAGATTTGAAAAAAGATACATCAATTGAGCAGCAACAGAAACTGGTAACAATGGAGACAATGAGTGGAAATGAAGAAGAAAAAAATGTAGACAAAGAGAAGACTATAGACATGGAGATTAAAAAGGTAACCACTCTGGTCTATGTCTTCAAGTGTCATTGAAATGGATGATGATATTCCTTCTATTAAAGGGCAAATTGACTTAAGTTCCATGAGCCCAAAATAAATGATGGATATTTTAGATGCAATTAAGTCAAACATTAAGAAAGAGAATTTGAAGCAAGAGGCACAAATAATCCTAAATACTAGAGACATTTTTTTTGACTCAGTGCCTGATGTAGATTTTAATGAGAAGGTACACCAATTGAATAGTTGGGTCATTTGATTATAGCAACCAGTGATCAAATGAAAATTTTAGAGGATGCAGCTACTTTTAGAGTAGAGAATGATTATGAGAAGAAGATGACTAAGAAAATAGTTTAATCTATTGCATGTGGAAAGGTAAATTTGACAGTTGTAGTAAACAAAGTGAAAGAATCTTTGAATGAAGGAGGTAAAATTATCACCTCTACATCATATTTTTCACAATTTTTGAAAGATGTTGATAGGATTAAATGTGAAGCTCAACATGAGCTAAGGTTATTAAATTCAAAATTTGATCATATCTATGGTTTGATAACCATTTTGGAACATAGAGATGAATAGGAAAAGATGATAGATAACTTGTTGGAAATACAAAATTTATTGATTCCTAAAGTGGATATTATACAACAAGGAGTGAAATAGGTAGAATAGGTTTTGGCTACCCAAAATATGTGTATAGTGGATGAATTGGAAGAAATTTCCCATTAGCTACATGAAAAAATCTTGATCATGAATAACTTATAGAAAATTTGGGTTAATGATCTATAGGTTTTGAAAGAAAACTCCATTGATATATTCAATAGATTGTAACCTATATATGCTACTCCATAATAAAACTTTACTTTTTGCATATCATTTGTATACCTTTTTCATTGTTGTCGAAGGGGGAGTAGTATAAGAAGAAAATTGGATAAGTATTTGAAAGGGGAGTAATATAGTTATGAGAGTTAGAGTTATGTTTGTTTATACTATAATTTTTTTATGCTTTAAATGTTGATTACATTTTTTGTATGATTTGGCACTTAGCAATTGTTTTATCCAAGTGTTTCCATCAATGCCAAAGGGGGAGATTGTTGGCATTTGATGAAGGTGTTGGAGAGATTGTTTTCATGGGATGCATGTTGGAGTGTTTTCATTGTTGGAAACAAGGTATTTTAGGATGAATGAATCCAATATAGTGGTTGTGAAGATGATTGCACAAGGATTTCTCTAAGTATACAAATTTGTTGATAACATAACCAGTCATGGTGTATGTTGTGTATGGTGATGATATGAATAGATCTAGTGGTGTGATTGGAAAGGTAGAATCCAAAAATTCATATTATCCTACTTCTATGATCACATAAGCTTATTTGAAGTATAGTTGAAGATTTGGAGGAAACACCAGTGCTGTTAGCTAGAAAAACCAACTGGTTTGTCAATGTGATGAAATTAAGGTGGCACTTGGATTAACATTTATATTTGTTATTTTTTTGAGTTGTATTATTAAGATCCAACATTGTGGATCATAATTTCCTATGTTTATGTGATGTCTTATGAATTTATATATATATTGGAGGCTGACATCAGTAACACATTTTAGGGTTATTCCACCAACCTAAAAGTGGATATAAGAGATGAAATTGAAGGGAAAACAATTTGGTTAGATGTTCTAATGGTTATGATCATTGAAGGAAAAGTGTGTATGATCAAAGAAGAAAATTGAGTAGAGATGAAGTGGATCTATGAGGAAGAGTGTGATACAATCAGATCAATTTTATTTGAGTTCTTTCTCAAGGAAAGTTCTAACAGGCTTGTAATTAAAATACTTTAACCAAGTTACTCCTAATAGGGTATGCAAGATCCTAACAGGTCTGAAGTTTAATCCCTCTAAATGAGTGACTCTTATAAGGAGTTATAAATCCCCTAATAGGGTAGTTCATAATAGGGATTTGTAATAGCTCTTAACTAGGCTATAGATACTCTTAACCGGGTATACCATTAGCAAGGTGTTATAATTTCTCCTAATAGGGAAGATCTTATTTGGTGCACTATTGAGATTAGCGGATGACAATTCCCACTGTGGTTTTTCCCTCTAATAAGAGTTTCTATGAAAAAGGTTGGTGTTATTGTGTTGATGATTGTGTGGATATGTTATGTATTTTATTTCTATGTGATGTTTACTTTTGCATATTGGATAATTTGTGAGTTAAGTAAAAGTTTATATAGAGCCATCATTGCACTAATTCACCCCCCACCCCCCACTCAGTGCTTCGTAGGATTAACAAGGAATCTGTCTCAAACCAACATTGAATTCTTGTAGTGTAAACATGTGGAGATCCTATAGGTCTTCTTAAAGGGGAATTCCTTTCACTCATAAGAAAGAGCATCAAGATGACATGCATCTTCTCCAATGTGAAATGTGAGTGACAAGGGAGGAATAATGAGGTCATGTGCCTTGTAACCTTAAGTCAAGGAAAATTGGTTTCTATAGATAAAATCTATTGTATCTTTCCCAAAGGAAATTTTATTGTAATTTTTTTTGGTAGTGAGCCTCTTGTAACATTACATATATTGTGAGTTGATATTCATTGTATTTTTTCTCTCCTTGGGTTTTCCATGTAAATATGGTGTTCTCTTGTGAATTGATGTTTAATATTTTATCTTTTATTTATTATTTTTGTATAATGTTATATGTTTGGAAAAAAAGTAAAATTTTTAATTTAATGAGAGATTGATTCACCTCCTCTCAATCTTCAGGTGTGTACAAAAATGCACCTAATTCACTTTGTTCTTTTACACCTTTTTCACTAGTGTTCTCTAGAGGAGTAGTCTCCTCATTTTTCTCATTATTCTTTTCTACCCAATCACTTCTTGTCAAATGAACATCAAAAGATGAAAAATCTATATCTTCAATAGACACATAAGGTATATCCTATATATAAAAACCATGTGGAGGAGCTTATTCTTTAGAAACCACTTTATCTTTCTTCAATTCCTCCAAGATTTTAGCAATATAAGAATGACAAAGGAATGAATTGAATGAAAAAGGAGATCTGCAAGGAACAAAGAAAGATTGATTTTAAAATTATACTCACAAGTAGAATAAATTGGCTTTGAGAAGACATTTACACTATTGGAAAGGATGGAGACAATTAGAATGTTTCTTGTAATTGTTGCTTACAAAAACTTTAATTTTTATCAAGTGGATAGAAAGTCAACCTTCTACAATGGTGATCAAGAGGAATAATTATACATAGAGAAGCCTAAGGGGTTATACTTATCACATTATCTTAGCATGGTTTGAAAGCTCAAAAATCCCATGTATGATCTCAAGAAAGAACCTAGGGATTTTTATGCAAGATTAGATAAGTACTTCAAAAAGTTTTCAAGAAAGGTACTATAGATAGAAATCTATGCATTAAGGTTGAGGGGGAAAAGTTATTACTAGCTATTGTGTATGATGCTAACATTATCTTTGATGGAGATGATGGTGTTTCTAATAAATGTGCATAAGAGATGTAAAATATTTTGATATTTCTATGATTGGTGAGTTATCCTTCTTCCTTGGACTTTAAGTTACTCAGCTAGATGATGGTATCCTTATCTCTCAATATAAGTATGTTAAAGATATGTTGAAGAAGTTTGGCATGGAGGATTATAAACTAGTGTGTACTCCCATGGTTTTTTGTTGTTAGTTAAGCAAGGATAATGAGTCATCTTAAGTATCAGACTAGATTTATAGTTCTATGATTGGAGGACTATTCTATTTAACCACTTTTAGACCTAATATTGTGCATGTGGTGTGTTTGGTTGTAACAAATCAAGCCAATCCTAAACAAAATCATCATAAGAGTTTTAAAATAATATTCAAATAATTTTGAAGGGGACTACAAATAATGGTTTGAGGTATAAAATGAATGTTGATTTCTCTTTGAAGGAAAATATTGATGTTGATTGGGCTGGTTGTGTGGATGATACAAGAAGTACTAGTGGTAGTGAATTTTTCTTGGGAGATATATTGTTATCTTGGTTTAGTAAGAAGAAAGAATCAATATCCTTATAAAAAGAAGAAGTTGAGTATACTATTGCAACATCTTTTTACACCCAAGTTTTGTGGATAAAAAATAAATTATAGGACATCATAGTAATATATGATGAACCTATTTATATCATGTATAACAATTCAAGTGCTATAAACATTTCAAAGAATCTAATAATGAATTGAAGGACCAAGCTATTTCTATTAGGAATCACTTTCTAAGAGATAAGGTTGTAAAGAAAGAAGTACTATTATCTTATATTCCCATACAAGATCAAATTGTAGACATTTTAATAAAGGAACTTTTAAATAACACATTTGGGTATCTCTACAAGAAGCTAGGGGTTACTGCCCCTCCCTCTTCTAACTAGATTCATAAGATAGTGCATCTTTCTAGGGGGGAAAATTTAAGCTCATATCTTTTTTATCTTGGTATTTATGTGGGTTACCTCTCAAGGGGAGCAGATAGTTTATTTCTTGCTGCTAAAAGGGTAAGCATATGTATGGAAAACTAAAAATATGTGCTAAAGAAAGAGCACAGATTCTAGTCAAGACCTTTTTCCTTTGTTCTTCATGTCAAATGGGGAGAGAAAGATTAGTTAAGAGTGTACATGATTACTCTATCATTTAAGTGTTGCAATCAATAACAAAGAGGGATATTGGTGGCAATATTTTCTATATATTTTCATTGATGTCAAGATTTATGAATGTTGTGGTATTGCCATTGATGTCAACCCTCAGAACTATGGATCAATATTATACACATTCTTGGAGATTGATGTTATGGTGATGTGTGGTCATTGACACCTTATGTTCATTTATATGAAAATATGGTGATGTATTGATGTAGTTTATGGTTGGGTGTCAATACTTATTGGTGTTGATATATTTGGTGTCATTGATATTTGCACTTATGTAATGATAATGATAATGTGCTATGTTGAAGAACATATATGATGATGAAAAGAATTATTTATTTTTAGCTCAAAGATTATATAATAATGATATCATATTAAGATGAGGATTAAAACTATTTTTATGATGATTAGAAGCATTAAGATGACTATTAGAAGTATTAAGATGAGGATTAGAAGCATTAAGGTAATGATTAAAATTATTAAGATGAGGATTATAAGTATTAATATGAGAGTTAGAAGTATTAAGATAAGGATTAGAAACATGGTGATGAAGTAGTTATTATTTTGATAGCCTTTTGCATGTTAAAGGCTATTGTTTCATTGTTCCTGAGTGAGAAAATGATGATATAGGGATGTGTTGGTCCTTATAAGTTGTTAAAGCATGAAAATGTAGGAAAGAGATTTGAAGACTCAATAGAAGAATGCTTTGTATTCCTCTAAATTTAATTTTATGGTCATGTGGTTTGGAAGCTAGATTTTATACTCTATGGACATCACACTTCTATATTTTTCAAGTCATTAGCGTTGTTGTATATGTTTCTAGTTAATGTAGCATGTTTTAAGTTTTGGTGTCTATCAATTTTGGTTTGAAAAATTATCTACATTTTGTCACATTGATGTTTCTAAAGCCATGGTTCGGAAAAAGTGCTTTTAATGATTGTGCAATATATTAGTTCAAATTTTAAGTGATAAAGTGTACCACAAGTGTAATGCCCCACTAGGGAACCTAGGAGATATTAACCTTAACATGTTACTAAGTTTAGGGAGTAATTTTTTTTTCTTAAGAGTTTTACAAATAGTATGGAATAAAAAGCGGAAGTAAAACATAAAGTCCATATACACACATAAACATAATTTCAATTTTAGATTACAAATCCCAAGGGTTCCTTGATGTAGAATTATGTAAATATAATTTAATCTATTAATTACAATAATCATCTAAATCTTCTATATAGTGCATCATCAATACATCTAAATGATATAGTATACATAACAACCCCACATCCATTTCACAAGTCATAGGGTATGCAAATAAAATTGAGTACAAAGTACAAATAAATAAAGAATAGGATTAAGTCTCCCAAGAAGATAAGATAAGAAGCAACCACAACAAGGATCATCCAGCACTAGTATAGGAATGCCAGATTATCAAATGGTAAAAGAATCACTACCTCTCAACCTCATGGAAACATGTGGTTCCACTCCCACCATGTTGAGAAGATAACATCGGACCCCACTTAGATAAAAAAATAGAAATCAATCAATCAGGTAATACTTAGCAAGGTCCTCAAAGTTCATATCTCAAGGGTACATCCCAAACTCAAAGGTATGCATACTAATCTAGCTCCAAAAAACACATGTAGGAAACCTAAGACTAAATCAGGGAAGTTTCATCACATATGTCAACCCCTTGGAAAGATCTCACTAGACTCTGACTCCCAAGTGTGATCATATGTGAAACTTGAAATCCTCTCATATAGACAAAGATAACCGATCATTCTAGAACTCACCACCACTACTAGATGAGAAAGCATATTCTCTCACTCTCATCCTTAGCCTACATTAGCACTCAAGGCATGGGTGAGGAATCCATTATCTTATTAATTCTTTTAAAACCCTATTTAATATATATTATCACTTGTTTAAGTAACCACTAAGGATACCCAGGTAGCCACTTCCAAACTTGACACCTCCAAAGAAAGCCACTTCCACTTTAACACCTAGATATCCTACCCTAGGTTCATAAATATCAAAAAATAACTCATAGGTCATCATGAATCATAACATCAAAATCTAGTTCCAAAGTATAAAAAGAACACACATAAACAACTTTTATCATAGTAAAATCAACTTCCACAAGGTTGGGTTATAAAAAAGCTCAACTGCCATAGAAGTATGCAAGGTAAACCAATTAGCCCTAACCCTACCTCTAGTAACAATCCTTAGAGGATGACATAAAAGATTCCCTCCTAACCCACAAATGTAGAAGGAAAGACATACAAAAGAATTTAATTAATAATAAACTAATTTGTAAAGTATCATTACATAAATTAATTTATTAAATAATCACTAATGAAATATAATTACATCATTGAATTAAATTCCACACCAATCAAATCAATTTATAATGTTATAAAAAATAAATTGATTCCAGGTTTAAAATTTAGTAAAACAAATATAATTTATAACTAGATAAATCTTATTAAATAATTAGTATTAATAATTCATAACATTTAACCAATTTATAATACAAATTAACATCATATGTATTTTAATAATAATAAATTTATTATTTAATAATATTTGTAATTAATAAATAATATTAATAATTTAAATAAAATCTTTATAAAATAATTTTTTTAAATAATAATAGAAAGACATAATACAAAAGTAAGTGGGGGAGGGAATTTGACCCTCTCCCCATGCTACCCTTTACGACAGTGTTGTTGTCATTCGACAACTAGCCTATCATCTGATAATGTTGCTATCGTCTGATAGTTTCTACTGTCGTCTACCAACTAGAAGCCAGCCTGTCGTGCAACAACTATCCTATCGTCCGATAGCCAACCTGTCATGGGACAACTGTTGTCGAGGGTGGGAAAGGTGTCTGTTAGATAATTGAGAGGGGGGTAAATCATTTATCCACAGTCCCAATCACAAAATCTATAACCAAAAAATTTACTAAAACTTCTACAGCTCGGTACAACATAAAATAGTATTTTGTCTGTGCTTTTACCGATTACCAGTTAATAACATAAATTGATTACTGAACAAATCCAATATGTAACATGTAAAGTATGACAACAAACAATCATCACAGTCAACACATAACACAAGAGATTTAATGTGGAAACCTTGTAAAGGGAAAAACCACTTGGGACCAACAACCCAAAAATTGTTCACTCTTCTGAAGTGAGGTTTGTGAAGACCCAACCCTGTTAAATGTTACAAACACACTATGAGGTGTGAACTTGTTAGAGGATTTTAGACTAACTGTTATCATCCAACCAACATTCACTATGGGGTTGACAGGACAACAAATGTACACTCTATGAATGACATTACAAGACTTTCTAGTCCACTCTATTAAGAGATTTATCTATTTACAATGGTTAAAATGTAATAGCAGTTGATCTGATTAAAACACAACTTCAATTGTAGATTATCAGATCTATGTTAAGATCATTCAAATCCTCTGACCAATATATCAATTTTGTTTCAA
>BSBK01008217.1:2500-70000 GCA_027943335.1 Chamaecyparis obtusa | reverse complement strand
TCTCAAAACACTTCATACTACCAAAAATAGCTAAACCATAGTAAAAATCTGAATTACCAGATCCAACTATTAATGTTTACTTAGCAACAAAAATCCTTAATACTGAAACAACCATTTAAAATTTTTAGATAAATCCATGAAACCTCTTTCCAAAATAACCACAGCAAAGCATCCTCTTTTCATCAACTGAAAGAATAACTTAAGCGAAATGTCCAATACTATCCTTAGTAACTCAAACAATAATAATAATATCCAATTCCTAACATTTTTGCAATATTATAACTGATAATTGAAACATCCAATTTTATTGTCAACTGTTTAATACAATTAATACTTAAACATTAATTCCATTTTTCTATCACATTCTAGCCAACAGATTTATTAGTAAATCCATGAAGAGTTAACAATCAATTTCATATAGTAATGTATAATGCAGAAATACACATCATCTACATATTTACCACCCATATAAAAAAAATGCACTTGCAACAGTTCTGTCATCTCTGTTACAAAGTGACCTATGTACATACTTGTAGGTGTACACACATATATATACATATGTATATATACTCACAGTACATGTATATACACTCATGGTATGTATATATACATATATATACATACGTTCCTATACTCATTCAAAACATAAAATCATAATTAAAATTCTATCAGAAATACATAAAATCAAATAACTCATTCAAAACATGAACTGCCATTACTGTTGTTACACCAATGACACTGTGTTCCAATTCACATAGAATTTATTAAGTCGACAAACTAGACAATCATAAGAATCCAAATTGGCCTACATTCTTATCCTCACAACCCTTTCCACATATAGACAAACCAACTGCTACAGAAGCTATCAATAGCCTACAAACCAACACCATAACCAAATCTATGAAAGTAAACAGTGTCTGCAGAGGTTTTCACTATAGACCCCACCATTACCGAGAATACAAAAATACTAAGAAACAAAAGCTATATTCTATATTTGCTACAGCATGACCATCTAATAGCACACGATTCTTAAGGAAAACTTACCAATAGACCCAACATATCTTCTAAACAAACAACTGCAAGATATAGGCTCAGAATCTCATCCACCTCTCCCTACAGCATAACACTGCCAACTGCTATAAGAATAACTAACATTGAGTCTGATACACTGCTAACATCAACTTAGAATTCATGATAACCAAAGCTCAAGTCTTGAAACCAAAACCACAAGCTACTAGACAAAGAAAAGCACTCTACAAACCTCCAACCACGATAAACAAAGTTTCGCTATACCAAAGCTCGGAAAAGATAGGTAAGTCGACTACAACATTCAATCAATGGGCATCAAAATAAACATTTACTTCAATTACTCAACCAAAATGAACAATCAACTTAGAAATTATGAAGTTGGATACAGGATACAAAATCACATAATGTTCCAAGATTGACAAAAATCTTCTCACTATGGTTACTCACCAATTCTAACCTAGGAATCCAAAGAACCTGATATCTATACAAAATAGATAACCCACAATAACCAGAAGTCTTGAAACCAAATTGCCTGGCAATATGACCAAATACTAATACTACCATAAACTATTCCCGAACACAAAATAACATACCAAAGACTCGGTAAAACTGATAGCAGAGATATGAAAGCTTCACAGTCTTAACTCTCCAATGTTACTTCCTTGCACACTACACTGTAGTTCCCATGACCGAAGCCATGACAAAAATCATGGAACAGTGAAATACAACAAACTCCCAAACTCAAGAAACCCTACACTTCCATATTCCTATAATAACAATATCATAAATTTGACAACCCCGAAACATGTTTCTAAATTAATGAACCGAAAACACACAACCACAATCCCCAAATTTCAAACAATGAACATAAACACTACAATGTGCAATACCATACAATTTGAAAGACATTTCTACAGCAAACAAGAAACATTCCTATCATAATGCATAATACAAGTAGAAATCATTTTAATGAAATTTCATAAACCAGATTCATAAAGAAAGCAAGAGTTAAGTTAGAGAATGCCCCTGCCTTTATTACAGAGTGGGGGTGTTCTGAAACCCAAAGTTGAAACCAAAGACCTCACTCCCAACTAGCAAGCTACACAAAATCCAAACCCTTGCTCCGCAACGCTAAACCCATTGAAAATGTCCAGGAACCAAGCAATGAAACCAAGCACCCCGTGATAGAGCTCATTTCATAAGCACCAAAAACTGAATAGTGCTTCCAAATGATAGCTCGAAGACCAAAAATAGAACCGTGAAATGCAAAATGGAGAATCCCATTATTAATGCACAAGTATACAGCCATTTTCTTCTCCAATCTAAACAGAATGACCCCATTTCTGCAACCTTTCCAGGCATCAAACCCATTACCTCAATAGAGAAAAACCTTGCCAATGCAAATGATCGATAGCGAACTAAAGTCATTCAATGCCAACATGCATACCGTAGCTGCATTAAATTTCAAACTTATCTTTCATTGCCACCTTCACTAAACACAGTGACAGTTGTCACCATAGTACACATACTTACTGAGAACTCCCAATAAAACATGCTTAGAATTAAATCACATATGCATATGACAACCAAATCCCAATGCACATTCAAAACAAGGCAAAATAAATATCTTAACATAGTGAGTTTAATATGACATAGCCCCATTAAATCATAGTTCACGAAACCATAGGGAGTATTTCAAAGCCATAGCCAAAGTTAAACAATTTACTAACCTTAGCTTGTTAACCATAATACATAGAATGTTAGGATATTACTAACCCCCTTCTAACTTAACACATAACTTACTACTAACTCATTCTAACATTTAAACTTATTTATATTCTTTTAAATTTCAATTTCCACTTAACAATCAACACTAATATAATAAAATCATTTATACACTAACATTAATCATAAAATTAACCATATTTTCCTTTCACAATAACAGACCAATATAACATCAAAATTCTCATTAATGAAAACTTAGTTGTAGAATAGGAATTCCTCATCCTTCCTCCTAAGTAACACAAATTTCCAAGTACCAAAGTCAATAGAAAAACCAATAATTCAGAAAAGATAGTATCTGCAGTTATTTAATTAAATCCAATAGGTCCAATGTCATAGTCTAACCAAAGATTAACAATTAATTGTCAAGCTAAATATCCATAATCTATCTAAGATATAAATTGAAGTTAAAAAAAAGCTATAATCCACTCACAACCAAAAGAGTCTGAACATAAAAAATCTGAACCAAGACATAAATCCACCCTAGAAGAACTAAATAAAGATGCAAAATCAGAAACCAAGTCAGAAGTAGATAGGGGCTGTTGGCATTAAGAAGAATTGCCACTAGTGACAACACTTATTTGCATTCTGAGTGCAAACCGAGCAGAACAGTGCAAACCGAGCAGAACAGTGCAAATTGAGCAGAATAGTACAAATCGAGTAGAATAGTGCAAATCAAGAAGAATAGTGCAAACCGAGCAGAACAGTGCAAACCGAGCAGAACAGTGCAAACTGAGCAAAACAGTGCAAACTGAGCAAGACAGTGCAAACCAAGCAAGACAGTGCAAATAGAACAAGATAGTGCAAACCGAGCCGGACAGTGTAAACTGAGTAACATTATGTCTACCGAGTCACCAATATTTACCGAGTGGTTAGTATGAACCATGCCTTCACTTCTACCGAGTGCATGATGATGCCGAGTAATGTAGTGGATGCCGAGTATCAGAAAGTCACCAAGTTAGTTTGCAGGAACCATGTAACCATACTTGGGCCGACTTAGTGGCACTTATGTTTATTTGTCAAGCTGACTTTATAATTGTAATTGTAATTAATTGTTTAGACTTGTATATAAACAATGTTGTAAAAATGTCAAGATGAAATAAAATGAGTATGAATGTGAAAAAGAAAGAAAGGCAGAGATAAGCGAATTACAAAGGGCTACAGCAGTATAAGGAACAACAAAGACAAATTCATCACAGAAGGTGATCAGTACATCAGCGAATCTCAATCAGCAATCCAATTGCAAAGCAAGAGATCTACTATTTCATCCTAACAGGTGAATTAGTACTAAAATCCTTTAACCGGGTAGACTTAACAGTCTTTTGTAAAATCTTTTTACTGAGTGCATACTTCATTGTATGTTTGTAAATCCTTTAACAGGGTGGATTTAGCAATCCTTATTGCTCCTAGCAGGGCAGATCATCAGAAGTGATCAATTGTAAGCCTTAACCGGCCAACTTTATACTGCAGTACTAAAGCTTTGTGGGTTTCATCCCCACCCCAGTTTTACTTTCTTTTTGGAAGGTTTCTGGGTAACCAAATCTATGTGTCATTGTTGTGAATGCTTTTAAGTTTCATGCTTTCTATATGCATAAGAAAAAAGGTGAACTATATGTTAATACATCTGTAATTGAAAGAAAATTTGGAGTTACTGATTCACCCCTCCCCTCTCAGTAACTTGGTTAATTCCTAAATATTTCCAACAATTGGTATCAGAGCTGTATTGGTTCTCAAGATAAAGCTTAACTAGCTTGAGCAAAGATCTAGGACAATGGAGGTATTCAAACTGAACAAGGTGATTGAAAATGGAAAGCTAGATCTGGAAATGGCCATAGCTAAACTTAAAGAAGCAAAAGAACATCTTTTCCAATCCCTAAGAAGAAGGAAGGAACTTGCAAATCAGATGAATGATCAGAATTACATTGAAGAAAAGATTGAAGATCTTTTTCCCTCAAATAGCTCAGATGAAGCAAACAATGCTGTCAAAGAACTCCTAGAAAAGAATGGGTCTCTACAGGAAGAAGTGAAAAAATTAAAAAGAGAACAAGAGCTACACTCAACAAGATTTTGTGAGATCTTAGAATAAAGAAACAAGTTGAAAGATGAATTATATGGAAGGAACAATGATGTCCAAAATAAAACCCTTCAGCTAGAAAACCTAATTGATCAGATCTCCCATACAAATGAGGAAATTCTGAATCTAAGATCAGAAATAGAAAGCACAAGAGAAGAACTAAGATCTGAAAAGGAAATCAATCTAAGATTGGTGGATGACCTAAACACCAAAAAAAAAATCAATGAAGGAATGCTGAAAAGCCAAGAAGACTTAAATCAGCTGTATGAGCGAAATCTTCATAGATAGAAAGGAAAAGCAGGACTTGGATATAAAGGAGAAGGTGAATCTTCTAAGCAAGGTACTCAAAGAAATCAGAAACCTACTTGTAATCATTATGGTAAAATAGGACATACTTCAAATAAATGTTGGAGCAATGAAAAAGCAGAATTCAATGGAAAATGCTACAACTGCAATCAACATGGTCACAAAGCAAATGAATGTAGGGAAAAACCAAGATTCAGAGTTAATTGTCACAAATGCAACAAACAAGGTCACAAGGCATCTGAGTGCAGATCCAAAACATTCAATCCAGCAGAACAAATTATGAAAGCAATGTTTGGATGGGACTACAACACCTAGTGTAGATGTCATTACCGTGGAGAATATGGACACATTGGCATGAACTGCATAAAACATCATCTAAGGAAAAGAGATACTATCGTAAGATGCTTCAAATGCATTAAACTCGGTCACATAGCTAGAAACTGCATGAATGCTAGTGAAATTGAAGATGGAAAGAAGAATGAAGCAACTAAGGTCAGGAAACAGGTGAGACAACAATGGGTTCCTAAATCTACCAAGCAAACCAGTCCAAGTAATGGAATGGGTGGCTCTACCGACTCAAACTAAATTTCCAAGAAAGCACTGGAACTGTATTCTCATAGACAAACTTCAAGCAGTTCCAGAACCGAATTAAAAGAAAGATCTAAATCAGCATACAAGATGTAGTAAGATCATAGGAAGGTCGGTATCAGTCTTTACTGAGCAAGGTCAGTACCAGTCTTTACCGAGCGAGGTCAGAACAATATGAATTCTCGAGTTCACCGAGTTACGAAGTCTTTATCGAGCAATTAATTCTTAGTGGGTGACAGTCTATCAGAATTCATACCCTAATTTATACTAAGCATTAATGACAGAGTTGTAAACAAAAGGCAAGAAATCAAACTCATTCTTCACCGCGAACTTTAGCACTTTGAGAGCAGAAAATTTCAAGAGCAACCCAACGATTCAAAAAATTTTGCGAAAGGAATTTTCTGTGAGCTACCATGGCATCATCTAGCACTTTAGCGAAGAAAGGATAAAAAATGTTAGTCCAAGGGGAATGGAGAACACCAGATTTCAAGATCGTGCCCGCAATTGCAGTAGCCCTAGATCCAAACGGAGCTCAATCTCAGATTCCTCCTAAGGTACTACTTATTAATGATATTCACAATCATTTCAACTGTGCAATTCAAGAAATGGGAAACCTAGAGCTAGATATTGTGCATGAGGAACTATGTGTGGATGGTATTCTAAAACCCGAGCACAAACATCTAGAAGATAAAGGATTAGTTCACATTGCACATTTACCTCAAAACTTTCAGGAGAAATGGGTTAGATACATTCTCAGCCGTGTACATGATGGAAAGATTTGGCTTGAGCAACCCATAGAGATCACCAAGAAGATGACTCATCAAATCACCGATCCTCCCATGTTGAACAAAGAAAAAACTACCAAAACCCTAGGTCGGCTAGAACTGGAGAAGAAAACCCTAGCCGAGTGGGACGGTAGAGGCATGAAAGTTAGTAGCATTACCGATGCTGAACTGAAGTTTGGTACACACATAATTGCCCATAAAATATACAGTTCAAGTCAATAGAATAGTGTCTCCTGTGAAGCTATTGACCTAGCATACAAAGTGGTCAAGAATAACTTATCATTTGACCTTGCAGATTTATTGTTAAAACAGTTTAACAAGAACATGGAAAGCATTCAAACTTCCAAAAACAATCCATGTAAGTTTGGATCTTTACTAGTCTGTTTATTCTTCTATGTTCATAAATTCTTCCCTTCCAAAGGAAAAGTTGTATGGAGAAAAGATGTGCCAGTCCTTTATGAGATAAATGAATACATTTCAAAAATGGGTGAAAATTTTGAAAGCGTCATGGATAGTTATTTTGAGTCTTTTAAAGAGAAGATGAATGACAGATTCTGGATTCCACAGAAGTTGGTTGAAGATTATAAGGATGACATTTGTTTCATGGTGGACTGTGACAATGTGTATATTCAAGTAGGTAAACTGAGGATTGTACATGCAAAACCTCTTCCTTATGAGGTAAATATTGATGAAACCAAGAATATCATTGAAGCCCTTCTTAATCAGCCTGTCAATCCCAAAGCTCCATATTTTGGAACATATGATGAAGCAAAAGTAAGAATTGAATTAAGCATAAAGCTTCCACAGGCAGTAAACAAAGGAAAGAAGAGGATAGCCAAAATGCAAATGCTAACCGAGGACAAAGGAGAAAATGATGAAGAAGAAGAGGAAAAGGATGAGAAAATAGAGGAACCAGAACCTGCAAAGAAGAAAGGAAAGGTATTCATCACTAAGGCACCTAAGCCTCCCACTACTGTATTTACAAGGAGAAGTGCAAGAGGTAAGGCAGACAAGGCAGACAAGGCAGACAAAGATATAGTATTCAAAAGGCCTCCTCTAAACTTTCAAGAGAGGATCAAACTTTTTAGAGAAGGTTCAGGATCTGGGGTAAGTAACATAAAATCTTTTAAATATGAAACTAGATCAGAAACAAAACATAAGGAAATAGAAGATGCTGTTATTGAAAAGATGGGCCAGTGGAAATACTCTCCTGATGAAATAGCCCCACAGGTTCCAACAGTTCTATTAGATCCAATAAAAATGAGATGGAGCAATGCCAAGCAAACTGTAAAAGACATATTTGATCAAACCCTGAGACAGTTAATGCCGAGCTTGAAAAATGATGAAATAAAGAAGGCATTGAAGGAAAATGAAAATAAGATGACACTAAAGTTCAATACTTGTTTGATTCTGATCAACAATATTGAATCAGTTGTGAAGGCTACAAATGCCACATGGAAGAACATATACCATCTTCACCAACCGAGTATTGAAACAGTAATAATAAAAGACATTGAAGATGATAGTGATGAACAAGAAGAAGCCACTGAGGTAGATGATACTGTGAGGATAGTAGCAGAAGTCATTGCATCACTTCCTACCTCTCCAGTAGGAAATTGGGACAGAACCCTGGCACTAATAATGAAGGTACATTCTGATTTTCTATCAAATTTTGGATTCTCTCTATAAATCACTTGTATATACACCTTTGGCATTATCATCAAAAAGGGGGAGATATGTATAGAAGGTGATATGTATAGAAGGAGATATGTATAGAAGAAGATATGTATAGAAGAAGACATGTATAGAAGAAAAGTTAGCACATTGAAAGGGGGAGATAATGTATAAAGCCCTATGACAAAGACAAATTTTGAAAAATCAAAAATAAATCTCAGCATGATTCATGTATATAAGTTTTGGGCAATAAGTGTTTCTGTCACTAATGCCAAAGGGGGATATTGTTGGTATTAAGCAGAATTGCCACTAGTGACAACACTTATTTGCATTCTGAGTGCAAACCAATTAGAACAGTGCAAACTGAGTAGAATAGTGCAAATCAAGAAGAACAGTACAAACCGAGTAGAACAGTGCAAATCAAGCAGAACAATGCAAACCGAGCAGAATAGTGCAAACCGAGCAGAACAGTGCAAACCGAGCAGAACAGTGAAAACCAAGCAAGACAGTGCAAACCGAGCAAGATAGTGCAAACCGAACAAGATAGTGCAAACCAAGCAGGACAGTGTAAACCGAGTAACATTATGTCTACCGAGTCACTAATATTTACCAAGTTCAAAACCTACCGAGTGGTTAGTATGAACCATGCCTTCACTTCTACCAAGTGCATGATGATGTCGAGTAATGCAGTGGACGCCAAGTATCAGAAAGTCACCGAGTTAGTTTGCAGGAACTGTGTAACCATACTTGGGCCAACTTAGTGGCACTTATGTTTATTTGTCAAGCTGACTTTGTAATTGTAATTGTAATTAATTGTTTAGACTTGTATATAAACAATGTTGTAAAAATGTCAAGATGAAATAAAATGAGTATGAATGTGAAAAAGAAAGAAAGGCAGAGATAAGCGAATTACAAAGGGCTACAACAGTATAAGGAACAACAAAGACAAATTCATCACAGAAGGTGATCAGTACATCAACGAATCTCAATCAGCAATCCAGTTGCAAAGCAAGAGATCTACTATTTCATCCTAACAGGTGAATCAGTACTAAAATCCTTTAACCGGGTAGACTTAACAGTCTTTGTAAAATCTCTTTACCGAGTGCATACTTCATTGTATGTTTGTAAATCCTTTAACAGGGTGGATTTAGCAATCCTTATTGCTCCTAGCAGGGCAGATCATCAAAAGTGATCAATTGTAAGCCTTAACCAGCCAACTTTATACTGTAGTACTAAAGCTTTGTGGGTTTCATCCCCACCCCAGTTTTACTTTCTTTTTGGAAGGTTTCTGGGTAACCATATCTATGTGTCATTTTTGTGAATGCTTTTAAGTTTCATGCTTTCTATATGCATAAGAAAAAAGGTGAACTATATGTTAATACATCTGTAATTGAAAGAAAATTTGGAGTTACTGATTCACCTCTCCCCTCTTAGTAACTCGATTAATTCCTGAATATTTCCAACAGGGGCATGACACCCTCCCCCACCAAACTAGGCTTACTCCTGGAAGCCTGTAAACAAGTGAGCATGTGCTACTTTCATTACCCCTGCATCTTCCCATGTAACAGATGTATCATCACTAAGATCCCATAACACTTTTACCTGCTCGACCTTGCGACCTCTAAGGTTTAGTTCTATTTGCTAGATAATCTGCACTGGTTCCAGCATCAGTTGACCATCTACCACCTATAAATCATTCCAATTTAGAACGTGAGCAATGTCAATAATATACTTCCTCAACACAAATACATGGAATACATCATGGATTCATGAAAGACTGGGAGGCAAGGAAAGTCTGTAAGCAACTAGACCAACATGTTCCAAGATCTCAAACGGTCCCACAAACCGTGGAGATAGTTTAGATCCCTTACCATACCTAATAGGACTCTTCCAAGGCCTAACTCAAAGAAATACCTTGTCCCCAACCTCAAACTGATGGTCAATCCTATGTTGATCAGCATACTTCTTCTGCCTATCCTGTGCTATAGAAAGATGCTCTCTGACACATTTTACCTATTGCTCTAAGTCTTGAAGCATCTCAGGACCTAGAATAATTTTTTCCTCAAGATTATCCCAGCTTAAGGGTGTTCTACATGGTCTCCCATATAGAGCCTAAAAAGGAGCCATACCAATAGAGCTATGATAACCATTGTTGTATGTGAACTCAACAAGGCAAAGATACTCCTCCCACTTACTCTGTCTATCTATAACCTACATCCTAATCATGTCCTCTAATATCTGGTTGACATGCTCAGTCTGTCCATCAGTCTTGGGATGATATGTTGAACTGAAATTCAGCTGAGTACCCAATTCTCGCTGCATAGACCTACAAAGTGAAGATGTAAAGACTGAATCCCTATCAGATATGATCTTCTTAGGAATTCCATGTAACTGGACAACTTGCTCCATGTATATCCATGCTATATATGTAGCATTGTAAGAAGACCTTATTGGAATGAAATGGGAAACTTTAGTTAACCGATCAACTACAACCATGATTGCATCATGACGCCTGGCTGTAAGTGGTAACCCCACTATGAAGTCAATGGATATAGTATCCCATTTCCATTTTGGTACACTGTGAGACTGCAACAAACCTGCTAGATGTTGATGCTCTACCTTCACTCTTTGACATTCCAAACACCTAGCCACAAAGTTTGCAATATCCCTCTTCATGCCTAGCCAGTAATAGTACTGTCTGAGATCGGCATGCATCTTCTTCACACCAGGGTGCACTGAATATGGTTCCTTATGTACTTCAATCATAACTATATCCTGAAGATCCCCATTCTTTGGCACATAAACACTACCTCGGTACCTCATGAGTCCATCAGTGCTGATAGAGTAGCCCTCAAAGCAACCCTCTAACAGACTACCACTATCAATCACTACTTTGACATCTAAGAACCAAGGATCTAAAGATAAGTTCTGAAGTATTCTATCCTTAAGATCCACTGTGAGGGTTAATGAAGAAAGTTCATGACGTCTTTTGCTAAGTGCATCCGCCACTTTGTTTTCCTTACCCTGCATGTACTTCACTTCGAAGTCATATTCACACAAAAACTCCATCCATTTGCACTAACAAGCATTAAGATTGGGTTGTGTGAATAAATACTGAAGACTTCTATGATTTGTATGCAACTCAAAATGTTGACCCAGTAAGAAATGTCTCCATTTGGTCAATGCATGCATTACAGCTGCAAGCTCCAAATCATGCGTAGGATAGTTGACTTCATGATCCTCTAATTTCCTAGATTCATAAGCAATGAATCTACCATCCTGCATCAACACTGCTCCTATTCCATCTAATGAAGCATCCGTACAAACAACAAATGCCTTAGATGGATCAGGTACTGCTAACACTGGAGCACTAGTTAAGCATTCCTTGAGATGCTGAAATGCTACTTCACACTCCTCTGTCCAAATGAATTGCTTTCCCTTTCTTTGAAGTGATGTGATGGGATGAGCTATTCCAGAGAAATTAGCTACAAATCTTCTATAGTAGCTAGCTAATCCCATGAAGCTTCACACTTCTGAGACATTGGTAGGCACTGGCCACTCAACAATTGCCCTAATCTTGGCTGGATCCATAGCTATACCCTCTCCTGTGATAATATGACCAAGATAGAAAATGTCAATTTTGAAAAACTCACACTTCTCAAGATTGGCAAAAAGCTGGTTCCTACGAAGACATTCAAAAACTAGTCTCAAATGCTGCTCATGCTCTTCAAAGGAATCCGAATACACAAGGATGTCATCTAGAAACACCATGACAAACTTGTCAAGGAAAGTCCTGAATACACCATGCATTAGGCTCATGAAAATTGATGGTGCATTTGTTAGTCCAAAAGGTACTACTATGAATTCATAATGCCCGTATCTAGTACGAAAAGCTATCTTGTGGATATCCGCTTCTTGAATCCTTAGTTGATGGTATCCAGATTTGAGATCAATTTTGGAAAACACCTTAGCACCCTTCACTTGACCAAACAAGTCATCGATGCAAGGCAAAGGATATCTATTCTTGATGGTCACTTTATTCAGTTGCCTGAAGTCTATGCACAGCCTTAAAGAACCACCCTTCTTTTTGATGAAGATGACAGGTGCTCCCCAAGGTGAGACACTAGGTCTTATGAGCCCTTTCTCAAGCAATTCCTCAAGTTGAACCTTTAGTTCCACTAACTCTTGAGTGGTCATATAGTAAGGAGTCTTAGAAATAGGCTCAGTACCAGGCAAAAGATCAATCTTGAAATCAATTTCTCTTTTAAGAGGGATTCTCAGAATCTCGGTAACAAAGATATTTGAAAAATCCTTCAAAACTAGATGATTTAGGTTGGTACTAGAAGAAACTGGTTCATCAAAATCATTGATAGAAATAGCAAACAGTTTGCATCCCATACGCAAGCACTTCTTGAGTTGTTTGGCAGAAATGGTTCTAACTAAAATAGGTCTCTTAATACTTGAAATGTACTTGGCTATTCCAAAATCATCAATACATCTGATGATCTTTTCTCTGCAATCAATGACAGCTGAATGTTGGTCCAACCAATCCATTCCTAAAATAACATCATACGAACCCAAAGGAATAACTCTAAGGCTAACTGAAGTAGTAAAAGCCTTAAGTTGAATCTTACAATCTACAACCACTAACCCTGTTGCTACCTTAGATCTTGATGCCAACTCAACTTGCCATGCCCACTCAGCTTTATTAATAGGAATACCACATTGCTTAACCAAATTTGAAGAAATAAATGAGTCAGTGGCCTTGAAATCGAACAAAATGGAAATTTTCTTACCTTGGCAATTACCTTTTGTTTCGATTACAGTATTCTGATGATTAGCCCGCCTTTAATCTATGGTAGCAAAAATATGGTGGTTCCTTCTAGAATCACCTATAGTGGCCTCAGAACCTATTACTCTAGATATACCTTGGTTGTTGCCATGAAGAGGACAATTCCACTGAAAATGACCCAACTGCCCATAGTGGTAACATTCTACCCCTCTCTTGATACTCTTTTGCTGCATTGAATTTGCTGGAGGAGATACATTGCTCTGCTATCCACTTTGTGAAGACAAAAAGGATTTGGGCTGCTTAGGTACTTTGAAACTCTTGTAAGACTTAGAGAACTTTCCAAACTTCCTTTTCATGAACTTGCCACTAGAACCACCTAATGCTGCCTTTGAATTGCCTTGAGGAAATCTCTGGTTCTTGCTACTATTTTGAACAAGAGGATTTGCTGCACTCTTGATCGCACCTCCACTAAAACTTGACTTCATCTCAATCAATTTAGCTTGATTAGAGGCTTCTTGAATAGTTTTAGGCTTGAAAGTATGCACTTCTTCTCCAATTTTGGGATTTAATCCCCTAATAAAATGTTGTACTAATGGCTTTTCATGTTCAGCCCAACTGGAGTACTTCTTTAACTCAAAGAATCTCCTCTCATACATATCCACCGTAGCATTACCTTGAGAGATATTGAAAAATTCCTTAGATCTAGCCTATTGCCAGTATTCTGACATGAACCTCTCATGAAACCTTTCAATGAACAATTCCCAAGTGACTTGTGAGATGTTGACTCCAAGACACTCAAGTTCCATGTTCCACCATATGGAAGCAAAGGATCTGAGCTGCATAATAGTCCAACGAAATCTAACATTACTCTAATAATCATGGAGTATAAAACATCTTTCAATGTTTAGCAGCCATGCTTCAGTAGCAGTACCTTCCTCGGTTCCAAAAAAGATAGGTCCTTTGAACTTAGAAAGTTCCTTCAACTGAGCTCTTGCAACAGGATTCTCAGCAACAGCCGGGTTTGCATTAGGAACTTGAACCACATTAGCATTTGCTCCCCCACTGGGAACATTGTTCCTAGCTTCTATATCATCAAGTCTATCAAGTATCCATTGGAGAACTTCAACCTGAGGTTCTCTTTGATCACCTTGATTAGCTCCAAGCCCACCTAGGTGATGTTGCCCTCTACCACAACCACATCTTGGATGTTTTCCCCTACCTCTGCCAACTCCAGCATCAACTAGATCACCTCACCCATGGGCACCTCTTGTGATAGGAGGCATGCTCAAGACCTTAAATAATAAAAGAGAAAGAAAGTCATTAATGGAAACAAAGAGATATAACTCCTTTTCTAAACCCCAAGCCCCTAGTGTTCAAACTTGGCTCTGATACCAATGTCACTCCCCAAAAGATTAAACTAAATAAATGACACTAAAAGTGAACCAGATGAATTAACTAGAAAAGCACAACAAATTTTTTTTTATAAAAACAAGATACAATCAGCACCGAATTACAATTCAACTGGCATAATCAGTTATTTAAATATCCAAGGTAATCAATTACATGAGAGTATATCAATATACTCAACATTTAATACATAAATACTAAGAGTTCCAGAGTGCATCTAATTGTCCTTAGATATCCTAAGCACTATTCTGATAATAAGTAACCAGGTAATAATCTATTTTCCATAAATCTTTACAGCAGCTAACCATTCCCCCAAAAACATAGTTTTCCTCATCTAGAATCCTGAAAACACCAAAATAGAAAACAACCACAAACAAACAGGGCTTAGTCAAAAAGACTAAGATGATGGAATACCTCCAAAGCATCTGCAACATACAGGTTAGAACCTTAACAAAATAAAACTAATCCATACATATAAGAATAGACAAATTTCATCATTGACAGGAAGCATTTCATTTCTATTCAACAGAAATACACAAGTACTTCATTTCATTTTCAATAGAAATAAACTCGCAAAGAAAATGACAAGGTGATGATCCACTAGCTTTGGGTATTTACATAAGAATCAATGATCAGTAACCATATAGGAAACTCAAAGAATTCATTATGTCAGCCTTATTCTCTACAAGCAATAAGGTAAAACCATTCTCTTACTTCACCAACATGTGCAAGTAATCAGGGAAACATATTTTATCTTTTTAAATGAAACCCATAGCCCATGAATTATTAAATTATCACTTAGTAATTAACTGACAGATATTCTTTTACCTTAAGACTCTAGACAAAAGTCAGCTTCCCATACTAAGGATCACACTTGCATTATCTCAAAATACTTCATACTACCAAAAATAGCTAAACCATAGTAAAAATCTGAATTACCAGATCCAACTATTAATGTTTACTTAGCAACAGAAATCCTTAATACTGAAACAACCATTTAAAATTTTCAGATAAATCCATGAAACCTCTTTCCAAAATAACCACAGCAAAGCATCCTCTTTTCATCAACTGAAAGAATAACTTAAGTGAAATGTCCAATACTATCCTTAGTAACTCAAACAATAATAATAATATCGAATTCCTAACATTTTTGCAATATTATAACTGATAATTGAAACATCCAATTTTATTGTCAACTATTTAATACAATTAATACTTAAACATCAATTCCATTTTTCTGTCACATTCTAGCCAACAGAGTTATTAGTAAATCCATGAAGAGTTAACAATCAATTTCATATCCTAATGTATAATGCAAAAATACAAATCATCTACATATTTACCACCCATATAAAAAAAATGCACTTACAATAGTTCTGTCATCTTTATTACAAAGTGACCTATGTACATACTTGTAGGCATACACACATATATATACATATGTATATACACTCACGGTACATGTATATACATATATACATATACGTTCCTAAAATTATATATATATGTACATACTTATAGGCGTACACACATATATATACATACATTCCTATAAGTGTATATATATATATATATATATATATATATATATATATATATATATATATATATATATATATATATATATATATATATATATATATATATATATTTATGTATCCTTGTAATTATACAGAATTAAGAGCACTACATCATAATTAAAATTCTATCAGAAATACATAAAATCAAATAACTCATTCAAAACATGAACTGCCATTACTGTTTTTACACCAATGACACTGTCTTCCAATTCACATAGAATTTATTAAGTCGACAAACTAGACAATCATAAAAATCCAAATCGGCCTACATTCTTATCCTCACAACCCTTTCCACAGACAGACAAACCAACTGCTACAGAAGCTATCAATAGCCTACAGACCAACACCATAACCAAATCTACGAAAGTACATAGTGTCTGCAGAGGTTTTCACTATATACCCCACCATTACCGAGAATACAAAAATACTAAGAAACAAAAGCTATATTCTATATTTTCTACAACACGACCATCTAATAGCATAGGATTCTTAAGGAAAACTTACCAATAGACCCAACATATCTTCTAAACAAACAACTTCAGGATATATGCTCGGAATCTCATCCACCTCTCCCTACAGCATAACACTGCCAACTCCTATGAGAATAACTAACATTGAGTCCAATACACTGCTAACATCAACTTAGACTTTGTGATAACCAAAGCTCAACTCTTGAAACCAAAACCATAGGCTACTAGATAGAGAAAAGCACTCTACAAACCTCCAACCATGATAAAGAAAGTTTCGCTATACCAAAGCTCGGAAAAGATAGGTAAGTCGACTACAACATTCAATCAGTGGGCATCAAAATAAACATTTGCTTCGATTACTCAACCAAAATGAACAATCAACTTAGAAATTATGAAGTCGGATACAGGATACAAAATCACATAATGTTCCAAGATTGACAAAAATGTTCTCACTATGGTTACTCACCAGTTCTAACCTAGGAATCCACAGAACTTGATATCTATACAAAATAGAGAACCCACAATAACCAGAAGTCTCAAAACCAAATTGCCTGGCAACAAGACCAAATACTAATACTAGCACAAACTATTCCCGAACACAAAATAACATACCAAAGACTCGGTAAAACTGATAGCAGAGATATGAAAGCTTCACAGTCTTAACTCTCCAATGTTACTTCCTTGCACACTACACTGTAGTTCCCGCAACTGAAGCCACAACAACAATCATGGAACAGTGAAATACAATAAGCTCCCAAACTCAAAAAACCCTACACTTCCATATTCCTATAATAATAGTATCATAAATTTGACAACCCAAAAACATGTTTCTAAATTACTGAACTGAAAACACACAACCACAATCCCCAAATTTCAAATAGTGAACATAAACACTACAATGTGCAATACCATACAATTCGAAAGAAATTTCTATAGAAAACAAGAAACATTCCTATCATAATGCATAATACAAGTAGAAATCATTTTAATGAAATTTCATAAACTAGATTCATAAAGAAAGCAAGAGTTGAGTTAGAGAATGCCCCTGCCTTTATTATAGAGTGGGGGTGTTTTGAAACCTAAAGTTGAAACCAAAGACCTCGCTCCCCACTGGCGAGCTACACAAAATCCAAATGCTTGGTCTGCAACACTAAACCCACCAAAAATGTCCAAGAACCAAGCAATGAAACCGAGCACCCTGTGACAGAGCTTATTTCATAAGCACCAAAAACCAAATAGTGCTTCCAAATGATAGCTCGAAAACTAGAAATAGAATCATGAAATGAAAAATGGATAATCCCATTATTAATGCACAAGTATACAACCATTTTCTTCTCCAATCTAAACAGGATGACCCCATTTCCACAACCTTTCCAGGCATCAAACCCATTACCTCAACAGAGAAAAACCTTTCCAATGCAAATGACCGATAGTGAACTGAAGTCATTCAATGCCAATATGCATACCATAGATGCATTAAATTTCAAACTTATCTTTCACTTCCCCCTTCACTAAACACAGTGACAGTTGTCACCACAGTACACATACTTACCGAGAACTCCCAATAACACATGCTTAGAATTAAATCACGTATGCATATGACAACCAAATCCCAATGCACATTCAAAACAAGGCAAAACAAATATCTTAACGCAGTGAGTTTAATATGACATAGCCCCATTAAATCATAGTTCATGAAACCATAGGGAGTATTTCAAAGCCATAGCCAAAGTTAAACAATTTACTTACCTTAGCTTGTTAACCATAATACATAGAGTGTTAGGATATTACTAACCCCCTTCTAACTTAACACATAACTTACTACTAACTCATTCTAACATTTAAACTTATTTATATTCTTTTAAATTTCAATTTCCACTTAACAATCAACACTAACATAATAAAATCATTTATACACTAACATTAATCATAAAATTAACCATATTTTCCTTTCACAATAACAGACCAATATAACATCAAAATTCTCATTAATGCAAACTTAGTTGCAAAATAGGAATTCCTCATCCTTCCTCCTAAGTAACACAAATTTCCAAGTACCAAAGTCAATAGAGAAACTGATAATTCAGAAAAGACAGTATCTGCAGTTATTTAATTAAATCCAATAGATCCAATGTCATAGTCTAACCAAAGATTAACAATTAATTGTCAAGCTAAATATCCATAATCTATCTAAGATATAAATTGAAGTTAAAACAAAGCTATAATCCACTCACAACCAAAAGAGTTTGAACATAACAAATCCAAACCAAGACATAAATCCACCCTAGAAGAACTAAATAAAGATGCAGAATCAAAAACCAAGTCAGAAATTGATAGGGGCATGACATTTTTGACCATAAGGTCAATGTCAACCTTATGGGGTCAAATTTGACCTCAATCCTGACTTGGTCAGGATTGAGCTTGATCCTGACCTAGTCAGGCTCGAGCTTGATCTTGACCCTAGGGTCCTGGATATTTGGGGTTTGCTTTTGATTTTGGGATTTCATCAAAATCTTCCATTTTCCCTCTTCGGGGCAACTATTTCTCAGATTAAGTGTCTAATTCTCAAATTAATATTTGAGGTGGATCTTCCTCAATATTTTTATAGGATTCCTAATTTATTAATTAAGATTAGCCTTTCTCGAGTTTTGTGCCTAATGCTCAAATTAACTTTGGGGTTGGCCTTACCTCAATTTTTGTAACAAGGCTTTTAAATAATTATTTTATTTCTATATTAAGGGTTGTCCCCTCCTAGATTTTTCTATCAAGAATTTAATTTAATTTCCTCTCCATGTGCACCTCTCTAGAGTTTTGTGCCATGGGCCCTTAACTATTGTTTTCAATGAGGCCCCTCTTGTACCCTAGATCACTATAAAAGGGAGCCTTCCTCTCTCATTTTCTCCATCAAGTTTTGCAATCTCATATCTCATCTCATAATCTCTCAAGCTCTCAAGTGTAAGCAACCAAGAAGATCAAGCATTCAATTCATCAAAGATATCCATTAGAAGCCATTGAAGTATTCAAGCTCTATGGAGCTCTCTTGTTGAAGATTCCTCTATTTCCATTCAAGCCTCTTCCAAATTCAAGATCCATTCAAGATTGGTGTTGAAGATCTAAAGACAATTGATTGGAGAAATCCTATATTTGATTCTACATTCATCCATTCTTTTGGATTCAAGGATTCGAATCCTCCACAAGGTTTTCAACTCAAGGAAGGTGAATTGTTCCATTTACTTTGTTTATTCCAGCAATTTCAATTCAATTTCAAGGTTAATTCCTAAATTGGGGTTTGATAGAGGCAAACCCCTTCCCCCCAATAAAAAAACCCTCTTTTTCTTGCCTGTACAGGTGTAGAACTTTGGATCTGAGAGTATATTTGGATACCCTTTTCACCAAACTTCAAAGATCCATGAACAAAGTCAAAGTCGAGCTTCAAAATCTCTAGGTTGTCATTGACCTTTTATGAGGGTCAAGCTCGACCTGATTCAACCTTAGAAAAATATTTATGAGTTTTGTAGATCTCACAGTTTCGATTTAGGTAGGCAAGAATCAATAGTTTTTGAGATTGTTTGTTAGGGTTTTCAACCGATTCTTTTTCAGAGGTAAGTACCTTTATTTATTAATTTCAACATTAGTCATTTACATTTACTTTCCATATCAATACAATTCAAATGTAAGTGTAAAATATTGGCTTTGGGGTCTCTTTTATGTGCAAACCATTATTCTATGACCCCATCCATATTTTATCCATTACATTTTGGTGAACCTAACATACTTACCCCTTTCTTTTGTGGATTTAGATGCTCTATTGTGTTAGATCTTCCTTTCTATTATCTTGTGTGTTCACCTTTGTCTATTACATTTTGGTGAACCCATTTATGACAACTCTTTCTTTTGTGGAATTAGATGCCCTATTGTGTTTTATTTCCTTTTCATGCTTATAAGTTTCATTTGAATGCATTGAGATATATCTAGATCTATTTTCTATGCACTTATTTATTTGTTTTTATGTTGCGCAAGTTATTTCAAGTGTTTTCCAAACATTCTTCTATAACTTTTGGGATTACACAACATTCTCCTCTTACCTTACCATTGCATGATGTTACACCTAGAAAGACTTTATCTAGTGTGTGTGATTATGCTTTATCCTCTCTTGAATTACCTTGTAAGGATGTATTAGAGAAAGAAGATGACTTTAATCTCTCTCCATCATATTTCTCTTTATGAAGATGAGTTGGGGATTGATGTTAATTATTCTCCGAATACATGTCTTTTTTATGAGCCTACTTTAGAATATAATTTACCTTTTTTCCCCTCTAGGGATCCTAAATTGTGCTTTATTGGTAGGGATGATAATCCTACTATTTGGGATGAACCTTTGGATTTGGATGTTGATTACTCTCTTCATCAAGAAACCATTTTGGATGATCCCTTGGATAATGACATTGATTTATCCCCTCCTCGCAAAGAAGCTTTTATACAAGAGGGTAATTTATTAATAGATGACATATTCATACATGATGATAACTCTTTTTCTAAAACACATGTAGACATTTTAGTGAAAGAAGATGACATTATAGATGCTTTACCTCCATTTGAGATTCCTTCTAGTGATAAGGCATTAGTGGAGAATAATATGAATTCCCTTAATGCTATCCTTTTTAGTGATGATCCTATAGAGAATCAAGATCTTACCTCATCTCCTCCTAGGATGTCCCCTTTTCTTCTTTCTTGTGAATCTATTTGTAGTGTTGAGACAACTAAAATGGTTTATCCTAAACTCTTGTTAACTGTCAAAGGTTGTTGTCACATTACTGTCAAAAGTAAACCTATGGAGTCCTTCAATGATCAAGATTCTATAGCTCACACATATCATACAAGGAATAACCCTCAACCTAATCTGGTGGTTTCTACTTCTTTACCACCTTCTCAACCTATTCTTCCTCCTCCACCTTGTCTTCCTAACAAGGAGTATGATTTGATAACCCAATTACAAAATACTCCTACCAAGATTTCTTTATGGGAACTTCTTTAAACTTCACCTACCTACTATGAAGCCTTGAAAAAATCTCTAGCAAGTCTTCCTACTCTACCTCCTAAGCAAGAGAACATGAATAACTTCTTACAATACATGCATTGTACCCTGGGTCCTCCTCACATTGTATTTACTCAAAAGGATTTACCTTCTAAAGAAGTTCAAAATCAATATGATGCTCTTATGGTTTCTATTTCTTTCAATAAAGTATCATTTGTAGGACCTTGATTTATAATGGATCTAGGCTTAATGTTTATATCATGGACATGCTAAAATCAATTAATGTTGATCTCTCAACTATTCTACCTGACAATGTTCCTATACGTGGCTTTGCCAACATTGCTAAGAACACTTTAGGAATCATTACCTTACCTATCAAAGTAGGACTGATCATCCTGAATACACCTATTCATGTTATGCCTGGACCTCTCAATTATAACCTTCTTTTGGGTACACCTTGGTTGCATGAGATGCATGTCATTCCTTCCACCCTTCACTATAAAGTCAAGTTTATACATAACAATGTGATGTATACACTCCATGCGGATAATGCACCTAATCCTTGTCTTAATATTCAAACTCACACTACTCCTAATTCTAATAGTGATCTTCCTACCTTTAATGCTCTTCCTGGTGATGATTGGGGAACCTTGGATTTTACTCCTACCTTTATTGGAGAGTATAAGATTAATGATCTTGATTTTATGAAGAAACAAAGAGAGTTTGAACAATGAGTTTTTACATCTAAACCCCTTTGTAATAACTTTGTTGCTGCTTCCACCCACAATGAACCTATAAAACCTACTAATGATGATATAGTGACTACTGAAGTTCCATTGACTTCTTCTGATATGGCTTCTTGTTATGGTCCTGGTTATCACTTCCTAGTTAAACAAGGATTTAATGCTCAAGGATGTGGTAAAAATAAACAAGGAATTCAAATGCTCTTACACACTGGGGGGCATGAGCATTCTTATGGATTAGGATTTAATCCTTGACAACAAATCAATGTTAACAACATCTCCAATAACACTTCAAAACATGATGAACCTATGAAGGAATTTGACCAAGAAGTTCTTTTTCCTAAACTCCTTCGAGCTAAGATGATTACTAGACCTAAACACAAAAAGAAACATAGTCCACACTTGAAGACTCTTCCTTTTTGTTTATATCATAGATTTCATGATCACTTTACTAATGAATGTCAAGCTTTACATTATAAGATTAGGCAGCTCATTGATAGTAAGGTTATTTATGTATCATGTGACAATGAGTTGTATTTCAATCCTATTTTCTCTAAATAACATTTATGTTCCTATTATAGAGCTCCACATTATATAAAAAATGTTAGCCTAATTCTTGGGGGCTCATTGTCTTGCATAGTGTTGTGAGCGATATAATAGGTCCCTTTCCATCCTTGTTCCTATGATTGGAGGGAAAGGTTCTCATCTCCTTCTTTCTTGTCTTTTCCGGATTCACCTCTTTCCTTGGTTAAGCAGTATCTATCTATTATGTGATATCCAATCATACATGAACATTTTGGTTTCCATTAAGGATCTATATCCTTGATCACAACCTATTTCATTGTTTGACATTGGGTTTCCATGCTTGATATAACTCTCACTTTGGAAACTAAACAATGTGATATCCCTCACAAGGGTTACTTTTTCACTTCTTGCGTGATATCTCTTTGCATTCATCCCTTCCATGGCCTCATAGGAGCTATGACCTTCTTGGCTTGGACTGGGTGTTGTCTAAGGATATTGTCTTGATGTTGAAGAGGGCTTTATCCTTGTTCTTTTATTTCCTTAACATGTCAAAATAGTATGTTTTTGCCATATTAAGGAGGGGGCCCTATATACAGCCTCCCTTGCTCTATATTATGTATTTTTGTTCTAACCTTTTGTTTTGTAGCTTACTAAATCTCAGAAGATAACACACATAAGTTGCTAAATCCTGAAGGGACATGCATTTCCAATTTAAAATATGCTAAATCTTCTAAAGGTAAAGCACATAAGTTGCTAAATCTTGAGGAGACACACATTTTTCAAATTTTTCAATATGCTAAATCTTGGAAGGTAACCCACATAAGTTGCTAAATCTAGAAAAGACACGCATCAATATGCTAAATCTTCCAAGGGTATCTCACACAAGTTACTAAATCCTAAGGAGACACGCATTTTGTATTCCATGGTGATACAAAAAGGTGGATCCATGGGTACTTTATAAAAGCCATCAAAAGACGCACTGCATACATGCACAAAGCCAACAGAAGGTGCACAACATTATGGGGTGACTATCAAGTGTTTTCTTGGTGGGTGATCCTATCCTTTTGTGGTGCACAGTGAGATACACACATCTTACTGGTCGAGCTAACCACTCCTCTCTTCTCTTTTCTATTTTTTTTCTAGTGATGTCTCTCTTATTTCAATCTTGGAGTTGATGAAGACTCAAGTCCTTGGGGGCTTGAGGATTCCTTTGTCCCTTTTATTTCAATAAGATTATCCTTTTCTTTATGATCTCCTTTACCAAGAGTTTGCATCGAGTCCATACTCTTGCTAAAGTGGGGGCTTAATGTATCATCTTAAAATGGAAGCACTTCCATGGTAAGAGCATTTATCCCTTTGAGTAAGTGGTTTGGGGTCATGTTGAATGCCTTGAATGGATATTCATCTTGGATCTAGCTTTTCCCCCTATTCTGCCTCATTTTCCACTGCTTCCTATCATTTTCCTAGCATTCTCGACTATGAACCTAAGGTTTTTGACCATAAGATCAAAGTCGACCTTATGGGGTCAAATTTGACCTTGATCTTGACTAGGTCAGAATCAAGCTTGATCCTAACCTAGTTAGGTTTGAGATTGATCTTAACCCTAGGGTCTGAGATCTTCGGGGTTTGCTTCTAGTTTCAGGATTTCATCAAAATCTTGCATTTTCCCTCTTCGAGGCCACTATTTCTCAGATTAAGTGTCAAGTTCTCAAATTAATATTTGAGGTGGACCTTTCTTGATATTTGTATAGGATTCCTAATTTATTATTGGAGATTATCCTTTCTTGAGTTTTGTGCCTAATGCTCAAATTAACTTTGGGGTTGGCCTCACCTCAAATTTTGTAGCAAGGCTCTTAAATAATTATTTTATTTCTATATTAAGGGTGGTCCCATCCTAGATTTTTCTATCAAGACTTTAATTTAATTTCCTCTCCATGTGCACCTCTCTAGAGTTTTGTGCCATGGACGCTTAATTATTGTTTTCTATGAGGCCCCTCTTGTGCCCTAGATCACTATAAAAGGGAGCCTTCCTCTCTCATTTTCTCCATCAAGTTTTGCAATCTCATATCTCATCTCATAATCTCTCAAGCTCTCAAGTGCAAGCAATCAAGAAGATCAAGTATTCAAGCATTCAATTCATCAAGGATATCCATTAGAAGCCATTGAAAGATTCAAGCTCTATGGAGCTCTCTTGTTGAAAATTCCTCTATTTCCATTCAAGCCTCTTCCAAATTCAAGATCCATTCAAGATTGATGTTGATGATCTAAAGACAATTGATTGGAGACATCCTATATTTGATTCTACATTCATCCATTCTTGTGGATTCAAGGATTCAAATCCTCCACAAGGGTTTCAACTCAAGGAAGGTGAATTGTTCCATTTACTTTGTTTATTCTAGAAATTTCAATTCAATTCCAAGGTCAATTCCTAAATTGAGGTTTGACTGAGGGAAACCCCTTCCCCCCAAAAAACAAACCCTCTTTTTCTTGTAGGTATAGGTGTGGAACTTCTGATGTGAGAGTAGATTTGGATACACTTTTCGTTGAACTTTTGAGATCCGTGAACAAATTTAAAGTCAACTTTCAAAATCTCTAGGTCATCATTGACCTTTTATGAGGGTCAAGGTCGACCCGATTCAACCTTAGAAATTTTTTTTTGAGTTTTGTAGATCTTGCAGTTTTGTTTGAAAGATGCAAGAATCAATAGTTTTTGAGATCATTTGATAGGGTTTTCAGCTGATTCTTTTTCGGAGGTAAGTACCTTTATTTCTTAATTTCAACATTAGTCATTTACATTTACTTTCTATATCAATACAATTCAAATGTAAGTGTAAAATATTGGCTTTGGGGTCTCTTTTATGTGCAAACCACTATTCTAGGACCCCATCCATATTTTATCCATTACATTTTGGTGAACCCGACATACTTACCCCTTTCTTTTGTGGATTTAGATGCTCTATTGTGTTAGATATTCCTTTCTATTATCTTGTGTGTTCACCTTTGTCTATTACATTTTGGTGAACCTGTTTATGCCGACTCTTTCTTTTATGGAATTAGATGCCCTATTGTGTTTGATTTCCTTTTCATGCTTATAAGTTTCATTTGAATGCATTGAGATATATCTAGATCTATTTTCTATTCACTTCTTTATTTGTTATCATGTTGCACAAGTTATTTCAACTGTTTTCCAAACATTCTTCTATAACTTTTGGGATTACACAACATTCTCCTCTTACCTTACCATTGCATGATGTTACACCTAGAAAGACTTTATCTAGTGCATGTGATTATGCTTTGTCCTCTCTTGAATTACCTTGTAAGGATGTATTAGAGCAAGAAGATGACTTTAATCTATCTCTCCATCATATTTCTCTTTATGGAGATGAGTTGGGGATTGATGTTAATTATTCTCCTAATACATGTCTTTTTTATGAGCCTACTTTAGAATATAATTTACTTTATTTCCCCTCTAGGAATCCTAAATTGTGCTTTATTGGTAGGGATGATAATCATCCTATTTGGGATGAACCTTTGGATTTGGATGTTGATTACTCTCTTCCTCATGAAACCATTTTGGATGATCCCTTGGATAATGACATTGATTTATCCCCTCCTCACAAAGAAGCTTTGATACAAGAGGGTGATTTATTAATAGATGAAATATTCATACATGATGATAAATCTTTTTCTAAAACACATGTAGACATTTTAGTGAAAGACGATGACATTATAGATTCTTTACCTCCATTTGAGATTCCTTCTAGTGATGAGGCATTAGTTGGAAATAATATGAATTCCCTTAATGCTCTCCTTTTTACTGATGATCCTATAGAGAATAAAGATCTTACCTCATCTCCTCCTAGGATGTCCCCTTTTCTTCCTTCTTATGAATCTATTTGTAGTGTTGAGACAACTAAAATGGCTTATCCTAAACCCCTGTTAACTATCAAAGGTTGTCCTCGCATTACTGTCAAAGGTAAACCTATGGAGTCCTTCAATGATCAAGATTCTATAGCTTACACATATCGTACAAGGAATAAACCTCAACCTAATCCATTGGTTTCTACTTCTTTACCACCTTCTCAACCTATTGTTCATCCTCCACCTCATCTTCCTAGCAAGGAGTATGATTTGATAACCCATTTACAAAATACTCCTGCCAAGATTTCTTTATGGGAGCTTCTTCAAACTTCACCTACCTACTATGAAACCTTGCAAAAAGCTCTAGCAACTTTGCCTACTCCACCTCCTAATCAAGAGAACATCAATAACTTCTTACAATACATGCATGCTACCTCGAGTCCTCCTGACATTGTATTTACTTAAAAGCATTTACCTTCTAAAGAAGTTCAAAATCAATATGATGCTCGTATGGTTTCTATTTCTATCAATAAAAATATCACTCATTGGACCTTGATTGATAATGGATCTAGGCTTAATGTTTGTAGCATGGACATGCTAAAAGCAATTAACACCAATCTCTCAACTATTCAACCTAACAATGTTCCTATACATGCCTTTGATAACATTGCTAAGAACGCTTTAGGAATCATTACCTTACCTATCAAAGTAGGATCGGTCATCCTGAAGACAACTATTCATGTTATGCCTAGACCTCTCAATTATAACCTTCTTTTTGGTAGACCTTGGTTGCATGAGATTCATGTCATTCCTTCCACCCTTCACTATAAAGTCATGTTTATACATAAAAATGTGATGTATACACTTCATGTGGATGATGTGCCTAATCCTTGTCTTAATATTCAAACTCACACTACTATTTTGAAGAGTAATCCTCCTTCATTTAATGGTCTTCCTTGCGATGATTGGGGAACCTTAGATTTTACTCCTACCTTTATTGGAGAGTATAAGATTAATGATCTTGATTTTATGAAGAAACAAAGAAAGTTTGAACAGTGAGTTTTTACATCTAAATGCCTTTGTAATAACTTTGTCGCTGCTTCCACCCACAATGAACCTATCAAACCTACTAATGATGATATAGTGACTACTGAAGTTCCATTGACTTCTTCTGATATGGCTTCTCATTATGGTCCTGGTTATCACTTCCTAGTTAAACAAGGATTTAATGCTCAAGGATGTGGTAAACATAAATAGGGAATTCAAATGCCCTTACACACTGGGGGCCATGAGCATTCTTATGGATTAGGATTTAATCCTCGACAAAAAATCAATTTTAATAACATCTCCAATAACACTTCAAAACATGATGAACCTATGAAGGAATTTGACCAAGAAGTTCTTTTGCCTAAACTCCTTCAAGCTAAGATGATTACTAGACCTAAATGCAAAAAAAAATGTAGTCCACACTTGAAGACTCTTCCTTTTTATTTATATCATATATTTCATGATCATTCTACTAATGAATGTCAAGCTTTACATTATAAGATTAGGCAGCTCATTGATAGTAAGGTTATTTATGTATCATGTGACAATGAGTTGTATTTCAATCATGTTTTCTCTAAATAATATTTATGTTCCTATTATAGAGCTCCACATTATATAAACAATGTTAGCCTAATTATTGGGGGCTTGTTGTCTTGCATAGTGTTGTGAGAGATATAATAGGTCCCTTTCCATCCTTGTTCCTATGCTTGGGGGGCAAAGATGTCATCTCCTTCTTTCTCATCTTTTCCAAATTCACCTCTTTCCTTGGTTAAGCAATATCTATCTATTATGTGATATCCAATCATACATGAATATTTTAGTTTCCATTAAGGATCTATATCCTTGATCACAACCTATTTCATTGTTTAACATTGGGTTTCCATGGTTGATATAACTCTCCCTTTGGAAACTGAACAATGTGCTATCCCTCACAAGGGTTACTTTTTCACTTCTTGCATGATATCTCTTTGCATTCATCCCTTTCATGGCCTCATAGGAGATGTGACCTTCTTGGCTTGGACTGGGTGTTGTCTAAGGATATTGTCTTGATGTTGAAGAGGGCTTTATCCTTGTTCTTTTCTTTCCTTAACATGTCAAAATAGTATGTTTTTGCCATATGAAGGAGGGGGGCAAATATACAGCCTCCCTTGCTCTATATTATGTATTTTTGTTCTAACATTTTGTTTTGCAGCATAATATTAGAAGGTAATGCACATAAGTTGCTAAATCTTGAAGGGACACACATTTCCAATTTCAAATATGCTAAATATTTTGAAGGTAACGCAAATAAGTTGCTAAATCCTAAGGAGACACACATTTTTTAAATTTTTCAATATGCTAAATCTTGAAAGGTAACACACATAAGTTGCTAAATCCTTAAAATACAGGCATCAATATGCTAAATCTTCAGAGGGTAACACACATAAGTTGCTAAATCTTGAGGAGACATGAATTTTGTATTCCATGGTGATACAAGAAGGTGGATCCATGGGTACTTTTTAAAAGCCATCAGAATATGCACTACATACATGCACAAAGCTACCAGAAGGCACACAACATTATGGGGTGATTATCAAGTATTTTCTTGGTGGGCCATCCTATCCTTTTGTGGTTCACAATGAGATACACACATCTTACTGGGTGAGCTAACCACTCCTCTCTTCTCTTTTCTATTTTTTTCTAGTGATGTCTCTCTTATTAAAATCTTGGATTTGATGAAGAATTGAGTCCTTGGTGGCTTGAGGATTCCTTTGTCCCTTTTATTTCAATAAGATTATCTTTTTCTTGATGATCTCCTTTACCAAGAGTTTGCATCAAGTCCATACTCTTGCTAAAGTGGGGGCTTAATGTATCATCATAAAATGGAAGCACTTCCATGATAAGAATGTTTAGCCCTTTGAGTTTAAGTGGTTTGGGGTCATGTCAAATTCCTTGAATGGATATTCATCTTGGATTTGGCTTTTCCCCCTATTCTACCTCTTTTTCCACTTCTTCCTAGCATTTTCCTAGCATTCTCGACTATGAACCTGAGTTTTTTGACCATAAGGTAAAAGTCAACCTTATGGAGTCAAAGTTGAGCTCGATCCTAACTAGGTTAGGATTGAGCTCAATCCTGACCTAGTCAAGTTCAAGCTCGATCTTGACCCTAGGGTCTGGGATCTTCGGGGTTTGCTTTCAGTTTCAGGATTTCATCAAAATCTTGCATTTTCCCTCTTTGGGGCCACTATTTCTTAGATTAAGTGTCAAATTCTCAAATTAATATTTGAGGTGGACCTTTCTGAATATTTGTATAGGATTCCTAATTTATTATTGGAGATTAGCCTTTCTCAATTTTTGTGCCTAATTCTCAAATTAACTTTGGGGTTGGCCTTACCTCAAATTTTGTAACAAGGCTCTTAAATAATTATTTTATTTGTATATTAAGGGTCATCCCCTCCTAGATTTTTGTGTCAAGACTTTAATTTAATGTCCTCTCCATGTGCACCTCTCCAGACTTTTGTTCCATGGGCCCTTAATTATTGTTTTCTATGAGGCCCCTCTTGTGCCCTAGATCACTATAAAAGGGAGCCTTCCTCTCTCATTTTTTCCATCAAGTTTTGCAATCTCATATCTCATCTCATAATCTCTCAAGCTCTCAAGTGCAAGCAACCAAGAAGATCAAGAATTCAAGCATTCAATTCATCAAGGAGATCCAGTAGAAGCCATTGAAGGATTCAAGCTCTATGGAGCTCTCTTGTTGAAGATTCCTCTATTTCCATTCAAGCCTCTTCCAAATTCAAGATCCATTCAAGATTGGTGTTGAAGATCTAAAGACAATTGATTGGAGACATCCTATATTTGATTCTACATTCATCCATTATTGTGGATTCAAGGATTCGAATTCTCCACAAGGGTTTCAACTCAAGGAAGGTGAATTGTTCCATTTACTTTGTTTATTCTAGAAATTTCAATTCAATTTGAAGGTTAATTCCTAAATTGGGGTTTGACTGAGGCAAACCCCTTCCCCCCAACAAACAAACCCTTTTTTTTTGTAGGTACAGGTGTGGAACTTTGGATCTGAGAGTAGATTTGGATACCCTTTTCATCAAACTTCTGAGATCCGTGAACAAAGTCAAAGTCAACCTCAAAATCTCTAGGTCATCATTGACCTTTTATGAGGGTCAAGGTTGACCTGATCTCATCTCATAATAAGATTTTTTTGTTTTTTAGATCTCACAGTTTCATTTCAGGACCACAAGAATCAACATTAGTCATTTACATTTACTTTTTATATCAATACAATTCAAATGTAAGTGTAAAATATTCTCTTTGGGTTCTCTTTTATGTGCAAACCATTGTTCTAGGACCCCATCCATATTTTATCCATTACAACCATATCTTTTTTGTCTGGATGAATGAACCTTTCAAGTTGTTCTATGTAGACTTCTTCTTCAAGTATCCCATTTAGAAAAGAAGATTTAACATCCATTTGGTAAACTTTGAACTTTTTGTGTACAACATATGCAAGTAACTAAGGGGAATGGGGACTATGTGGACATTTCTAACATTGATGAATTTTGGGCTAAAATTATGAAGGCCATGATTGAATACTTTACCCTAGATGGGCGGTATTCAAAAATATATAATTTTCATTTTGTGTTTGCTAACCACTTCAGGCACAAAAGGAGGATCTCTTTTCCTTTTTACCTATTAAGCTCTCTAAATAGCAGTATTACAGGGCACAAAAAGAAGGCTTCTAATTTGGTGCTACATGGAGGCTTGATTCTCCTCATCTCTAAGCACATTAGGGATAACATTCTAGACCCTATCCCTAAAAAAATCAAGTAGAAAAGAAAGGTGAAGATTGAGGAGGTGAAGGAACCTGAAACTAGCAAGAAAAGAAAGATAAAAAAGGAAAACTTTTTGCTACTTCTGAAGATAAGGATACAATAGAGAAGGAGTCTGCACTCAATCCCCAATTGTGTGGGAAGGGTGTTCTTGTGGAATACAATGAGAAGGAAACTAAAGAGGAAGAGAAAAGCAATGAGAAAGAGGAAGATTATGGAAGGTATCAAGAAGAGGAAATGAAGATAAGGAGGAGACTAGCTATGATGAAGGAGAAGACAAGGAGGAAGTGGATGAGGAAGAAGAAGGAACCCATGGTGACTCCTCGGAGGAAAAATCAAAAGATACCCCTATTATTATGGAGGGTGCTGAGAAAGAGGAGGTTGGAACTCAGACTATGGAGGAGGTCATTTCTTATTAGAATGATCCTCTAGAGAATAAAATGAACAAAAAAAGGCCTAAGATGGGGGAAGGTAAATCCAGAGAGGAGGTTAATAAAGTGGACAATGTTTCTTTAGAGGGCTTTACAGGTGGCGAAGATAATGAAGGAAAGGAGACTGGTTTCTTTCCTTCTGCTAGTGATATCAGAGAGGAGAACTCTACTAGAGGGGAGCATGGAAAAGATGAGATGGCCATGCTGGAGAAAGGAAATATCAAAGAGGATTCTGGTACCCTTCAAAAGGAAAACTGTATGCTCAAGGAGGAGAAGAACATAGAGGAGAATCAGGAGGAGAACAGGGACTAGAAGAAGGAAATGTAGGAAATGGAGATCCATATTCAAGATATGGAAAAAAATATGAATAACATGAGGACCAAGATGGGAAAAATGAAAAATGAGCTTTTGGATAAGGTTAAAAATAAAAATTCTAGAGAGGATGGTATTGCTGAGTTAAAAAAGAACGTTAAAGAAAAGATGAAAAATTTAGAGACTAAAATTAATTACCATGATAGCATGATAAGAGGTCTCCTGAATCATAGCAATGAAGGTCTGAAGGTGACAGTAATGAACTTGAAAATGTTTTATAATCATCTGGAAATAAACACACTGGAAAGAACTACAATAACTATTGAAGAGGAAACTGGAAATACAGGGCCGGGGATGAGAACTAGAGGTCACACTCAGAGAAAGGCTCCTAAAAAACCTATAGAGCTAAAGGAACTGCAAGAAACAATCTAGAAGATGGAAGATCTCTAGAAGAAGGTGGAGGAAATGATTAAATAATATTAGCTTGTTCTGGCTGGTAGATATTTTTCTATAGGTTTCATCTCTTGTTTTATCTTTTGAACTGTATGTCTATTGTTCGCTACTATGGTTTTCCAGTAGGGGTTCCTTTTTGTTTTGCATTATTGCTCTATCTTATGTTGTTTTAAACTCTAGTTTCAGGTCCATGTAAAACCTATTTTTACCTTAATCAAAAACATTCTGACTCCTAATCTAGCAACAGGTGCAAATGTTTCACCATTAGCTATTCCTTCCTCCTATGCATATCCCTTGCATACTAACCTAGCTTTGTTCCTTGTTACCTCTCCATTCTCATTAAGTTTGTTTTTAAATATCCACTTAGTACCGATAACATTCTTGTACTTAGGTATGGGTACTAAACTCCAAGTTTTTTTCTTCTCTATCTGTTCTATTTCCTCTTTCATTGCATTAACCCATTCATCATTTTCTAATGCAACTTTTACATTCTTCAATTCATATTCACAAACTAGACATGTACCTTGTCTTGCTTTACTTCTTGTTTGCATGCCATCTTGTCTGTCTCTAATGATTTGTGTCTCAGAATGATGTCTTCTGAAAAATCTTTCCAGTATCTGATCTCTTCTTTCTTGTTCATCATGTGCAGGTTCATTTGCTTTCTCGGTAGGTGCTTCCTGCTCATCGGTTTCTTTTTCTTGTTCCTTGGTATTGTTTTCCTGTTGACTGATTGTCACTTTTTGCAGCATCGGTAGGTACTCTGGTTGTGCAATGTAACTAAATCTACCATAGTCTTCAGGTTCCTTTGTGCTTTTCTATGCATTATTATCATCAAACTCATCAACCCAAACATTAGTACTTTCAATCATTTTATTAGTTACTTTTTTAAGACACTTGTATGCTTTAATTTTAGTGGAATATCCTAGAAATATCCCTTCATCACCTTTGTTGGTTCCTTTTCCTTGTAGGTCCAAACTTGAACAAATGTATGGGCCAAGTTCTCAGATTATGCACTCAAGTTTGACAAGAACGAGTCCAATTGATGAGGATTGAAAGGAATTCTCCTTCTTCTTTGAGCTCCACATCACTCAGGTGGGTATTGCCTTATCTACACACTCAAGACACCTCATGATAAACAATAGGCCTGCAAATAGATTATTGTGGAATAGTCTTCAAACTCATTTAGGTATCCTGTACCCCAATGAAGATAATTCTTATGCAATAACCCTATTTGCATAGAATGAATCTGAAAAATAAAAAGGACCTCTACTACTACTACCAACATGAAAGGGAAAGGTATTTGATTTGAATGATTGATGTTGGGTTGAATGGACCCCTAAAATACCCTTAGTCTCTCATAGACCAGTGCCTTATCCAATGGGTAGTAGAGTCAAATACCCTACTGCAACAAAGAGCTATGAAATAAGGAGAGAATATATTCAAATATGTTGATGCCTGACATCAATCATACACCATTAACCAGACCTCACTTTAACAATCCACCTATGTAACTAGATATGTTATCACCTATTCAAAGGATTTTAACCCTCCCCTTAGAAGAGACCTATAAACAAGCAATACATTAACCAACATCTACTAGAAGACAAGCATGAGACACCCTTGATATCCCAACTCATACACATCTAAAAACTAATCTTAAACTTAGTTCTTTCTACAAAAACAACTCTATTGCAAACACATAGGAAATGGAAATAGAAAGGCTGAAACACCCTTGATGCTTCAATCAATAAGTCTAAAACTTAAATGAAAACAATTTGATAACAGTATAAATATATTGAAACCTCATACATAAGACAAACTATTACAACATGTATTCTATTCTCCAAACTAGAAAGGAAAGAGGGAACCCTATATGCAAAGAAAAAGGAAGTATTTACAAGGCAAAACATTCATGGAACCAGCTCTGGAGCCAAAAAATTAGGACCAAAAACTATGAACCCTCCTAAATGATCTTGAAAATCCTTTTATAGGAACAAGGATTGCAACAAACAAAGGATCATTTAGGGAAAAATTAGGTCTGCAACAACCAAGTACAATAAAAAGTAAAGAATGTAGGTAGGCCCTTGAAACCCTAGAAAATCAGATCAAATATGATGTACAAATGCATTGGTTTTATACTCAAGGTTAACTGCAGATACAAATTCAACTGATTTCTTATTGCAGGAAAAACAAAATTAATGCTAGAGCCAGCAATGGAAAATCTTGTGTGTACAAGTCATGGAAATCTCTGACAAACATCAAACCCTAGCCGCCTATATCAAATAACATTCCTTAGCATTTACTTAGCATGGCACCATAGGATGGAAAAATCAAATCTACACGGCAACCTATGTCTTCTACATCATCTTTCAACCGCAACTCTCCTGGAGAAATCAATTTTGAACCACCCAATTGTCTCATACGACTCACTATTTCAAACCCTAGCAAAAACTCTATAGAAGATTTGAATTTGAAATAAAATGGCTACATCAGGGTGTGAGACAACATATCGACAGTTAGCATTTAAATATAGATCAGCTTTATATCACAACCATCAGATCTTCATCTTTTCCCAGGCCTCTCAGACTTAACCCAACAGGAATCCTAGCTTACAATTAGCGATTACATGACTAAAGAAACTTGAAGTCACTGAGACATCCTTTCACCCTAGGTTTCATTATGAGAACACATGAATACAAGCCTTCATTGATTCGCCAAGTGATTTTCTTAACTAGGGTTACATTTTGAGAATGGGTGACTGCCCTTAGTCACCTAATCACTGAATACTTTATAACCTTGGGCCTACTAAAAAATTCCAACTCAGCGGTCACTTCTAACATCATACCCACCTGGATGATCCTTTAGCCAATAGAAATCATGCATCTCAACATTGTGTACCACATCGGACCCACTGCAGTTGGGTAATCACCGAATAGAAAGATGTAACCGCTAGGAACCAAGCAAACAAGTGACTGATTGTATTCACTAAATCACTGAATGATAAAGGGACATGAAAGGATACTAAGCAATTTAGTGAAGACTAGGAAAATAAACCACATGCATAAAGGGAACCTAAGTGGCCTAAAAAGGTAATGAGGAAATAGAACAGGGCTAGGGCACACTAGGGTTTTTCCATGCAATGGCTAGAAAAATGAATTTTAACCTAGGGCTTCAGCCAAGAATAAAGGAAAATATTGCAGGGATCGAAGGAAAAAAGATGCAGCTAAGAATTTTTTTTCAGGTGCCAATAGTGGCTCTATCTGGGGATGCATGCCTCTTGCAAGCATGACAAGAATGTAGGATTTCTAGGAGAGCAGACCACCCACTAGAAAAACACAGGGACCTCAAAAATTGGCAATAGGAAGGGAAACACACAATAGGAAAGGGAAAACAACTATACAAGGATTTACAATTTTTACAAAAGGCGCAGGGCCCCAAAACTTCTGATCAGTTTTTACCTCTATCAAACAAATAATTTTCATCTCCATTAAGCAGAGGAAAAATAAAATTATATTCTTCATCCAACCTACCAAAACATTGTGATCCACATTCAACATATTATATAAAAAATGATCACCATACTCACCATCATTCAACAAGATAAGGCCATCAAGCTACCAAAAACATTGATCACTTTTTGACATCAAAATGTCACATTCTTCACTTTCACTATCATGCTAAAAAAGGAAACACTCCAACTCAACCTCATGGATGGACACATCAGCATGTTGATCATTAATTTGCAATAAAGAATAAACCCTTTCTATCTCCTTGCCTTGCAAACTAACATAAAAGTTCTCCAGACAAAAATTTGATTGCATGAAAATGGAAACAACTTGCTGACCAAAAATCACATCAGCATCTTCTAGAAAGGAACAAGCACTATCAGTTAATGACTCATTAGTCATTTGAAAATCTGAGAAAACCCCTTTAGATTTACCACATTCTCCAACATCAGGGTGTAAACAAGAACCACCAACATTAGGCTCTTGAAAAATTGAATCCACACTAGTACACATATCATCACATTCATCAAACATAATATTATCAAATTCATTATAATGATGTGTACCATCTACTTGCATATCAAAAATGGGAGAAAGGGCATCAACAAATGTTTCACACATCATGCCATCACTTGTATCATCTTTGTCAAAACTTATATCTACCAGGCATGGGATTTGGAAACATAGTTGGGAGTGCATCTCTGAAATTATGCATCCAAAAGCTCTAAAGTTTGCTCACTACTTAGTAAGCATTGAACTTTACATTCTATCTCATTGGTCTCACTACAAATGCTGCAAACATCTTCCTTAGCTGAGACAGGGGCTAAAATTTCTTGTGTCATGATATCTTGTGCAAAGTCATCACTGTAGGAACTTTCACTGCAAGAAATTTTATCTATTGTAGATTCATCTTCTGTCTCTTGATAACCACAAGTTCTATCATCAACATTAACATCACAAGATTCATCATCCATAAATGATGCCATCCATTCTTTCATCTTTTCTAGTGCTTCATTCCTAAAGGATGCAAACCAACTGATTGAATCAGGCATACCAAGTTCTAAAAACATTTCAGCATATTGGAAATCTTGAAGCTCAATACCTACAAGAAGTTCATCACAAGCTACAAGAAATTTCTTATAGTATGAGTGGGATGACTCCTCTTTTATTTCTCCTAATGTACATTTTAAAATCCTTATGCAAGTCTGCTGAATTTTTTAACCACTCAAAAAATGTCTCTATCTCTAGAAACATCATCCTAACCAATCAAGGCTAGAAATCCCATTTTAAAATACTGACAAAACAATGAAACTTTCTCTCATGACAATACTTTTATCCAAATTCATGCAACCATTTGACTTCATTAAACTTCAAAATTGATTTCCCTTTGCAATAGTGATTTGCTCACCTAATTAGGGACTATTTTTGCTTTATAAAATAGGATTACCTGGAGATGTTGTGAATGCTGCAAAACATTGATCTGAAGTCTCCTTCAAATCACCTTTCAATCTTTGGTAGAGTTGCCACCTCCTTCTAGAGGTAAAATTTGAATCAGCTGAAAGCCTTTCTCAACTCTGAACCTTCTTCAAAACCCACACTCATAACACAATCTCATAGGACATCTTCTTGTCAAGACTACAGATATATCACACTTTGTTACAAAACACTGATCAAATAGAAAATCAGAGTCACCACTTAACACTTAGTGAGAAAATTTAGCAAATGCTTATTTGTTTATTTGACTCATTGATCTTTCAACCAAGACTCTGGGATGATCTAGCCAAGCAAGGAAGCTTGCTGCCTTTTACTTCTTCCCCAGTGGAGTCACCATTTTGTTGGTTCCTTTTCCTTGTAGGACCAAACTTGAACAAATGTATGGGCCAAGTTCTCAGATTATGCACTCAATTTTGACAAGAAAGAGTCCAATTGATGAGGATTGAAAGGAATCCTCCTTCTTCTTTGAGCTCCACATCACTCAGGTGGGTATTGCCTTATATACACACTCAAGACACCTCATGATAAACAATAGGCCTGCAGATAGATTATTGTGGAATAGTCTTCAAACTCTTTTAGGTATCCTATACCCCAATGAAGCCAATTCTTATGCAATAACCCTATTTGCATAGAATGAATCTAAAAACTAGAAAGGACCTCCTACTACTACTACCAACATGAAAGGGAAAGGTATTTGATTTGAATGATTGATGTTGGGTTGAATGGACCCCTGAAATACCCTTAGTCTCTCATAGACCAGTGCCTTATCCAATGGACAATAGATTCAAATACCCTATTGCAATAGAGAGCTATGAAATAAGGAGAGAATATATTCAAATATGTTGATGCCTGACATCAATCATACACCATTAACTAGACCTCACTTTAACAATCCACCTATGTACCTAGATATATTATCACCTATTCAAAGGATTTTAACTCTCACCTTAGAAGAGATCTATAAACAAGAAATACATTAACCAACATCTACTGGAAGACAAGCATGAGACACCCTTGATATCCCAGCTCATACACATCTGAAAAATAATCTTAAACTTAGTTATTTCTATGAAAACAACTTTATTGTAGACACATAGGAAATGCAAATAGAAAGGCTGAAACACCCTTGATGCTTCAATCAATAAGTCTAAAACTCAAATAGAGACAATCTGATAATAGTATAAATATATTGAAACCTCATACATAAGACAAACTGTTACAACATGTATTCTATTCTCCAAACCAAAAAGGAAAGAGGGAACCCTATATGCAGAGAAAAAGGAAGTATTTACAAGGCAGAACATTCATGGAACCAGCTCTAGTGCTAGAAATTTAGGACCAAAAATTGTAAACCCTCCTAAATGATCCTGAAAATCCTTTTATAAGAACAAGGATTGCAACAAGCAAAGGATCATTTAGGGAAAAAATAGGTTTGCAATTACCGAGTATAATAAGAAGTAAAGAATGCATGTAGTCCCTTGAAACCCTAGAAAATCAGATCAAATCTGATGTACAAATACATTGGTTTTATACTCAAGGTTAACTACATATACAAATTCAACTAATTTCTTGTTGCAGGCAAAACAAAATTAATGGCAGAGCCAGCAACAGAAAATATTGCATGTACAGGTCATGGAAATCTCTAACAAAAATCAAACCCTAGCTGCCTGTATCAAATGATAGTCCTTAGCATTTATTCAGCATGGCACTACAGGATGACAAAATCAAATCTGTGTGGCAACCTATGTCTTCTACATCATCTTTCAACTGCAACTGTCCTGGAGAAATCAATTCTGAACCACCGAATTTCTCATATGGCTCACCATTTCAAACCCTAGCAAAAACTCTATAGAAGATTTGAATTTGAAATAAAATGGATACATCAGGGCGTGGGACAACATATCGATGGTCAACATTCAAATCTGGATCAACTTTATATCATGACCGTCAGATCTTCATCTTTTCTCGGGCCTCTCAAACTTAACCCAACATGAATCCTAGCTTACAATTAGTGATTACGTGACTGAAGAAACTCTAAGTCACCAAGACATCCTTTAACCCTAGGTTTCATTGTGAGAACACATGAACACAAGCCTTCACTGATTCACCAAGTGATTTTCTTAACTAGGGTTACATTTTGAGAATGTGAGACTACCCTCAGTTGCCTAATCACTGAATACTTTATAACCTTGGGCCTAATGACAAATTCCAACTCAGTGGTCACTTCTGACATCATACCCACCTAGACAGTCCTTTAGCCAATAAAAATCATGCATGTCAGTGTCATGTAGCATGTCAGACCCATTGCAGTTAGGTAATCACCAAATAGAAAGATGTAACCACCAGGAACCAAGCAAACAAGTGAGTGACTGTATTCACTAAATCTCTAAATGATAAAGGGACACAAAAGGATACTAAGTGATTTAGTGAAGAATAAGAAAATAAACCACGTGCATAAAGGGAACCTAAGTGGCCTGAAAAGGTAATGAGGAAATAGAATAGGGACAGGGCACACTAGGGTTTTTCCATGCAATGGCTAGAAAAATGAATTTTAACCTAGGTCTTCAACTAGGAACAAAGGAAAATATTGCAGGGACCGAAGGAAAAAAGATGCAGCCAAGAAATTTTCTGTAGGTGCCAACAACCTTTTGAGTCAAACTTCCCATATCTTTCATCTTTCAGAATAAAACATTTACTTCCAAAAATCTTGAAATAACTTACAGTGGGTTTGTGACCAAACCATAACTCATAGGGTGTCTTATTAGTGTCCTTTAGTTGTACTCAGTTCAGAACATAAATAGTTGTGTTGACTACTTCTCTCCAGTATGTCTGAGCAACATTCTTTTGTAACATCAATTTTCTTGCACAGTTAACTATTGACCTATTCCTCCTTTTAGATATTCCATTTTGTTGTGGTGTCCTCAGTGTAGAGAACTATCTTTTAATACCATGTCCATTAAAAAAGTTAGTAAATTCATCAAAAATAAATTCACCACCTCAGTCAGATCTTAAGCATTTCAATTCTTTACCAGTCTCTTTCTCAACTTTTGCTTTATACCACTTGAACATCTTAAATACGTCTGATTTTTCCTTCAATAACATGACTGTCATTAATCTAGTATAATCATCAACAAAAAGAATAAAATATTTGTCTCCATAGTAACTTTGAGTTCTCATAGGACCACATAGGTCGATATGCACTAACTCAAGTAATTTTTTTGTTGAATAATATTTTCTTTTGAAACTAGATTTTTTCATTTTACCTTTTTGACATTCATAAAAAATAATTGTTGGAAACATAGATACAGTAACTGAGAGGGGGGGTGAATCAGTTAACCACAAAAATATTACCACTGATCCCTTAAATATCTTAACAAATTATTTACTGTGCCACTCGGTAAATATATAGAGAAATGCTGAAAACTTGATCCTTGAAGTGTGTAATAATTAAACTGTTCTTAAGCATTCATCATTGATTAACTTACATGAATAAAGAAAATAACATGAACACAAGAGACACTAGATTTACCGTGGAAACCCAATATGGGAAAATCCACCAATGTAACTAGTTACTATTTTTCACTCTTCTGAAGTGATGCCCGGTTAGAAGCCAACCCGGTAAAAGGTTACAAAACACACTGTTAGGTGTGACCTTGTTAGAGGATTTAATCACCCTGCTAGGAGTGGCCTTGTAAGAGGTCTTGAAACAATTCAATAGAACTGTTACCTTGTTAGAGGATTTACAAAATGGTTGTTAAACCAACTCGGTTAAGAGATTTTTATATCACTGCTACAATTGCTAGAGAGTAACAATGAAATGACCTGCAACTAAATTGCTAAATATAGATCTCTATTCTATTTCACTAGATCCTTACTGATCAATTAAATCTTTGCTGTTCCTCAAGGATATCTGACCATCCTTCAAAATTCGCACACACCTTTCTTCAAAATGATTTCTGCATGCTGTATATTTTATTCAGCACTTGACCTTCTATATATATATTTCATAATCATTTAGATTGTCAAGTTGGCACTAATAATTATTATAATAGTCAGCTGAGATAAACAAACTATAATAACAATTTTTTTTGAAAGGGCTGACCTTGCTCGGTAAACATTAATCCTGAAAAGATTTCCTTTGGTGACTGAGAGAACTAGGTAACCACAGAAAATTCTGCAACATCCTTTGGAGACTGAGAGAGCTTGGTAACCACTAATTTTCCTTCAATAACTGAGGAGGCTCAGTTAACACTGTTATCCTATCATGTTTCCTTTAGACACCCGAGAGAACTTGGTAGACACTAAAAACTACCTAGCTGACCAACTAAGCTCAGTAGATACTGAGAATCGCTTAGCTGACCAACTAAACTCGGTAGATACTGAGAACCGCTTAGCTGACTGACTAAACTCGGTAGATACTGGGAGCGATAATTGATATGACATTTGTGTGACATCAAAGACAACACAGCTAATCCAGCAATGTCCTTCAGACAATTGTATCCAACAATCTCCCTCTTTGGCATTGATGGCAACACAACATGTCATAGCACAATGAAATTTCATAGAGAAACCAAGAGTAAGAAACATATCCTTAGCTTCATTCTAATTCCCATCATCTTCAACCTTCTTTCTTTGACTGAGAACTCTCCCTCTTAACTTCTCAAATTATTCTTCTTAGAAATTTTTTGAAATGACAGCAAACTCTCCCTCTTTGACAACACATGCCAAAGACAACTTACATAGTTTCGATAAATATCAATGTACCTTATATACTGATTCATATGCAATGATTCCCTAACTATGCTGCATCAACTGATTGATCTTCAACATGTTCTGGTTGATGCATCACTAAAAATTTATTTAGTGAACCTTAGATAGGGGAGTGACCCCTAACTTGCCTCTTAGATACAAGAATGCATCCTTAGGTAGTGGCTTGGTGAAGATATCTACAATTTGTTCTTTTGTATGAATATATTCCAATCTGATTTCCTTGTCCTACACTAATTCTCTGACAAAGTGATATTTAATTACAATGTGCTTAGTTTTTGAAAGCATTACTGGATTCTTTGAAATATTTATTGCAATGTATTATCACAAAACATAACAAATGGCTCTTTGATCTCAACCTTCATGCCTTCCAAAAGCTGTTTAAACCATATAATATTAGAGCAGTTTACTGCTGCAACAACATATTCTGCTTCTGCTATGGATTGGGATGTGCAGTTTTGCTTTTTACTAGTCCAAGATACTAACCTCTTACCAAGAAAGAATGCACCACCACTTGTACTCTTTCTGTCATCAATGTTTCCTGCCCAATCAGCATTAGTAAACACTTTTAAATCTAGATTGCCTCCAAATTTATACCACAAGCCATAATCTTCAATTCCCCTTAAATACCTTAAGATTCTTTTTGATTGCCATCATGTGATTTTCTCTGGGTTTAGCCAAGAATATTGCCACTATTTCAACTGCTAAGGTACTATCAGGCCTTGTGTGTACCACATACTATAATTTTCCAATCATTGATCTGTATAAGGTCTGATCTACTTCTTTTGAATCATCTTTAGTAAGCTTCATTCTAGTACACATGGGTGTACCAACTGGTTTTGAATCTTCCATACCAAATTTCTTAAGTATTTCCCTGATATATTTAGACTGAGTAATGTAGATACCATTTTTGTTCTACTGAATCTGAAGTCCAACAAAGAATTTTATTTGACCAAACATAGACATTTCAAATTCTTTGTTCATAAGCTCTAAAAATTCTTTGCACTGATCATCATTTCCTGTAAACATAGTATCATCCTCAAATATTTTTGCCAAAACAATTTTGTTATCTGATCCTTCTTTGATGTATAAATTGTTGTTGTCATTAGCCCTTTTGAAATTAATCTGAGTAAGATAGTTATGTAATCTTTCATACCATCCTCTAGGAGCTTGTTTTAGACCATACAATGCTTTGTGTAATTTGCAGACCATATCCCTTTTGTCTGGATCAATAAAACCTTCAGGTTGCTCAATGTAGACTTCTTCCTCAAGAATACCCTCTGAGAAAAGTAGATTTGATATCCATCTAATATACCTTAAATCCTTTATGTGCTGCATATGCAAGTAAAGTCCCCACACCTTCTAATCTTGCAATAGGAGAAAAATTCTCTCCATAATCTATTCCTTCTTCTTGAGAATATCTTTTACATACCAATTTTGTTTTGTTTCTTGATACTTGACCATCTTCATTCAACTTATTTCTGAATACCCATTTTGTCCCAATTACATTTTTATCTTTAGGCCTAGGTACAAGAGTCTATGTCTTATTTTTCTCTATTTTCTCTATTTCTTCATTCATAGCCTCAATCCAACTTTCATTTTCTAATGCATCTTTGACATTTTTAGGTTCAAAATCAGCAAATAAACATGTACCTTTTAGTTTACTTCTTGTCATAGTACCATATGATTTGTTTCCAATAATTTGATCTGGTTTATGATTCTTTCTGATGTACTTGGCTAATATAGGTTCCTTGCTTCCTAAATAGGTTATATTGTCATCTTCTTCATCTTTATGTTCAGATTGCTCGGGTGCGGTAGATACTTGCTCGGTAGCTTCAGACTGAGACTCGGTACTTTGTGACTCGGTTAGAACTTCTTCTTGTGATTCGGTTACTGTACTTTGCTCGGTAGATGTAGTCTCCTTACATGTGTCTGGAAATGTATCAGGTTCGATGTAAAAATTTTTTTTGTAGTCCTTTGGTTCCTTTTTGCTTTCTTCTTCAATCTTTTTTGCAAACTCATCAATTCTCACATGTGCACTTTCTATGATTTTGTGAGTAGACAAATTTAGACATCTATATGCCTTTCTTTTGTAAGAATATCCCAAAAATATTCCTTCATCACTTTTTACATCATATTTTCCTTTTCTAGATTCTTTCAAGATGTAACATTTACTACCAAATACTTTTAGGTAACTTACATTTGGTTTGTAGCCATACCATAGGTCATATTGAGTCTTGAATGTGTCTTTTCTCAACTGTACTTGGTTCAAGGTATGAACTGCATTGTTGATAGTTTTCCTTCCAATATTTCATAGGAATGTTATTTTTGATCATTAGAGTCCTTGCACAGTCCATGATAGATATGTTCCTTCTTTCAGCTATTCCATTCTGCTCAGGAGTTCTCGAGGCTGATACCTGTCTTTTGATTCCTCTTTCAATGTAGAAATTATTGAATTCATGGGAGATGAATTCACCACCTCTATCTAATCTCAAGCATTTTATTCTTTTTCCTGTTTCCTTTTCTACTCTTGTTAAATACCATTTGAACTTCTCAAATGCTTCAGACTTTTCTCTTAAATACATAACAGTCATCATTCTAGAATAATCATCAACTCCAATAGGTCCAAGAATTTTTCTCCGATATAGCTCTCAATTCCAATAGGTCCACATAAATCAGTATGCACAATTTCCAAAATATCTTTAGACTGATAGTTTTTACTTTTGAAACTAGACTTTCCCATTTTACTAGTTTGACAATTCTTGCATAGACCAACATCAGGTTTCTTCAAAGTAGGAATACCTCTTACTTTCTTGAATTTGCTTATTTTCATCATGTTGTGAAAATTTACATGACATAACCTTTTGTGCCATAACCAACTTTCTTCAATTTGAGCAATAAAACATGAGTAATCACCAAGATCAAGATAAAACAGGTTACCTTTGGTTTGTTTGCCTGATCCTATCAGTTTTCCTTTGTCATCCAGCAGTCTTGCTTTCCCATTCATGAATTCAACCTTGAATCCAATGTTGATTAGCTATGCTACACTTAGAAGATTATGCTTTAGTCCTTCGACCCAATATGCATTATCACATATAAGTTCTTTGGTTAATGAAATTCATCCCTTTCCTTTTATACAACAGGGTTCATTGTTTCCAAACCTTACATTACCACCATCAAAGTTTTCAAAGTATTCAAACTTGGTCCTATCACCAGTCATATGATGTGAACATCCACTATCTATAATCCATGTATCATTCTTGCTTATATGAGAGATAAGTGCCATCTCATCTTCATCTTTATTAGATTCATCTTTTACAGTAATGAAAACAATTTCTTCTTCACTATCATCTGAATCTTTAGCTAAGAAACATGTTTTCTTACCTTTATCCTTGAATGATTTGAAATTTTTCCTGCCATTGTACTTGTAATTTTTCTTTTCATCTTTTCTTTTCTTGTTTGGACACCTAGCTGCAATATGACCAATTTCTTCACATGAAAAAATAGATTAAGGGAGTTTTACCTCTATATTTTCCTCTACCTCTTGAATACTTCTTTGCAAGTAATGCTTCAATAACTTCAAGATCGTTATCAGAATTCTCCTCTGATTCTTCTTCACTTTCTGATTAGATATTCTTCCCTTTCTTGAGTGAAAGTTTGGCCTCAAAAGCTAATTCAATATTTTTAGAAGTTGGAACATAGTTGTCATAGTTATCCAGTTCAAAGGCTGTCAATCTTCCAACTAAGGCATCCAAAGTTATATTGTGATTTTCTTCACATCTTCTTTCTTGAATAGTAGAAACTCTTATTGCATAAATAGGGAGTAATGTTCTAAGAACCTTACTTATAACCATTTCATCATCAATTTTTCCTCCAGAAGTTCTGATTGCACTAACACTTGTCTTAATCCTTTCAACATATTTTGCAATGTTTTCTTCTTCTCTCATTTTCATTTGATCAAACTATCCTCTTAGGCTCTCTGCTTTGGCTCTCTTCACATTGTCATCACTGGCATAGATTTTCTTCAGCTTGTTCCACATTTCATGAGCAGTTGTGCAGTCTTTGATTTCATCAAATTCTTCATAGCTAAGAGCTGATGCAATGTCTATCATCATAGTGTTATGGTTCTTGTTCTCTGCAATGTCTTCAATAGTTAATGTGCCAGTAGGAATTGTATATTCTTGATCAATATATCTGCATCTTGAATCACCAATGGAAGCCAGATGTAATCTCATGAGACCTTGCCATGTTGAAAAGTTATTTCTGTTAAGCCTTGGAATTTCTCTTTTGTAAGACATCCTGATCTTTAGCTTAGGTCTTTGAAACCCTTCCTGCAAGTACCAAAAGCTCTGATACCAATTGTTGGAAATATAGATGCAGTAACTAAGAGGGGGGGTGACTCAGTTAACCACAAAAATATTACCACTGATCCCTTAAATATCTTAACAAATTATTTATTGTGCCACTCGGTAAATATACAGAGAAATGCTGAAAACTTGATCCTTGAAGTGTGTAATAATTAAACTGTTCTTAAGCATTCATCACTGATTAACTTACATGAATAAAGAAAATAACTTGAACACAAGAGACACCAAATTTACTGTGGAAACCCAATATGGGAAAAACCACCAATGTAACTAGTTACTATTTTTCACTATTCTGAAGTGATGCCCGGTTAGAAGCCAACCCGGTAAAAGGTTACAAAACACACTGTTAGGTGTGACCTTGTTAGAGGATTTAATCACCCTGCTAGGAGTGGCCTTGTAAGAGGTCTTGAAACAATTCAATAGAACTATTACCTTGTTAGAGGATTTACAAAATGGTTGTTAAACCAACTCGGTTAAGAGATTTTGATATCACTGCTACAATTGCTAGAGAGTAACAATGAAATGACCTGCAACTGAATTGCTAAATATAGATCTCTGTTTTGTTTCACTAGATCCTTACTGATCAATTAAATCTTTGCTGTTCCTCAAGGATATCTGACCATCCTTCAAAATTTGCACACACCTTTCTTCAAAATGATTTCTACATGCTGTATATTTTATTCACCACTTGACCTTCTATATATATATATTTAATAATCATTTAGATTGTCAAGTTGGCACTAATAATTATTATAATAGTCAGCTGGGATAAACAAACTGTAAAAACAAAATTCTTTGAAAGGGCTGACCTTGCTCGATAAACATTAATCCTGAAAAGATTTCCTTCGGTGACCAAGAGAGCTCGGTAACCATAATGAATTCTACAACATCCTTTTGAGACCAAGAGAGATCAGTAACCACTAATTTTCCTTCGATAATCAAGGAGGCTTGATTAACACTATTATCTTGTCATGTTTCCTTTAGACACCCGAGAGAACTCGGTAGACACTAAAAACTACCTAGCTAACCGACTGAGCTCGGTAGATACTGAGAACCACTTAGCTGAACGACTAAACTCGGTAGATACTGAGAACTACTTAGCTGACAGACTGAACTCGGTAGATACTGGGAGCGATAATTGATATGACATTTGTGTGACATCAAAGACAACACATAGCTAATCCAACAATGTCCTTCAGACAATTGTATCCAACAATAACATGATCAGGCTTAGATAAGTTAGGTAGACCTCTAACCTTTTTATTTTTACTGATCTTAATCATGTTATCAAAATTCACATGACATAACCTTTTATGCCACAACCATGCATCTTCATCTTTCATCATTAAACAAGAAGACTAATCATTATCAAGATAAAACAAATTACCTCTCGATTGTGTTCCAGTTCCAATAAGTCTTCCCCCATCATCAAATATCTTCACTTTCTTGCTCTCAAAAGAAACTCGGTGGCCTGAATTGTTCAGCTGTGCCACACTTAGAAAATTATAGTTTAGACCTTTTACCCAATAAGCATTTTCACATCTAATTTTATCATTTATCATCAAGGATCCTTTTCCTTTAACCATACAAGGTGCATCATTACCCATTCTAATGGATCCTCCATTGTGTTCTTCAAGATGATCAAATTTTTCTTCATCACTAGTCATGTGATGTGTACAACCACTATCTATGATCCATGTATAATTTTTATTAACCTTAGAGATAAGTGTTGCCTCTACATACCTTTCATCTTCCTCTGAGTCATCCTTCATTGCAACAAATACTACCTCCACATCTTCATCAGTGTCGGTATTGATGACATCTTCTTCTACAATATAGCACACCTTCTTGCCTTTATCATTATTGTCTCGGCTATCTTTGTTGTAGTGTCAATAACTTTTGTTGCCTCTTCTCCCATAGCTTCCTTCAATAGATTGGTCTTTGTTTCTATCATCATCTTTCCTATGTGGATGTCTAGTAGAAATATGACCAACCTCTTTACAATTAAAGCATGCTAAAGGTAATTTACCTCTATATCTTCCTTTACCTTTAGGTAACCTTCTAGCCATAAGAGCTTCAAGTTCATCAAGCTCATCATCAGTATTGCTATCACTATCATCATTCTTATTTCTGCTACTAGACTTACCAATCTTTAGAGAAGACATAAAAGAAGATTCAATAGATGGTAAAACACTATTACCAAAGTTATTCAGTTCAAAGGTTGTAAGCTTACCAATTAGATTATAAAGAGTAAGGTTGTTACCAGATGTGGACCTAGTTTCATGAATTGTAGATATTTTGATTGCATAAACTGACAATAAGATTCTGAGAACTTTTCTTATCGTTGTCTCTTCATTAATAACACCATCAGATGCTCTAATAGCATGTAATACCTCTTTTAGTCTATTTATGTACTGCACAATATTTTCTCCTTTCTTCATCTTCATATCATCGAATCTTCCCCTTAAGCTTTCAGCTCTGCCTCTTTTGACATTCACATGACCACTATAAACTTGAGCAAGTGTATCCCACATACCTTTAGCAGTAGTGCAATTTTTAATATCTTCAAATTTGGCATCTGTACAGGAGGCAACAATCTCCATCATAGTAATATTATGTTCATGCCTGTCTCTTAGTTGATCAAGGGACAAGGGACCAGTGGGTGGTGCAATGTAGCCATTCTCCATTAGTGTGAGGGCAGAATTCCCAATTCCAGATACATATAGATTCATTTGGATTTGCCATACTATGAAGTTATCTTTGTTTAGCTTTGGCACTTCCCTCTTATACATTTTGAGATCTTTGTACTGAAGTCCTTAAAACTCTGTTCCAAGAAACCAACACTTTGATATCAATTATTAGAATAACTAAGAGGGGGGTGACTTAGTTATCCACAATCCCAATAAAAAAATGTATAACCAAAACAATTTACTGAAACTTTCGCAGCTCGGTAACATAAAATAGTATTCTTTCTGTGCTTTTACTGATTACCAATTAATAACATATAGTGATTATCGATCAAATCCAATATGCAACATGTATAAATTATGACAACAAAAAATCATCACAGTCAACACATAACACAAGAGATTTAATGTCGAAACCCTGTAAAGGGAAAAACCACCTTGGATCGGCAACCAAAAAATTGTTCACTCTTCTGAAGTGAGGTTGGTGAAGACCTAACCCTATTAAAGGTTACAAACACACTGTGGGGTGTGACCTTGTTAGAGGATTTTAGACCAGCCATTATCGTCCAACCAACATTCACTATGGGGTTGACAGGATAACAAATATACACTCTATGAATGACATTACAAGACTTTCTAGTCCACTCTGTTAAGAGATTTATCTATTTACAATGGTTAAAATGTAACATCAGTTGATCTGATTACAACACAACTTCAATTGCATATTATCAGATCTATGTTAAACTCATTCAAATCCTCTGACCAATATATCAATTCTGTTTCAATCAATATTCAGTAACTTACTGTCGTTTGGTTATATCTTTCTGATGCTCAGTAATCTCTATAGTTTGGTTCTCCTTAACTAGTCTAATCAAGCATTCATGAAGCTTGTTCACATGATATCTCTATAGTCTCCTTCTTCCGGCATGATTTCATCATGAAATCCTAGTCTCTTAAATAGACAAGTAAACCATTTTAATTTCATCCATCAGATTTTTCCGCTTAATCTCCTTTGTTGATTTTTTCACTTAAACCTTCATCAGTTGATGTGTCAGTAGCACATTTTGTTTCAATCCCTTAGATCTTCTTCGATTATGTTAGCCGTTGATCTTTGTAACAAACCTTTTCTTCAACTTTGTAATCATAACACTTTCTAGCTCATCAACTTCCATTGGCTAAACTAGTCATTTAGTTCTTTTCTTCTACTCGGTTAACCAATAAATGTGTTGGTGAACACAAGCTTAGTTTATACTGTGCTTGATATACACTACACTACGTCGGTGTATACTGAAATGCTTCTTTAACCGACCACACTACTTTGTGCATTTTTCTCTATCCTTCATCATAGATTAATGCAACGTAATCAAGTCAATAACATAAGGTCATAGACTCATCCATAAGTTACCCAATGTGTTCCTTATCCTTATCTGTCATATACATCTTCCTCATGTAGATATATATGTTCTTCATCTATTTTATTTTCCTTTCTACACATGTTTGGGTATAGTAACTTACAAGATAAGTATTGTCAAAACTAGTTGACATGAATGACAACATATTACTGATTTAATCATCTTACATATCTAATCAGCAACTCAGTGATCTAGAATCACATATCTTCAAGTCATACAATTTATTCAAATCAGTTGTAGTTCATCAATGTCATGGGGTGGGGACTAGGTCCCCCCCACCCCACGTTACTTAATTTATTTTATTTTATTTTATATATACATATATTTTTTAAAAAATTAAATAAAAAACATACATATCTTTTTTTAAATTAAAAACATATATATTATGTATATTTTTTATCAAACAATGAGGTATTTATATTTATACTCATAAATACACATAGACACAAACCTCATATGTATATATATAAACATGTATATATACACCCAATTTCACCTCCTTCTTCACAGAATTTAACAATGAAGAATTCACACAATGGGTAATTATCAAGATAATATTTTAAGAATTCTATTGGTATAAACCCTAAGGTTTTATGTCATAAATTTATCAAACCCTAGTTGAATTAAAACAAAATTTAATTATGGGAACTCATTCAAGCGAAAAATTTCATAAAACTAATTCTAGAATTTCAAACATGAATTAAAAAATCACAAAATAATCATGACACCCAGATCTGACAGGTATGAAGAAAACAATCTTTTCTAAAATAAATGAAATTAATCTAGATGAGTGATTTCGAACCCTCCCTCAAACCTCCAATCAAATAAATATGTTGTGTTATACTACAACTGATTCAATATCTTAAGGAGAGATTGACAACTAATTGGATACTTGAAAGGGAGAGATTGATGATCACCGAGCTCCAAAGGTATATGTGATAGATTAAATCACTTATTATATTGTCATTGATGTCACCTAGTTTTGACTATACTTATCATGATATTACAAACATCTAAAGAAGTTATAATGGGGAAGGAATGAGATATTAACATGAAGATGAGATGTATGAGAAAGATATGGATATGGTATTTATTGGGTAACTTATTGATGAGTCTATGACATTATGTTAGTGATTTGATTGTATTACATAATTATATTATGGATTAAAGATCAAGAATGAATAAGTTTATGTGGTTAGTAAATGAAGAACTTAGTATACACCAAGTTGAAATAGTGTAAATAGAGCAAGGGCAATGTATATCGAGTACATTATTAACTGAGTTAGAAGTCACTAACACATCACAGTATTGACCGAGTGAAAGAAATAAATGGAACACATGACTACCGACTAAAGATGATGAGTTGGAAAAATATGGATGATTCTGAGGTTAAAGATAAAAAAAATTATGCTGATCAAATGGATTAAAAAATTGAAGGATGATCAGATGATCTAGAATGAAACATCTCAGAGACACAAGTTCCGAGGAAGGTTGAAGCAGTAAAATCAATGGTGGAGATTAAGAGGAAAAATATATGGATGAGAAGAAAATGATTTATTATTTCTATAAAAGGAGATAAGAGATTTATAATTAATTTTGGAATGCACGTGAGAAGATTGCATTCATGTGAAGCTAGTCAGATAGGTTGAAGACAAAACTGAGCAATTCTGTAGACTACACCAAGTTTCAGAAAAAGGAATTAACCGAGAAGAACAAAGTTGGAGGATACAAAGAAACTAAATTGATTATGATGGCCAAAGGTATTTTGAGCTTATCATAGATCTGAAAATATGCAAAGAAATTTGTATTTGAATCAAATCATTTACTCTTGCATTCTAACCACTGCTACAGATAAATCTCTTAACCGAGTGGGACTTAATAGTCTTTATTATTTCATTATGACATTCAATGAATGTTGATTATTTTCATGTTGACCCCATAGTGAATGTTTGGTCATGGAGAACTATTTGTGATAAATCTTCTAGCTAGGTCACACCTTACAGTGTTTTTTGTAACATTTAATAGGGTTGGCTCTTAACTGAGCTCGCTTCAGAAGAGTGAAATTATTTTGGGTACCGATCCTATGTGGTTTTTCCCCTAATAGGGTTTCCACATTAAAAATCAAGTTTTATATGTGTATGGATGTGATGATTTGTTATTTTACTTTACACATAACAATTACTGGCATGATCGGTATATACATTAGTTAATTTACTGGTATTTGGTTAATGAACAGAAACGTACAGACAAAGTTTTACTAAGTTGTTTAAATGATTTGAAAGATTTTTTTTATACATTTGAGAGTATTTGGGACTGTAGGATAACTAGACTTAACTGATTCACCCCCCCCTCTCTCTGTTATCTAACATGATGAAGACCATAAAAATGTGTGAAAATCTCAAGCTTTCACAAAAGAATCCTTCAATTCAATTCCTTCACCCAAATTTGCAAACTTTTGTGTTTGAAAGAAATGGCCAAGCCCTCCCAATATAGGAATTCAAACTCAACCATGCAATTTTGGAACTCAACTCAACTCAACAACTTTGTTTTCATCAATTCCCTTTTTCACATAATTTACTCATTTCTAATTCCTAACTAAAGTATTTTTACATTCCTTGTTTATGTCAATTCACTTAAATCCTAATTAATTTATTCTTTTATTATTTATTCTAATTGATTTGTGCAACTAAATTGCATATCAATTTAATTAAAATAATATTGTTTTTAATTCTAATATTATTTGCCCAATGATCATTTATTTTCAAATAATAAATTTATCTTCTATTTAAAAATTGAATTTGATAATTAATTAAATCTTTAAGAAGTGTATTTAATCAATTTTCATTAATTAAATACTTTTATTCCCACAACTAGACTTTTAATTAAATCTTTAGTTTTAATAAATAAATTTAATTAATTTCCATTAATTAAATACTTTCACATTTAGTTTTCTATTTTTAGTAAGATCCAATTATTTAAGACACATAATTATTCTTAATAAATTATTTAATCACAAGAAACATACCAACCAACCAAAGATCAATTGAAACTAATAAAACCATAATCATGCTCAAGGGAGAGGTTTATTGACTCACGTTACCTGGATGAATTTGGAAGGGTAAAATATAAGAAATTTGTCCAGTATTTCAAGATGATAAAATGGCTTAGGTTGGGATTTGGATCTCAATATTATCTGCCCTCTCTTACCATTGAGACTTTGTGATAGGGCATGCTCATCCTGACAATCAGTCAATGTCTGGCACCTACAAACCTACATAAAAGACAAGCATGTACTTACACACACACACAGATGTGTGTGTGTGTGTATATATATATATACACATCTATACATATATATGTGTATATATATGTATACATATATATACAAACACACAGATACACACACACACACATATATACACACATATATATATATATATATGTATATATACATATATATATATATGTATATATATACATATATATATATATATATATATATATACACATATATATATATATATATATATATATATATATATATGTATATATACATATATATATATATATATGTATATATGTATATATATACATATATATATACGTATATATACATATATATATATATATGTATATATGTATATATATACATATATATATACGTATATATACATATATATATATATATGTATATATACATATATATATATGTATATATACATATATATATATAGATATATGTATATATATACATATATATACATATATATATATATGTATATATATGTATATATACATATATACATATATATATATATGTATATATATATATATATATATGTATATATATATATATATGTATGTATATATATATATATATGTATATATATATGTATATATACATATGTATATATACATATATATATATGTATATATACATATATATATAGATATATGTATAGATATATATATAGATACATATATACATATATGTATACATATATACATATATATACACACATATATACATATATACATATATGTATATATATATACATATATGTATATATATACATATATACATATATATATACATATATATACATATATACATATATGTATATATGTATGTATGTATATATGTATGTATGTACGTATATATGTATGTATACACACACACACACACAGAGACACACACACACACACACATATAAAACAAGCAATGGAAGGGATTAGGACATCATGTGGATCCCATAAGAAGGTAACTACAAATTCATCCCTCAACCATATCAAACACGTCAAATAGGAAAATTAAAAGCATACATGATATCCATACAAATGCAAGTATGGGGTAAGTAAAGTCATAAACATAAATAATATTTTAAAGATATAAATAATCATTATTAAAGTAACTAACATCATCTAACTATAAATATATGATATCCATAATTAACCAACATCAAATCATAATGTAGTGTTATACATCCAAAATCACATAATAAAACTGAAATAATCAGTGCACACATAAAAGTGGCCTAAAAGAGTTGGCAATATAAAACTGAAAAGTAAACTATGGGTGGGAACTATATCCACTTCCCCTAAAATTAGTCTTACTCATGGAAGCCTACAAAATAATAGGGATATAAATCTCATAATCTTGCTACGTCCTCCCAATTCACTGATGACTCTTTAGTAGGGTTCCATTAGATCCTTACCTACTCGATGGTGCAATCCTTGAGGGGCAACTCTCATTGATAAAGTATGTGAATGGGCTCCAAAGCTAGCTGCATGTGTTCTAAGGTCTGCAAAGTATTCCAATCAAGTACATACATGCAACATCTAGTATATACTATCTAACTACTTAAACATAGAAAATATCATGAACATGAGATAAGATGGGTGACAAAGAAAGATGGTAGGAAATCAATCCTATACTCTCAAGGATCTCAAATGGGCTAATGAAACAAGGTTCCAAATTTGAACCCTTTCCATAATGGATCAGACTTTTTCATGGATGCACTCTGAGAAACACCTTAACATTGACTGTAAATTGTTTATCCACTCTATGAGCATCTTTTTAATTCTTCCTATCTTGAGTTTTGGTCACATGCTCATGAATGCATTCCACCTGCTACTCCATATCTTGAAGCATCTCAAGACCTAACAGAATATGATCCTCTAGCCTTTCCTATCTCAAAGGTGTATGACAAGGATGGTCATACAAAGCCTAAAAAGGTGACATACCAATCGAACTATGATAACCATTCTTATAGGAAAACTGACCCAAATAAAATAGTCCTCCCAGTGAGTCTATCTATCCATGACGTACATCCTCAAAATATCCTCAAGCACCTAATTAACCTACTATGTCTGACCATCTATCTTAGGGTGATATGCTTCAAACTAAAATTCAATTTTGTTCCAAGATCATGCTGCAAGAAAATACAAAATGTAGAAGTAAATATTGGATCCCTATGTAATATAATCCTATGGGAAATACCATGTAATCTCACAATATCCTACATAAAGACTCTAGCTACTAAAGTTGTTGTATAGGATTCTCTCATAGGAGAAAAGTGTGAGACTTTGGTCAACTAGTCAACTATAACTATGATGGTATCATGTCTTGTGGGGAGTCATATGAAAACCTATGATGAAATCCATCAAGATGGTATCCCATTTCCATAATGGAATGAGATCAGATTTTAAAATTCCTGTAAGATGTTGGTGGTCTACCTTAAATTTCTTATATTCTAGACATCTAGCTACAACATCAGCAATTTCACATTTCATACTGGACCAATAATATAGTTGTCAAAGGTCCACATGCATCTTCTTGACACCTAGATGTGCCAAATAAGGTGCATGATGAGCCTCATATAAAATCAAGGTACAAAGATCATCTGATGGAGGTACATATAACCAAATCATATAATGAAAAAGACTATCTGACTCCAAAACATAGCTTGAAAAATTTCCTTACAAAGGTCTCGCTGACTCAATCTTAGCTCTCACTTCCTTGTACCAAGTATCTATAGGAATTGCCTGGAGTATACGACTATGCAAATTGACACCAAGAGTCAAAGATGATATCTCATGCCTCTTGTGATTCAAGGTGTCAGCTACCACATTTTCCTTACCCTAGATGTACTTGACCTCAAATTCATATTCACAAATAAAATCCATCCATCACCTCTGCCTAGCATTCAGATTAGGCTCGGTAAAGATATACTGTAAGCTACGATGATCACTATGAAGCTCAAATTGATGTCATAATAGAAAATGTCTCCATCATACTAATGCATGAACTATTGTTGCTAACTCAAGATCATGTGTAGGATAGTTCAATTTTTTCTCCCTGAGTTTTTAAGATTCATAAGAAATCACTCATCCTTCCTGCATAAGGACCACTCATAGGCCTTCCAAAGAAGTATCAGCACACACCATGAAATCACCTTTTGGGTCAGGTATTGCTAGGATAGGTGCAATGGTCAGACACTTCTTGAGGTTCTAGAAATCCTCTTCACACTTCTCTATCCAAACATACTTCTTCCCTTTCCTTTGGCAAGAAGTAATTTCATATGAAATCCTAGAGAAGTCCTTGAAAAACCTACAATAGTATCCTACCAAGCCCATGAAACTGCAGACTTCAAATACATTGGTGGGGGTTGGACAATCTACTATATCTTTAATATTGGAAGAATCAACTAAAATATCCTCACTTGAGATTACATGCCTCAAATATTGAGCTTTAGATTGAAAGAAGTCACACTTTGTTGCATTGGCATACAACTGATTGTCATGAAGACACTACAAATCCAGTCATAAATGTTCCTCATGTTCCTCTATGGATTTAGAATATATCTATAAATCATCCAAGAAGATGAGAAAAAATGATCAAGGTAAGAATGAAATACTCCATTCTTTAGGCACATGAAAATGGATGGAGAATTTGTCAAATCAACTACTGTGAACTCATAATGTTCATAGTGAGTGAAAAATATAGTTTTGTGAATATCGACATCCTAAATGCCTACTTGATGGTATCCTGACTTGAGATCAATCTTGGAGAATACCTTGGATCCTTTTATTTGATCAAAGAGATCATCAATCCTTGGAAAATAGTACATGTTCTTAATCATTAACTTGTTCAATTGTCTATATTCGATGCACAAGCATAAAGATCCATCTTTCTTCTCAATGAAGAGTACAGGTGCTCCCCATGGTGAAACACATGGCTAATTACTACCCTTCACCCAAAAGATCCTCTAATTGGATATTAAGCTCACTCAAATCCTATGTGGTCATCCAATATGGAGCTCTAGATATAGGTTGTGCAAATTGGAACAAGATCAATGCAAAAATATATGTCACGCTTTGGTGGCATACCCAAAATCTCACTAGGAAAGACATCGATGAATTCCTAAAGTATAGGATGATCAAGAGTCTTTTCCTCTATTTCTACTTCATCCAACTCATTCATAGCTATAGAAAATACTTGACATACCTTTCTCATGTTTCACTTAAGTTGCATAGCAGAAATCATATGAAGAGATATAGGATGTTGAATTCCCACTATCTCACAATCCTTTCCAACATCATCTTTGCATTTGATTATCTTCTATCTACAATCAATGTTGGCTCCATGATAACCTAACCAATCCATCCCAAGGATAATATCATATGATCCCAAAGGAATTACATGAAGGTTAACCAAGGTGATTAATTTACCTAGGTTCAACTCACATTTATGCAGCAAAGAGTTTGTTGATATCCTTGCCCCAGACAATAACTCTACTTGCCAACGAATGTCTTTCTTTACTAGCCCACATTTCTCTACTACAAAAGGAGATATAAAAGAATATGTAGCTCCTGAATCACATCAAATAAAAATAGAAATACCTCTAGTAGAACCAAAATTTTCCACCACACTACCCTAGTGCTCTTTTTGATGACGATCCATTGCCACAAATACCCTCTGAGATCTTTCAACACCCCCTATAGTAGGATTAGAAGTTGTAGGTCTTTTTCCTAAAAATTGTGATGCACACTAAGGTTAATTTACTGCAATGTGACCCTAGTGTCCACATGAGAAGCAACCATTGCCTCTACCATGACCTCTCCTAGTAAAGGGTGCACTAGAATATCGATAACTTCCTCTTCTTGCAACTGAATGTGTTCTTTGTGCAGGTTGACTAGGCTGATTTCACTTTTTACATGAAAAGTTATGGAAGTTCTTAATTAAGGACCACTATCATGTGCTATAAGATTCATCTCCTTCTATTGTTGACTATGAAAGTAGGGAGAAGGTTTCTTGAAGTTCCCTACACCCTGATTCTAATTCCCTCTATAGCCTAAAGGTGTAGGAACACCAGTCTGAACTCCTATCTGTCTACCATGCCCTAAAGTCAAATTTTCATCCACCAAAGTAGCCCTAATAACTACTTCCTTGAGGGTATTGGGTTCAAAAACCTTAAATCCTCCAATGATGTGACCATCGAGCTCCCTAATGAAATGTTGCAACATAAGTGGTGACTTATCACTAAATCCTGCATAGCTTGAGCTCAAAAAAATGACACTTGTAATCCTAGACATTCATAGATAGTTGTCACAGATTGTGGAACTCATCGATGTGTTACTACTACCACTAATCATATAAGAAGTAGTCTCAAAAGTTCTCAAGGAAAATCTCCAAGTCACAGTCTCCATGGTAAGTTCCAGTTTTGCTCCTCAATTTTCCACCTAGAATCTGAAAAACCTTTGAGGTTCATAGTGACACATCTTGCCTTAACATTGGTATCAAACTTTTGCATGGAAAAAAATTGATCTAATGCAATGAGCCAAGTCTCGTCTTTGAAACCAATGTCAAGACCATTAAAAGGAGGAGGTCATGATCTCAGAAGGTCTCTCATCTAATTGGCCTTTACAACTCTCTAACTAAGGGTAGTTTCCCTTCCTCTTGGACTTATGGATCTATGTCTCTCCTTATTATCAGGATGGTGTGATGCTTCTTCTTCAACCTTGTCTTTCATAGGTAGACATTCTAGAATGGTTTGGAGAATCCACATAGCATTGAGTTCTCCTGAATCACCATGATGTTCACCACCATCCTCTTCCCTGCTCTCATCAAATCTCTAACTCATAGGAGGATTAAGAAGTCTTCTCCTCCCACATCCTCTACTATGGTCTCCACTTCATCTTCTAGCAACAAATCTAGTTTTAGTGACCATTTTTCCTACAACATTCAACAAGAAGGATGAAAATAAATAAGACGCGAAGATTTGTAAAGCAATAGTCTAAAATACAAGAGTTTTATATGTCTAATTTTTGTTTAATGTTTTAACTACTAGACATCTAATGGGCGTACAAAATTCCTAGAGTTCCTAGTGTTGAAAACATGGGCTCTAATACCAAGTGTAATGCCTTGCAAAGGAACCTAGGAGATATTAACCTAAACATGTTACTAAGTTTACAAAATAATTTTTTTCCTTAAGAGTTTATAAATAGTATTGAATAACAAAGTGAAAGTAAAACATAAAGTCCATATACACACATAAACATAATCTCAATTTCAGATTACAAATCCCAAGGTTTCCATCATGTATAATTACATAAATATAAGTTAATCTATTAATTACAAAATCATATAAATCTTCTACATAGTACATCATAAATACATCTAAATGATAAAGTATACTTAACAACCCCACATCCACTACATAAGTCACAAGGTATGAAAATACAACTGAGTACAAAGTACAAATAAATAAATAATAGGAATAAGTCCCCCAAGAAGATAGGATAAGAAGCAACCACAACAAGGATCATCCAACACTAGTATAGGAACGTTAGAGTCTCAAATGGTAAAATAATCACTACCTCTCAAACTCATGGAAACCTATGGTTCCACTCCCCACCATGCTGAGAAGATAACATCATACCCCACTTGGATAACAATACCACAATCAATCAATCATGTAATACTAAGAAAGGGTCCTAAAATCTCCTATCTCAAGGGTACATATCATACTCAAAGGTACACATTCTAATCTAGAGGAAACCAACACATGTAGGAAACCTAAGATGAAATCAGGGAAGTGTAATCACTTATGTCAACCCCTTGGAATGATCTCACTAGACTCTAACTCCCAAGTGTGATCATATGCGGAACCTGAAATCCTCTCATGTAGACAAGGATACGATCATGCTAGAACTCACTACTACTACTAGATAGACAATCATATTCTCTCACTCCCATCCTTATCCTATACTAGCACTCAAGGCATGGATGACGAATCCATTATCTTATTAAATAATTTTAAAACCTCATTTAATTTGTATTATCACTTTTTTAAGTAACCTACTAAGGATACCTAGGTAACCACTTTCGGGCTCCGACAACTCCAAAGCAAGCCACTTCCCCTTTAACACCTAGATAACCTATTGTAGGTTCATAAATCTCAAAACATAACTCATAGGTCATCATGAATCATAAAATAAAAATACTGGTTCCAAAGTATAATAGGAACACACATAAACAACTTCCATCATCATAAAATCAACTTCCATAAGGTTGGGTTATAACAAAGATCAATTGCCACAGAAGTATGCAAGGCAAACAAAACATAACACATTAACCCTAACCCCACCTTGGGTAACAATCCTAAAAGGATGACATGAAAGATTCCCTCCTAGCCCAAAAATGTAGAAGGAAAGACATACAAAAGAATTTAATTAATAATATACTAATTTGTAAAGTATCATTACATAAATTAATTTATTAAATAATCACTAATCAAACTATAATTATATCATTGAATTAAATTCCACACCAATCAAATCAATTTGTTTAATGTTATAAAAATAAATTGATTCCAGGTTTAAAAATTACTAAAACAAATATAATTTTATAACTAGATAAATCTAATTAAATTACTTAGCATTAATAAATTCATAACATTTAATTAATTTATAATAAAAAATTAACATCATATGTATTTTCAGAATTACAATATGCAAAGCCACATGGGCATTCCTTACAATATTCTGTAGGACAAAGCCTCGAACTATTACCCAGAACTATTCTGAACTGCCTAAGACAATAATACAGGCTTCCTTATATAGGCAATTTTTTTCACCGCCTGGGAAGGTTCCAGAATTTTTAGCCAATAAGGCCGACCAAACTTAGAATTATTTTTATTTTACATTTCATTACATCATAGTCGGCTCAAGATAACCTTTGAAACCCGAACAGAAATTTTGAAGAAAATTATTTTTCGCCATTTCGGGTGGCCCAACTTCCGAAGACCATAAGTCATCACCATTTGACCCACTCGGCTATTATAACCCCATTTCGGAAACGCCACGAAGCGCTCTACAGGCTTGACCCACGCAAGCGCCCGTCACCCAAATTTTCGACCTCACCCGGGGCCTCTAAAGCCTTCAAAACTGAGTTCAAAGTTTCTGTACCCTGCTGCCAATACCGAAAATCTTCAATATCTTCCAATATACACTTGATCTGGCAATGAAACTTTACTGGCAGACTTATATGACCAAAATGAACCTCCAAGAAAGAAATCAGATCATTCTGAGCACATACAAAAATTACCAAAAATAGTAACTTTCCATAAATAGCAGCTCTGCACAAAATAGCCCTTATTGAATACAAAAACAGAAATATTTTTGGGTGATGCAAGATTTCTCTTACACCCAGGATGCTCCTGCATGAGACACCCGGGGTAATTTGAGAAGTGACCCTGTCACGACTCAGGTGTGCAGAGGAAAACCAAGACGGTTAACCTCCTCCTTTGTTAGCCATGATGAATCTTCAACAGGTCATCCTTTCCATTTGACCAGATATTCTTCATATGTCCTGTTCCTTGTGCTTCTGCCAACACGACTGTCCAGTATATCTTCGATCTCCTTAGTGTCTGAACTAGTTGCTGGAATACTCCACTGTGCTGCTGTGATCTCATCTTCAACACCTCCTTCATGATACTCTGTCAGATCTGAAATGTTAAACACTGGTGAAATATTTAGCTCAATAGGCAATTCTACCTCATATGCATTTCCTGAATCATGCTTCTTCAGTATCCTACATGGTCCAAACTTCTTCATTTTCAGCTTGTTATATGTACCAACTGGAAACCACTCCTTCCGCAAATGAACCATGACTTCATCACCAACCTGAAATTCCTTATGCCTCCTTTTTTCATCTGCCTTAGCCTTATACTGTGCGTTCATCTTGGTAATATGCTTCCTCACCTCCCCATGGATGTTCTTCAAGTGTTCTGCAAAATCCTCAGCTTCAGCACTACTTATTTCTCCTTTATCTATCTTCCTTAATTCAGATGCATTTCTCGGACTACTTCCAAATACAATCTGGAATGGTGATTTACCAGTGCTCCTGTTGACAGAATTATTGTATGCAAATTCCGCCTGTGGTAAAATCAAATCCCATCCTGTTGGCTTATCTCCAACCAAACATCTCAGCAAATTTCCCAAACTCCTATTCACCACCTCTGTCTGTCCATCAGTCTGTGGATGATGTGATGAACTGAACTTCAAATCTGTCTTTAACTTCTTCCACAATGTACGCCAGAAATATCCAACAAACTTAGTATCTCGATCTGAAACTATGGTCTTTGGCAAACCATGAAGTCTCACTACCTCTCTGAAAAACAATTCTGCTATATGAACAGCATCATTAGTCTTCTTGCAGGGAATGAAATGCGCCATCTTTGAAAATCGGTCAACTACCACAAAAATTGAATCGTGTCCCCGCTGTGTCCTCGGTAAACCAAGAACAAAGTCCATACTGATATCCTCCCAAGGCTTCTCTGGTATAGGTAATGGCTGATACAACCCTGTATTCTGCTTCACTCCTTTCGCCATCTGACATACTCTGCAACTCTGTACAAACTTCTTCACATCTTGCTGCAATTGTGGCCAATAATAATTCTCACCAACCAAAGCAAGGGTTTTATCACGACCAAAATGTCCAGCCAATCCTCCGCTATGCTTCTCCTTGATGAGATTCTCCCTCATAGAACTTCGTGGAATGCACAACTGACTCCCTCTGAATAGCATATCATCCTGGATGATGAAATCCAACCATTTCGTCCTGTCTAGAGTAACAGGTTCTTTAGAAGCTTTCCAAGCTTCAACAAAATCAGGATCCTCTGGATACAAATTCTTGAGCTCCTTGAACCCAACCACTTCAATCTGCATTTCTGTCAGCAGTAGTTGCCTTCTGCTAAGAGCATCTGCAACCCTATTAGACTTTCCACTCCTGTGTTTCAAAACAAATGTATAACTCTGCAAAAATTCAACCCATTTCAAATGCCTCTGATTCAACTTTCCTTGACTATTCAAATATTGTAAAGCTTGATGATCAGTATACAAAACAAACTCCTTAGGAAGCAGATAATGTCTCCACTTCTTTAATGCTTGAACTATAGCATAAAATTCCTGATCATAAACAGAATATTTTCTCTTGGCATCATTCAACTTCTCACTGAAATAAGCAATAGGTTTACCTTCTTGGCTCATAACAGCTCCTATTGCAGTACCACTAGCATCACAATCTACTTGAAACACCTTATTAAAATCTGGAAGTGCTAAAACAGGTTGTTCTGTAACTTTTTGTTTGAACAATTGAAAACTCTTTTCTGCCCCATTAGTCCACTTAAACTTTTTTCTATCCCCTCTCATTGTTTCAGTCAAGGGTCCACAAATACTGCTAAAATTTCTGATAAACTTTCTGTAAAAGCTAGCTAGACCATGAAAAGATCTTACCTCAGTAGCACTCCTTGGAGTAGGCCATTCAAGGATAGCCTGTACCTTCTCTGGGTCCATTTTCAGACCTTTTGCTGAAACTACAAATCCCAAATAAACTAACTCTTTCTTCACAAAACTGCACTTCTTCAAATTAATCAACAAATTCTCTTCTCTCAGCTTCTCAAATACCATACGAATATGCATCATATGCTCCTCCAATGTCTTACTAAAGATCAGAATATCATCTAGGTAAACAATGACAAACTTACCTAGAAATTCTTTCAGAACCTCGTTCATGAGCCGCATGAAAGTGCTCGGTGCATTGGTTAGCCCAAAAGGCATGACTAACCACTCATACAGTCCTTCCTTTGTCTTGAAGGCAGTCTTCCATTCATCTCCTTCTCTGATCCGAATCTGATGATATCCACTTTTCAGATCTATCTTTGAGAAATACACAGCTCCACTCAAACAGTCCATAATATCATCCATTCGTGGCAATGGAAACCTGTACTTGATTGTGATCTTGTTTATTGCCCTAGAATCTGTACACATCCTCCATTCTCCATTCTTCTTTGGTGCTAATACTGCTGGTACAGCACAGGGACTCAGACTCTCACGGATCAATCCTTTCTGTAACAGTTCATGTACTTGTCTGTTCAACTCCTCACTTTCTGCAGGTGTCATTCTGTGTGCTGCCTTATTCGGCAAACTCGCTCTTGGAATCAAGTCCATCTGATGACTGATCTTCCTGACTGGTGGTAATCCATCAGGCACGTTATCAGATACAATATCCTGAAACTCATTCAACAAATCTACAACTTCTACAGGAACATCTTCTACTTTCTCTTTACCAGCTTTTGGAATTAAAGCAAAACATACATGCTCATGCCTCATACCATCTAGGAAATTTCTTCCATCAACAAAAGTTATCCTTGCATTACCACATACCTTTTCTTCAGTCTCCTTCAATGGTTTTAGCTTATGTCGCACTCCATCCTTTGTCAGGGAATAGGTATTCGCACGACCATCATGTACAGCACATCTGTCAAACTGCCATGGTCTACCCAACAACATATGACATGCATCCATAGATATGATATCACACAATACCTCATCTTGGTATCCGCCAATCTTGAACTTCACCAGGCATTGTTCATTGACCATGACCCTGTGGTCATCCTGTACCCAGGCAATCCGATATGGATGTGGGTGTTTCTGTCTCTTGAGCTTCAACTTTGTCACCATCTCTTCTGACACCAAATTGTCAGTGCTTCCACTATCAATAATCACATCACAATATTTACCTTCACACTTGCACCTGGTGCGAAACAGGCTCCTTCTTTGCTCAGGTTCATTCTCACCACTCAACAAGACTCTTTTGTTAATCAACGTTTCTCCTCTTTCAGCATCTTCAGAATTTGATGATCTGGCATCTTCATCTACATGTGCAACTCTGGCCTGGCCTTCATTTCTCCTGTCTGTTCTTCCTTGGCGCTGAGGACATTCAAATGCCCTATGACCTTCTTCTCCACAGTGAAAACATGTTCCACGGAAGCCACCTCTTCCAGATCCTTGTCCTCTTCCTCTTCCTCTCTGATCTCTATTATTCTGATCCTGGAAGTGATTGGAATTATTTCCTTGCTGATTCTGACTGCTACTGGCCTCATCTTTCTTTTTCGGATCTTCATTTCGGCCACCATATGATCGTCCACCAGATCGTCCACCGCGACCTCTTCCGTTTTGTCTGCTCTCAAACTTCTTGTTCAACTTTCCCTCTACTTTTAGGGCAAACTGGTATGCCTCTTCAATACTGTTCATTCGAACCAGATTCAGCTCCTCCTGAATGCTTGGCCTTAACCCATTAAGGTATCGGGCAACTTTCTCCTTATCAGCTTCTGCATGGCCTGTTCTGATGAGAAGTCGATAGAACTCCTCTGTATACTCCTGAACAGATCTTCCTGCTTGCTTCAAACTCTGCACTTTCTTCAGTAGGTCAAGCTCATAATCAACAGGAATGAACTGCCGCTTCAATTTATCCACCATCCGATCCCATCTTGTGATTTTATCTTTCCTCTTCTATTTCGCTCCAATTGAATTTCTTGCCACCAGATCTTCGCATGACCTTTCAGTCTGGCCTTCGCAAATTTGACCCTATCAGGATCATCAACATCTTCATACTCAAAATATTCCTCACATTCATTGATCCAGTCAATCAATTCCTCTGGGTTAAGATTTCCAGAAAATGTAGGAACCTCAATCTTAGGTCTTTTCCCAATCTTGGAAATGGCCCGAAAAAGTCTTTCTTCCTCCTGGTTCACAATTTCAACTTCTCCTGCTTGATATTCTTCTTCGGCTTCATCCTCGCTTTCATCTCTGACATTAAGATTCATTCCTCTGCGAATCTCTTCTTGCAATGCTCGCACTTGTCTCTGCAGCTCTCTAACCTCAGGTGTTACGACACCAGCTCTTCCGCCACCTTCCCTTCGTGGAGGCATTTTCGCGATGCGCGCTGAAACCCTAGCCACAGTCCTGGTGCAAACTGCCTCACAGTCGGTGATCTGTTTACACGCTCAAGAACTCCTGCTCTGATACCACTTGATGAAGGGTGCTCCCCTTAATACCACAAACACATAACAGAAATAGAGAAACAACAACAATAATATGCAAGAACAGAAAATTGGCTTCTTATTATCTCCACAAATGTGGAATTACAAACTTTCAGAATTACAATATGCAAAGCCACATGGGCATTCCTTACAATATTCTG
>BSBK01008216.1:177500-367500 GCA_027943335.1 Chamaecyparis obtusa | reverse complement strand
AAGTAGTTATTTGTATAATTTTTATTAATTTATTTCATTTTCATGCTAAATGTAGCATTTTTTTTAAATAGGGTTTTGTATTTATATTTGTAATAATATATGAAATTAGATTGAAATTTAGATTTGTTTTTTATTTAATCAGGCATGGCTAACAACAATGAAGAAAATAACCCTCCTACACTAAATAACGATCCCAAATACAATCCCCCATATCTAAACCCTAAATCTTTACAAGATTTGATACAAGAAAATTTGAACATGATATGAGGTTTCCAAAACACGTATCAAAATATACCTACATTAGGTCCCATGCTTGCCACACTAAATACAATTGTTGAAAATATTGACACACTCATGCAACAACATAATGCTACTCTTCATTGGCGTGATGATATGCACACCCAATTTGATGACGGGCTTGACCATGATGGGATTGGGGCCCTTAATATAACTAAGGAAGATATAGCTACCCTTTTTGTTGATCCTAAAATCAGAATACCAGTTGACCACAAAAAGCCCAAATTATCAATAAAATGGTGCACAAATGAAGCAATGCGCACAAACTTTTGGGATCGCTGGTGGATGGTTTTTGATAAACCACCCCATAGCAATTTGGAGGTCCCATTTTATTTCATTAAAAAATTGTATGCTAAGTTTGTGCTTGGTCACCATGTTGATTATTGGAGTATGAGGCCCAACATGGGCGTAGGTAGAGGAGCTCCTCAGACTAGGCCATCTTCCCAGTGCCAAATGGCCACTACCTTTGTCCCCCCCACTAATGTCACACCCCCTCCTCCAGTGCAGCATCCCGATATCATTGCAGAGGCTACCTCACAGACTATTAGGGTCATTCATTTACTAAGTGATCAGTTGATCACATAGACCAGGTTAGTGTTGCCTCCTGTGGATGCTATTGGCACATCGACATCTTGTCAGAGTTCACATGTATGCGAGCCCCATATGTGCATTATGTGCAGGCATATGTGCCTCAGACCACTTATTGATTCTGATACATATCAGTTTCATGATATTGATGAAGAGGATACAAGAGACACAACTGCAGAGGCTGCAACACCTCATGGAGCATCTACATCTCATGAGAGTGCTCAGGAGGTGCACATAGAGCCATTGACTCCTATTGATACGGTAAGACTAAACATTATAAATAAATTTGTCACATGACTTATTTAATTTAAAAATAATTTATTTATTTAGATTAGTTTTAATGATTGCATGCACTTATGTATATATATTTTTTCCATTTATGTTCAATCGATGACATAGGAGGAGGTGAGATAGGTGGATGAGTCCACACTTTTGACTATTTCATTTGGCCTTGATGACTATACAGTATATTATAAATTATGTACCCATTAGTTTTTTTTATATCATTTGGTGTACATGCTTAAATCTCTATCAATTAGAGCAATAAAATTCATACATTTACTAATATATATTGTCATCTTATTGTGTTCTTGCAGGCTACAGCCGATGTTAGTGGGGGGCATGAGGGGGTTCCTTCATCAGCTCTCGACAAAGGAAAGGTAGTTAATTATTTAAGATTAATTATCCATGCATATGTATGCCACTTGTGTGTAGTAATAAGTATTTTACTTGCACTTTATTGTATAGGGTGTGGCTATTGATGATGTCTTGACATCGGTTCGACAATGTAGGGTTACAGGTGTCTTGATTCAGAGTGATAGCCTGATTGTATGTAGACTTTTATGTATTGTTATTTGTATTTTGTAACCAGGGTTGCTATGATGAAGTACATTGATATATAATTGACAATATTTTTGCTCTCATAGGTTACTCTGACTATGAGGGAGGGCCCATGAGAATCTTTCATTTCTTTGTTGACCCAGCCCACTATTCCAAAGGAGGGATCATCGGATGTAATTTTTAATTTTAGTTCAATCAATTTGTAATTTTATTATGCTATCATCCTATTTTGTAGATTTATTACTCTATGTTGCACCACTCTACTAATCTCATTATTGCAAATATATATTTATAGGTTAGAGTTGGTATTTCTCACATGGTCCCTTCGCTACCTAGGACTTATGCTAGGACACCTGATTGTGGTAGGTGATTGAGAGACCAGGTACAAATATTTGTATTCAGTTATAATTTTAATTAAATTAGTGTTTGAATTATAAATTATATATATATATATATATATATATATATATATATATATATATATATATATATATATATATATATATATATATATATATATATATATATATATATATATATATATATATATATATATATATTTGTGTGTGTGTGTGTGTGTGTGTACAAGTCATATAAAGTAAGCAATCTAACTTTGGTTTGAACTCATTTTTTATGCAGGATCAATCAGAGCCCAACACTTCTTCAAAGAGGCTACATTTTGATGATCCCCCTACAACATAGGATGCAGTTTTAGTTTTGTGGTCATTTAGAGATAACACTTGGCACATTTTGAGATGACATATATGCCACATTGTACACCTTAAAACATTGATTTTGTAGACATTTTGAAATGCTATGTGCCATAATTATATATGGACATACTTTTGATACATTTGATACATATATAGAACATGTTCATTTATATGTTATATTTGCGTCATCTTTTGTATATACATATTTATTATTCATGTTTATGGAATTGAATGGTGAATTTATATCTTGACTATGATTATCATTATGATTTAATTTATATCTTGTTGAAGTTACATTTGTTTTTCTTTACTTTGGAATACCTTGTTCATGGAGCTTATTATGTTTAAGGTTTAACTTCTATAGATTTCCTAGATTTCTGGTGCTTAACTTTCCCTATGCCTAAGATGATGGTGAGGCCATCAGTACCGATACTGAAGATCATTTCTCTACAAAATGAAAACCATGCCATCTACTCTTCATCACTAAATTAAAAATTCAATCACTGCTAATATGAGAGTTTCATTTACCACTTCTATGAATTTTCGTATACAAATTCTATACCATCAATTATGTCACTATTTTTCATTGTGTGCGCATTCAATCTCATACTTGCATTGCTAATTTCATATATTATCATTTTCAATGCTTTTTGTTCACACTTATAATAATTTTAACTACCGGCAATAATGTTTCAATATCATCGTGTATGCAAGAGCCTTCATTTCATGCTATAAAAAATCTCCATTATCGTATAAGCTTATGGTCTTCATTTCCAATCTTCGATATTACCATTGATAGATATGACATGTGACTATGGACTTTTCCATTGTGTATAATATATGATTGCTTGTGCAACATGATATCCCTCAGACTTACAAAAACACATATCTTGAATATATCGTCTCTCAAATGTTCTTTGAATGATTTTAATACTGCCTTCGAACTATGCTCAGCACTGTGTATATTTATTTTTATTATTGCATGGCTCCTTCGAATGTCTTCATACAAATATGTTTAATCAATCTTTAACTCATGTTGTGTTCACTTCATTTGATGAAGTTGTTGCTTCATGGGTTGATTATTGCTGACTAGACATTCATGATGAGTTTTACTTTATCACCTCTTCTAATATTCTTCCAAATAATATGTTTGTCATCTTTGTAATATGCTACAGCTCTTAACATCTATGAGGAAATGAAATTTATTTGGGTTGACTTTGATCATTAATTGCTGGTGTGTATACTTCATTCCATTCAAATGTTGATATGATGCTTAATGTTCTAATGTTGCCAAGTTGCATAGTTGTTGACGCTATTTATTCAATAGGCTTTGATATCTATCCTAGTTTTTATCTCCACTTAATAGTATGTGTTCGTATATCTTGTGAGCAACCAAAAAACTTTCAATGACATCAATGACAACCTTATCAAATATCCAACATTATTTCTCAAATGGAGGCCCTAATTTTTGTAAAAAATTAAGGCTCCATTAGGCGGAATGAGGTTGTCACTGGCGTTTACCTAGCCAACCAAAGTTGATGGAGTAGATGGTTTGATGTGAAGTAAGACGGTTTGAAAGATACACTGCTGAGCCACTTTCAACTGACCCTCACTGCAAGTTTTGGCATCGACTGAGATCTTCTTGCCAAATGCAAATGAAGTCAAATCACCTAAAATCGAGAGAGGTTATTGTAGACCTTGAAAACATGATCACATAGCACTTAATGGTTTCTCAATACCTCTTCTGAGGTCTGAGATATGAGCCTTGGAAGATCACTGCCCAATCATGCTTAGTGCACCTTGGGGTCACTTGGGTCGAGCATGGTCACAAGCATTCCGGTGACTCTATGGGAAGAACAAGGTTGTCATTGGTGTTTACCTGGCTAACCAGAGCTGATGGAGCAAATGGTTCGATGCTAGGTTAGATGGTTTGAAAGATATGTTGCTAAGCCACTTTCAACTGACCCTCACTGCAAGTTTTGGCATTGACTGAAATCGCCTTGCCAAATGCAAATGAATTTGAATCACCCAAAACTGAGAGAGGTTATTGTAGACCTTGAAAACATGATCCTATATCACCTGAGAGTTTTTTGATACCTCTCATGAGGTCTGAGATATGAGCCCTAGAAAATCACTACCCAATTGTGCTTAATGCACCTTGGGGTCACTTGGGTTGAGCGTGGTCACAAGTGTTCCGGTGACTCTGTGGGTAGAATGGGGTTGTCATTGGCATTTACCCAGCCAACTAGAGCTAATGGAGTAGATGGTTCAATGCCAGGTTAGATGGTTTGAAAGATACACTACTGAGCCACTTTCAACTGACCCTCACTGCAAGTTTTGGCATCGACTGAGATCACCTTGCCAAATGCAAATGAAGTCGAATCACCCAAAATTGAGAGATATTATTGTAGACCTCAAAAAAAAAATCTTGTAGCACCTCATGGTTTTTTGATACCTCTCATGAGGTCTGAGATACGAGCCCCACAAGATCGTTGCCCAATCATGCTTAGTGCACCTTGCGGTCACTTGGGTCGAGCGTGGTCGCGAGCATTTTGGTGACTCTGTGGGCAGAATGGGGTTGTCACTAGTGTTTACCCAGCCAACCAGAGCTGATGGAGTAGATGGTTCGATGCCAGGTTGGATGGTTTGAAAGATACAATGCTAAGCCACTTCCAACTGACCCTCATTGCAAGTATTGGCATCGACTGAGATCGCCTTGCCAAATACAAATGAAGTCAAATCACCCAAAACTGAGAGAGGTTATTGTAGACCTTGAAAACATGATCCCATAGCACTTGATGGTTTGTTGATACCTCTCATGAGGTCCAAGATATGAGCCCTCTAAGATCACTACCAAATCATGCTTAGTGCACCTTGTGGTCAATTGGGTTGAGCGTGGTTGCGAGTGTTTCGGTGACTCTGTGGGTAGAACAAGGTTGTCACTAGAATTTACCTAGCCAATTGGAGCCAATGGAGTAGATGGTTCAATGCCAAGTTGGATGGTTTGAAAGATATGCTGCTAAGCCACTTTCAACTGACCCTCACTGCAAGTTTTGGCATCGACTGAGATCGCCTTGCCAAATACAAATGAAGTCGAATCACCCAAAATTGAGAGAGGTTATTGTAGACCTCAAAAACATGATCCCATAACACTTGATAGTTTTTCAATACCTCTCATGACCTTCAAGATATGAGCCCTCTAAGATCACTACCCAATCATGATTAGTGCACCTTGGGGTCACTTGGGTCGAGCATGGTCACGAGCATTCCAGTGACTTTGTGGGTAGAACACGGTTGTCACTGGCATTTACCTAGCCAATCGGAGCTGATGGAATAGACGGTTCAATGCCAAGTCAAATGGTTTGAAAGATACACTCCTGAGCCACTTTTAACTGACCCTCACTGCAAGTTTTGGCATCGACTGAGATCACCTTGCCAAATGCAAATGAAGTCAAATCACCCAAAATTGAGAGAGGTTATTGTAGACCTCAAAAACATAATCTCATAGCACCTAATGGTTTGTTGATATCTCTCATGAGGTCTGAGATATGAGCCCCAGAAGATCGCTGCCCAATCATGCTTAGTGCACCTTGTGGTCACTTGGGTCGAGGGTGATCGCAAGCATTCTGGTGACTCTGTGGGTAGAATGGGGTTGTCACTGGTGTTTACCCAGCCAACCAGAGCTGATTTGGTTTGATGCCAGGTCAGATGGTTTGAAAGATACACTGTTGAGCCACTTTCAACTGACCCTCACTGTAAGTTTTGGCATCGACTGAGATCACCTTGCCAAATGCAAATGAAGTCGAATCACCCAAAATCGAGAGAGGTTATTGTAGACCTCAAAAACATGATCTCATAGCATGTAATAGTTTGTTGATACCTCTCACGAGGTCTAAGATATGAGCCCCGAAAGATCACTACCCAATCATGCGTAATGCACCTTGGGGTCACTTGGGTTGAGTGTGGTCACGAGTGTTCCAGTGATTCTATGGGCAAAATGACATTGTCACTGACATTTACCTAGCCAACTGGAGCTGATGGAGTAGATGGTTTGATGATAGGTTAGACGGTTTGAAAGATACGCTACTGAGCCACTTTCAATTGACCCTCACTGTAAGTTTTGGCATCAACTGAGATCGCCTTGCCAAATGCAAACAGAGTCAAATCACCCAAAACTAAGAGAGGTTATTCTAGACCTCAAAAATATTATCCCATTGCACCTAATAGTTTTTTGATACCTCTTACAAGGTCCAAGGTATGAGCCCTGGAAGATTGCTGCCCAATCATGCTTAGTGCACCTTGGGGTCACTTGGGTCGAGCATGGTCACGAGCGTTCCGGTGACTCTATGGGTAGAATGGGGTTGTCACTGGTGTTTATCTAGAAAATTGGAGCTGATGGAGTAGATGGTTCAATGCCAGGTCGGATGGTATGAAAGAGACACTGCTGAGCCACTTTCAACTGACCCTCACTACAAGTTTTGGCATCGACTGAGATCACCTTGCCAAATGCAAACAAAGTTGGATCACCCAAAACCAAGAGAGGTTATTGTAGACCTTGAAAACAAAATCCCATAGAATGTGATGATTTTTTGATACCTCTAACGAGGTCCAAGATATGAGCCTCAAAAGATCACTGCCCAATCATGCTTAGTGCACCTTGGGGTCACTTGGGTTAAGCGTGGTCACGAGTGTTCCGATGACTCTATGGGTAGAATGGGGTTGTCACTAGCATTTACCCAACCAACTAAAGTTGATGGAGTAGATGGTTCGATGTCAGGTCAGACAGTTTGAAAGATACACTGCTGAGCCACTTTCAACTAACCCTCACTACAAGTTTTGGCATCGACTGAGATCGCCTTGCCAAATGCAAATGAAGTCAAATCACCCAAAACTAAGATAGGTTATTATAGACCTCAAAAACATGATCCCATAGCACCTAATGGTTTTTCAATACCTCTCACGAGGTCTGAGATATGAGCCTCGAAAGCCCAATCATGCTTAGTGCACCTTGGGGTCACCTGGGTCGAGCATGGTCACGAGCATTCTGATGACTCTGTAGGAAGAATAGGGTGGTCACTGGCATTTACCCAGCCAACCAGAGCCAATGGATCAGATGGTTTGATGCCAGGTCAGATGGTTTGAAAGATACGCTGCTGAGCCACTTTCAACTGACCCTCACTACAAGTTTTGACATTGACTGAGATCACCTTGCCAAATGAAAATAAAGTCAAATCGCCCAAAACTGAGAGAGGTTATTGTAGACCTAGAAAGCATGATCTTGTAGCACTTGATGGTTTTTTGATACCTCCCATGAGGTCTGAGATACGAGCCCTGAAAGATCACTGCCCAATCATGCTTAGTGCACCTTGGGGTCACTTGGATCGAGCATGGTCGCGAGCATTCCATTAACTCTATGGGAAGAATGGGGTTGTCACTGGCATTAACCCAGCCAATCGGAGCTGATGGAGTAGATGGTTCAATGCCAAGTCAAACGGTTTGAAAGATACACTACTAAGCCACTTTAAACTGACCCTCATTACAAGTTTTGGCATTGACTGAGATCGCCTTGCCAAATGCAAATGAAGTTGAATCACCCAAAACTAACAGAGGTTATTGTAGAACTCAAAAACATGATCCTGTAGCAACTAGTAGTTTTTCAATACCTCTCATGAGGTCTAAGATATGAGCCCTAGAAGATCACTGCCCAATCATACTTAGTGCACCTTGGGGTCACTTGGGTTGAGCATGGTTGCTAGCGTTCCAGTGACTCTGTGGGTAGAATGGGGTTTTCACTAGTGTTTACTTGACCAACCAGAGCTGATGGATCAGATGATTCAATGCTAGGTTAGATGGTTTGAAAGATACGCAACTGAGCCACTTTCAACTGACCCTCACTACAAGTTTTGGCATCAACTGAGATTGCCTTGCCAAATGCAAACAAAGTCAAATCGCCCAAATCTAAGAGAGGTTATTGTAGACCTCAAAAACATGATCCTGTAGCACCTAATAGTTTTTCAATACCTCTCATGAGGTCTGAGATATGAGCCTTGAAAGATCACTTCTGAATCATGCTTAGTGCACCTTGGGGTCACTTGGGTTGAGCGTGGTCACGAGCATTCTAGTGACTCTATGGGTAGAATGGGGTTGTCACTGGTGTTTACCTAGCCAACTAGAGCTGATGGAGTAGATGGTTCGATGTTAGTTCAGATGGTTTGAAAGATGCACTGCTAAGCCACTTTCAACTGACCCTCACTGCAAGTTTTGGCATCGACTAAGATCACCTTACCAAATGCAAAAGAAGTCAAATCACCCAAAACTAAGAGAGGTTATTATAGACCTCAAAAACATGATCCTGTAGCACTTGATAGTTTTTCAATACCTCTCATGAGGTCTGAGATATGAGCCCTGAAAGATTGCTGCCCAATCATGCTTAGTGCACCTTGGGGTCACTTGGGTAGAGCATGGTCGCGTGTGTTCCGGTGACTCTTTGAGTAGAATGGGTTTTTCACTGGCATTTACTCAGCCAACCAGAGCTGATGGAGTAGATGGTTTGATGTCAGGTCAGACAGTTTGAAAGAAATGTTGCTGAGCCACTTTTAACTGACCCCCACTACAAATTTTGGCATCAACTAAGATCACCTTGCCAAATGCAAATGAAGTTGAATTGCCCAAAACTGAGATAGGTTATTGTAGACCTTAGAAACATGATCTTGTAGAACCTAATGGTTTTTTGATACCTATCACGAGGTCTGAGATATGAGCCATGAAAGATTGCTACCAGTTTGAAAGATACATTGCTGAGTCGCTTTCAACTGACTGTTAGTGGTATGTTTGAAATTTGAACTATGAAATTAATCATGATTAAGCTTGTGAAATTTGAACTATGGAGCTTATTATGTTTGAGGTTTAACTTTTATAGATTGTTTGAAATGTTAAAAAATAATATCCTTAAAGCATTAGAAACAACAATCAAACATGTAAGAATTCAAACCATGCAAATGTCATAAGTATATGACATGTAAGATCCCTTCTTGGCACTATTGGCCACCCATACATGATTTTGGTCATAAGTCCTTATGAAAAGTTTTAGGACATTTAAATTTTAAATCAAATTGATTGTTAAAAATTGCAATTATAGTCTTCAAAAGATCTCAATTAACCATTAAGGATTATTTTTTCCTTCTATCTCTGATTGGATCCATGGTGACCATAGGCATCTTCATAGGTGCTCCTACACAAGTTATAATCCACATACAAAACCAAATTTATTGACTCAAAATACAATCTAAGAAAGGTCAAATTAATGTATTGAAATTAAGCTTAATGAACTTAGAAAACAATGCACTAAGTTAACTTATTACCTAGTCAAGTGTTCCCAAAGGGTCATCTCTTTGCTTCAAGGTCTCCAATAGTGCTTCATGATCAGTAGTAGTAATAGTCCAAAGTTCTTTTGTCTTTGGTCTTCCTTGATTCTTTGACAACTTCACATTTTTTGCTATAACAAGGTGTGAATACATGAGAATGGTTTTGTTCTTCTCATAGTCTTCAAATGTGGGAACTCCATTCTTTCTAATCATGTATGTTTGTAGCCAGGTTCCTACAACAATAACTGAACCGGTAGGATATGTGAACCCATCACCATCTATCATCGGTTGTACAAGCTTCTCTTTACCTTGTACACAATGTGCTAACCAATAATCTGACCTCTCATCATTCCCCTATGGTGCAACCAACGCAAAAACATCTCCCAGCTTCAGAAGATCTAAAAGATGGTCATAGTCAACTAAAGTGTCCATGTCATCATTTCTTATAGAGAGTGTCAAAGATAAAGGAGTCAAATACTATGGAACCCATGTATCCACCCACTCACTTGACTCGCAATGATCCCAATCATATTGAAAACACATGGGGCAAAAACAAGCCAACTCTCATGTCCAAATGGTCCATGTACTACTATTGGAGCTTCGGAATGAATGCATTTTTGAAGAGTCTTTCACTGTTTGACAATCCAATCTATCTCATATAGTTCCCTCCTCAACCAACCAAAAGAATCTACGCACTGTACAATCAAGAGTCCCCCCCTGTGACAATGCTAAAGTACACCAATCAACAATAGAATGAGCATCAAGAAGTACAACACCTAAAATCCTTAATTGCTCCTTAACTAGAGCTCTCTTCACACATGCATCTACTCCATCATGCTCCCCTTTCCCATGTCCTAACTCAAAAAAACTCCAAATATGAGGTACACCTCTCTCCACATGCATTCTACACAACCAATAAAATTTTTTGGCATTCTTAAATTGATCGGTGCAATTATCTGACCAAATGAGATGCTTATCCATAGCAATACCATTTTCCTGCAAGAAGTCAAAATAGTTCTGGAAACAATGTTGAACAAACTCATGAGAGTGAGACCTGTCGTCGCTCATATAAAAATGGTAATCTTTGATTATCTTTTGCTCATCTTTTGTGCTATCAGGGGAATGTCTATATGTGATGTGTAAAAAAATAGAAACCTAAATGGAATTGTAATATTGAGCTTGAGTCTCATTTTGGGGCTGCAATGTATAGTTCTCCGCAAAGTCTACAACGGATATAATAGTTCCAATGGGGAAAGTGTCCTTACATGTCCTGAATTGTTGATCCAACCATTGAGACCTGTGACTATGCCTTGCATACTTGTAAAAAAGATTTGTCTTGAAATCTGAGATAAAATCAGCAATGTTGTATTCTTTTGCGACTAACTCACATCTAGAGCCTTCACCTCCACTCTTCAATGTATATTTCACTATTTCATATACCTTTTTTTGGATGAGTGTCTTTCCAAAATTCTATTCCAAACCCTCATGAAAACATGTTCTAAATTTAGACAAGCCACCACATTCTGAGCACTTGGCATTTAAGCATTCTTTTTTATAAAATAAACAACCATCATCTCTATGACATAAAAATTGATCTAGCAAGTCTCTTGATGATTTGGGAAGACCACTTGGACCACAATCCTCTAGCATTTCATTAGTATGCAAAGTAGAATGAATGGACCATAATAATTCATGATGCATTGAAAACTCAACATGATATTTGCAACAACATGTATTTTGAATCTTAAGGGCTACACATTAAAATGGCTTCACGGATTCAAAAGACCTTTGTGATATTTTCAATGTTGGATGCATCTCACAAAATTTTTTATACAACATTATTTGACTTACCTCCACATAATGTTTAGGATGTGGAGTGCGGTCTTGATTGCTAACTCTCAACTTCAAGACATCCTTCACATTTGGTGACACTCTTGAGTTAGCATCCCAAAATTGTTGAATTTCATCCTTGACAACATTTGTTAGCTTCTTATGAAAATGTGGAAGTCTCCCACCATAATTCCATGTATCAATTTGAAGTGGATCATCAAGTCTTTCTCTTCTTGCAAGTGCTCTAACCAAAGTTTTATGGTCTATATTGAAGTCAACACAAGTTTGTCTCATCAAATGAGCCTTTCTCAACTGATGACTTACTAAGGAGGTTGTAATAACCCTGCAAGAAACTCTCTTGTCTTTTTCTCTTCTAGTCTTCCTAATGCTATTGAGAGAATTGAAAAGATTCTTCACAACAATGGCATTTTTCTCCATTTTCTTGTTCACATGAATCTTCAATTTCACAAGCATAGGTCTCATCTTTTGCATCTTTAACAACTGCACAAAAATTTGACATTTCTCAACCAATGTCTTGTTTCGAAAAAATTGATCATAAAGTCTTGAAGCCCACAACCTAATGGTTCTATGTGACCTCTTTCCTTCCCAATTATTCATAATGTTCTCCTCAATTTCAATTAACCATTTAGGTGTTCTTGAAAGCCTCGAATTTGAAGATTGATTATCTTTATTGCAAGGGACTTCATTTCACATATAATTTGGAGATGTATAACGTTCATGTGGTTCTTGTGCAGCATTTTTGTTCCCAAAGTCTACATCTTCAATCTCCATCTGTGCATTTTCAAATTGAACATCCTTTTCACTTACAACTACATTTACGGGGTCACTTTGATTAATGTTTAACATACCTTCTCTCCTTCTTTGGTGATTTTCCTTATCTTTTTCCCTATATTCTTGAATTTCATCATCTGTCATCTTCCTCTTGCGTTTAGTCTTTCGATGACTATTGCTTCCCATGGTGAGACCACAAGTCGACAAAAATCAAACAATGGGCCCCAAATCATGTTTTTTGTTTAGCAACATGTGAAAAAAGTATAAAATCCCGTGATTGTCTAGTCTGTGGGGACAAGGAATATTTTTGTCAAATATTACCTGACAAAAATTAGGTATCAGATTCCATATCGGGTACCTGATATTCCCAGGCTAATGAAAAAAGGGCGGGAGCAAATGAAAAAAATTAAACTTTTACATATATTGATGTATATAATATATATATAGAAAAGAGGAATATGATATATATAATGTATATTATATATATACTAATGTATTATAATAGACTAATGTATTATATGTACTAATGTATTAAATATACTAATATATATAATATATTATATATATACTAACATGTATATAATATATATATAATACATATACTAATATATTATACATAATATTACAAATTTTGGAGAATCTCTTGCAGAAATATGGAAATTATATTCCTTCTAGAGCATACATTAATGAAGTTCTTCATGCCTTAGCAGAGGAAGCTAGCTAGATTGTTGAAGCTTACGGTACTACATACAGAAATGCAGTATGTATTTTTGGCCTAAATTTTGTTCTCACTTCTTTTAGGTCTTTAAAGGTGGTAGGCTAAATCTTTGTATTAAATATGCCTTTTACAGGTGTCGTAAACCCTAGCTACGCAAAAATGGAGGCTTTGAAGAATAGTTCATTGGACGCAAAGAGAGAGACTTCCTAGGGGTCATGGGGACTCACTAGGGATCCTAGTATGGACCCCTTAAGACACACTTTGAGCATTTCAATGTGTCAAAATGGGTCATGAGGACTCCCTAGGGGTCCTAACGTGTGATAAGGTGTAAAAGGACCCCTAGGGAGTCCTGATGACCCCTTTTCAAACATTGGAATGCTCAAGTGTCTCTTAAGGGGTCTTAGGACCCCTTAAGACACACTTGAGTGTTCCAATGGGTCAAAAGGGGTCATGGAGACTCCCTACGGGTCCTAACGCATGATAAGGCCTACTAGGACCCCTAAGGAGTCCCCCTGACCCCTTTTCACACATTGGAGTGCTCAAGTGAGTCTTAAGGGGTCCTAAGACCCCTTAAGACACACTTGAGCACTCCAATGTGTGAAAAGGGGTCACAGGGACTCCCTAGGGGTCCTAACATGTGATAAGGCATACTAGGACCCCTAGGGAGTCCCCGTGACCCCTTTTGACACATTGGAATGCTCAAGTATGTCATAAGGGGTCCTAAGATCCCTTAAGACACACTTGAGCATTCCAATGTGTCAAAAGGGTTCATGAGGAGTCCCTAGGGGTCCTAACACATGATAAGGCATACTAGGACCCCTAGGGAGTCCCCATGACCCCTTTTGACACATTGGAATGCTCAAGTGTGTCGTAAGGGGTTTTAGGACCCCTTAAGATAGACTTCAGTGTTCCAATGTGTCAAAAGTGGTCATGGTGACTCCCTAGGGGTCCTAACATGTGATAAGGTGTATGACGACCCGTAGGGAGTCCCGATGACACCTTTTGAGACATTGGAATTCTCAAGTGTTTTGTAAGGGGTCTTAGGACCCCTTAAGACACACTTGAGCATTAAAATGTGTCAAAAGGGATCATGGTGATTCCCTAGGGATCCTAACATGTGAAAAGGCATACTAGGACCCCTAGGGAGTCCCCATGACCCCGTTTGACACATTAGAATGCTCAAGTGTGTCTTAAGGGGTCCTACGACCCCTTAAGACACACTTGAGCATTCCAATGTGTCGAAAGGGGTTAGGGGGACTGCCTAGGGGTCCTAACGCAAGATAAGGCATACTAGGACCCCTAGGGAGTCCCCATGACCTCTTTTGACACATTGGAAAGCCCAAGTGTGTCTTAAAGGGTCTTAGGACCCTTTAAGACACACTTGAGCTTTCCAATGTGGTGCAGGGCACCCTCTATTTTTAGGGATTTGTGTTTTTGTTAAATTGATGTAATAAATATGATGAATCCATCCTAATTTTGTTTGGAATCCTGATGTGTGATCAAGGGTCTGTTGGCAAATTATAAGCCTAAGATACCTTAGGTCATGGGATTCATCTAGGTAGAAATAGTTGCTAGGATAGACCTGTAAGGTCTTAAGAGATTGTTTTTAGAGTATTTTTACTTCAAAAGGTCATGTTAATAAGTTTTTATCTCATAAAGAAATCATAAACTTTACCGATTTCATGAATAAGCATATTTTGCAAAAAAATTGCAAAATGCAATAAAAGTTGTTGTTGCAACTTTCTAAATTCTGCTCAAAGGTTTGAATTTAGAAACTCAAGAGTCTAGGAAGGTTTCAAAATGTCATACCTTCATTTTGAAGGATATATATACATATTACTTTGAGCCAAAAAGGTAAGAAGGTGATTTTTGTAATAACTATTGCTATTATTGAAGAATCTGAACCATTTTTGAGCTAATTTTCAGTCTTGTACGACGTGTACGGCCTCACAGAGCCAAGATCTGCATGTGAAATTTCTATGTTGTATATCAATAGGCATTAGTGTCAATTTGAATGAATTTTAATGTCTATGATTAAAGTTATTTCAATTTTTCTTATAACAGCTCAGGAAACAAGGGTTTCCAAGAGCCCTGAACACAAATGAGGACCTAGCTTGCAATGTAACCATGGGTTTAGCACAAGAATCTAGGAGATGCAAGTTAGGTATATGTATAAATGGATTCCAAAAGATTTTATGGTGGCTCGAAGGGCAAGGCCTTCATGCAACAGGCCCTAGTTTGAATTTGTGAAGGGACTCAATCTAGAAGTATAGAAATAAGTGTAGACAGTCATATAAGGATGAATAAAAGCTCAAGGTAAAGGTGTTTTTGAAGCATTTGGGATAGAAGAAGACCATCTGAGGTCTTAAACCAGTTCCAAGTACCCTACATCTTGCACCTCCTTTGGAAACCAAGCCTAATTAGGCCAATTAGGTCTATGTGCCAGGTGGTAGTTGGGTGATGTCGGATTGGATTTGGGAAGTAAGACTTTGAGATCTTAATGAAGGCCCAAATGGGTATCTAAAAATGTCCTTTTCTTAGTCACATGGTCAATTGATTGAGAGTTAGAGTAAGAAGTCTCTTGTGGAAGGGCTACAAGGAAAAAGTATAGCAGGTCTAGTTCCCTATGGTAAGGACTTGAGGGGATCAAACCAAATTTTTTTTCAATGTCCTTAGTACATATTAGGACCATCCCCATTGTTAGATTGGACTGATTAGTCCACTAGTGAAGATTTTTGGTAAAGGGCTAGGATTAGGCCTAGTATCCCTAAAGCCAAATTGGCACCAAACTTTGATTGGATACCCACCTTGGTAAAAGGATTTTGTTGGAACACTATCTTATTTAATTGGTTATATTACACCATCTTAAGAGATTGGTAACACTTTTGAGCTTTTGTTTTAAGTTTGAGAGTTGTGGAAGATAGTAGAAGGTCATTACACTAACTTGCTATTGGCTCTGCATTAGGTGGTATCAAAGCTTGGGAAAGCTCTTGGGAAGAGACATGTCAAAGAAAAATAAATCTTTTTATGGGGAGATACCCCTGAGAATCAAAAACATAGAGCTTGCAAAGATAGTGAAGGAGCAAGTAGCCAAGAATAGGAAGATGGAATCTAAGACTGAGAAACTAAAGAATGCTCAACCCAGCAAGGTACATGATGAGGATTTAGACTCAGATTCAGAGTCTGAAGAGGAACAAGATGATAGCAATGGAGGAAAAGGAAAACTATCTGAGGAGCAAAGGATGTTAGAAGCTTTGGAAAGAATGGGTAGGACAGACAGCAAACTAGGCCTACCTATGTTTATGGGTAAGATGAACCCTAAGGAGTGCATGGATTGGATAGAGGCTCTAGAAAATTACTTTGAATGTGAAGACATTCCTAGTTCACAGAGGACCAAGATTGCTAAGTCCAAGCTCAAAGGACCTGCATTAAGTTGGTGGAATTTTGTACAAAGGGAAAGGATTGAAAAAGAGAAAGAGCCTATCACTACATGGAAAAAGATGCTAAGAGAAATAAAGAAGCAATTTGTTCCAGAGGACTATGAAGTCACTCTCCATAAGAAGCTAAAAAATTTGAAACAAAAGGACCTTGATGTAGGGTCTTATACTAATGAGTTTCACAAACTCTCTATGAAGGCTAGGATTCTTGAAAGTGAAACCCAAAGGCTGGCTAGATACATGAATGGACTCAAGTATAGTATACAAGATGAGTTGAGCCTATTCTACCCTCAAAGTGTACATCAATGTTATCAGATGGCTACAAAGATTGAAGAAAAACAAAAGAGGAGAGGAGAACAAAATAATAGAGGTAGAGGGAATAATTTTAGAGGTAGGGGAAGGTTTCTAGCAAGGGGTCCATCTCCAAGGAAACAAGGAGATTCTAATCATCAGGAATTTGATAAAGAAAATTAGAACAGAGGAAATTTTAGAGGAAATAGGGGCAACAATAGAGGAAGGACAGGAGGGAGAGGTAATTCTACTTTCACTCGAAAGTGTTTTACATGCAATCAGATTGGACACCAATCATTTAGATGCCCTAACAAGGCCAATACCTCAGGAGGGGATAGAAGAGTTCAACTCACACAAGAAGAAGATTGTCAAAGCATGGCCTCATATCACACCACCTCTCCAGACCTGTAGACCCTGAACAAGGAGTGAGTCTAATGTTCAATAGGACTCTACTGCAACTACCATGCCCCAAGAAGCCATCACAAAGGAAGAATCTTTTTAGGACACACTGCAAGGTACTTGGTAAGATTTGCAAAGTTATTGTTGATTCTAGTTCTACAGAGAATTTAGTGTCAAATACAATGATAGATAAACTTGGTTTGAAGAAAATTCCACACCCAAACCCATATAGAGTGTCTTGGCTCAATAAAGATCAACAAACCTTGGTAGATGAGCAATGTTGGGTAGCCTTCCAAATAGGAGAGTATAAAGACAAAGTTTTATGTGAGGTTGTTAACATGGATCCATGCCATCTTCTTCTTGGGAGACCTTGGCAATATGATGTAAATGCCCAACATGAAGGGAAGAAAAATGTGTATACCTTAACCAAGAATGGGATTAGTTATACTATGACACCTTTACCGGATTGTGATAAAGAACATCCCTCAACGAGTAGTGTTATGTTGGTAGGAGAAAAGGAGTTTATAAAAGTCCTCAAGGAGAAAGGTACACCCTATTTTTCCATCATAGTCAAGCCCAAAATAGAGCCCAAGAAGACACCAAATAATCAGAAAATTCAGAGTAATGTTGGCCCTAAGGAAGTAGCAGAATTGCTAGGCAAATGCAAGGGACTGATTGCAGACAAAAGTACTAAAATTCTACCACCTAAGAGGAGCATTAGTCATTGTATTGACTTTGTACCTGGCTCTACCTTACCAAATAAGGATGCATACAAATTAACACCTACCCAAAATGCTGAGGTTGCTAGGCAAATACAAGAATTGCTGGAAAAAAGTTTCATTAGAAAGAGCATAAGCCCTTGTGCTGTCCCAGCAGTCCTAGCCCCTAAAAAGGAAGGAACATGGAGATTATGTATGGACTCAAGATCCATTAATAGGATAACCATCAGATATAGGTTTCCTATGCCAAGAATTAAAGACCTTATGGACTATTTAGGAGGGGCAAAGTACTATTCAAAAATTGATCTCAAGAGTGGGTATCATCAAATTAGAATAAGAGAGGGGGATGAGTGGAAAACAACTTTCAAAACCAAGGATGGTTTGTTTGAATGGGTAGTGATTCCTTTTGGTCTTTCAAATGCTCCTAGTACCTTCATGAGATTGATGAATGAGGTACTCAAACCTTTTATAAACCATTTTTTGGTTGTCTACTTAGATGACATCTTGATATTTAGCAAAGGTAAAGAAGAACATCTAACACATCTTAATATGGTGATGAAGACATTGCATGAAGAAAAGTTAAGAATAAATTTAGAAAAATGTGTTTTTATGCAGGAAGAGTTGATATTTCTTGGTTTTGTGATCTCCAAGGCCAACCTGAAAATGGATCCAGCTAAGGTTGAGGCAATAGTGAACTGGCCTACTCCAAAATCCTTTAGTGAAGTCAAGAGTTTCCATGGATTAGCTAGTTTCTATAGGAAATTCATAAAAGATTTTAGTGGGGTAAGTGCTCCCATGATAGACACTATCAAAGGAGGAAGAAAATGCAAGTTTATAGGACTGATGTAGCAAACAAGTCATTTGAATACTTGAAAACAAGGATAGCCAAACAGCCTATCTTAACACTTCCCGATTTTCACAAAGTTTTTACTATTAAATGTGATGCTAGTAAGAGGGAAATTGGAGGTGTTCTCAGTCAAGAAGGCATGCCTGTAGCATTTTTAAGTGAAAATCTTAATGAAGCTAAGCAAAAATACTCTACATATGATCTAGAGATGTATGCCATGGTTCAATCATTGAGAAAGTGGAGGCATTACTTGTTGCCAAAAGAATTTATTGTTTATACTGACAATCATGCTTTGAGTTTTCTTAACAGGCAGGAGAAGTTGAATCATAGGCACCTCAAGTGGATGGAATATTTGCAGGCATTCACTTTCACCATCAAGCATAAAAAAGGAGTCACCAATAAGGTAGCTGATGCTTTAAGCAGGAGAAACTTAACCATACAAGAGATAACCTTGGAAAGTGTGGTAATCTCTATCCTAAAAGATATGTACCCCAATGATGCAGATTTCAAAGAGATTTACCAAGTTTTCTTGGATCTAGGAGATAGGTACCACACTGAATTTGCTGAATACATGATTCAAGAAGGGTTACTATTTAAGGGGAGTCAATTATGTATCCCAAATTTCTCTATGAGGGAAAACATCATAAAGGAGAAGCATTGTGGATGTCTATCAGGTCACTTTGGCCTTGATAAGACACTTGAACTAGTAAGGAGGTTCTACTTCTGACCCAAGATGAAAACTAAAATCAGAAAATTTGTGGAGTGCTGACTAGTATGTCAAAAGGCAAAGAGAACCAGTTCTAATGTAGGATTGTACATACCATTACCAATTCCAAATAAACCTTGGGACTCCATCAGCATGGACTTTGTATTGGGACTTCCAAAGACAAGAGCTGGTTATGATAGTGTTTTTGTAGTGGTGGACAGGTTCTCCAAAATGGCACACTTCATACCATGCAAGACAACACATGATGCCTCAAACATTGCAAGACTCTTCTTCAAAGAAATTTTTAGGCTCCATGGTTTACCACTAACCATTGTTTTAGATAGGGACCCAAAGTTTGTAGGACATTTTTGGCGTACCCTATGGAAGAAATTGGGAACAAATTTGGCCATGTCATCAGCATACCATCCTCAATCAGATGGACAAACTGAGGTCACAAATAGATCTCTAGGGAATCTGCTAAGATGTTTAGAAAAAGAGTATGGAGTTGCATGGTATTCAATTCTTCCCCAAGAAGAGTTCTCATACAATGACTCTATCAATAGAAGTTCAGGACTCAGTCCATTTCAAATAGTTTATGGCTCACACCCAAGAGGAGTTTTAGAACTGAGAAATGTCCCTAAAATTGGTCCAAAAAGTGCACAAGCTGAAGACTTTGTAGAGGCAATGAGGAATATACATAAACAAGTTAAGGAAAAGCTACAACAAAGCTCCACCAAATACAAATAGGCAATAGACTCTAAGAGGAGAGATGTTAAATTCAAATAAGGAGACATGTTAATGGCTCATCATAAGAAGGAAAGACTGCCCAAAGAGAAGTATTCCAAACTAATGATGAAGAAGATAGGGCCATTTAAAATTTTGAAAAAATGTGGCAACAATGCCTATAGATTGGAATTGCCTCCTAATATTGGATTATCCCCAATTTTCAATGTAGCTAATCTACATCCATACAAGAACCCTATTGTTGGAACTCCAAATTCAGGCATTGAAGATCCATCAGAGATTTAAGAGCTGCAAGATCTTCCAATGGAAAAGAAACCTAAGGTTGACTGCATACTAGATAAGAGGTTAGAAAAACAAAAAAGAAGAGCAAGTTACTATGAGTATTTAGTTAAACGGAAAGATCATCCAAAGGAAGATGCAACATGGCTTACACTAGCAGACATCAAGAAACTTGGATTCAACCTCAAAGATACCCAAACTCAAAGGACTTGAGTTAGTTTTGTCTTAGGGAGTATGGTGCAAGGCACCCTCCATTTGTAGGGATTTGTGTTTTTGTTAAATTGATGTAATAAATAGGATGAATCCATCCTAATTTTGTTTGGAATCCTGATGTGTGATCAAGGGTCTGTTGGCAAATTATAAGCTTAAGATACCTTAGGTCATGGGATTCATCTAGGTAGAAATAGTTGCTAGGATAGACCTGTAAGGTCTTAAGAGATTGTTTTTAGAGTATTTTTACTTCAAAAGGTCATGTTAATAATTTTTGATCTCATAAAGAAATCATAAACTTTACCGATTTCATGAATAAGCATATTTTGCAAAAAAATTGCAAAATGCAATAAAAGTTGCTATTGCAACATTCTAAATTCTGCTCAAAGGTTTGAATTTAGAAACTCAAGAGTCTAAGAAGGTTTCAAAATGTCATACCTTCATTTTGAAGGATATATATACATATCACTTCAAGCCAAAAAGGTAAGAAGGTGATTTTTGTAATAATTGTTGCTATTATTGAAATTTTTGAGTTGTATAACAGTAGGCATTAGTGTTGGTTTGAAGGAATTTTAAGGTCTGTGATTAAACTTATTTCAAATTTTCTTATAATAGCTTAGGAAACAGGGGTTCCCAAGAGCCTTGATCACAAATGAGGACCTAGCTTGCAATGTAACCATGGGTTTAGCATAAGAATCTAGGAGATGTAAGTTAGGTTCATGTATAAATGGATTCCAAAAGATTTTATGGTGGCTCAAAGGGCAAGGCCTTCATGCAACAGGCCCTAGTTGAATTTGTGAAGGGATTCAATCTAGAAGTATAGAAATAAGTGTAGATCATCATATAAGGATGAATAAAAGATAGAGGTAAAGGTGTTTTTGAAGAATTCAGGATAGAAGAATACCATTTGAGGTCTTGCACCTCCTTTGGAAACCAAGCCTAATTAGGCCAATTAGGTCTATGTTCCACGTGGTAGTTGGGTGATGTCAGATTGGAGTTGGGATGTAAGACTTTGAGATCTCAATAAGGCCCAAATGGGTGTCTAAAAATGTCCTCTTCTCAATCACATGCTCAATTCATCGAGAGTTAGAGTAAGAAGTCTCTTGTGGAAGGGCTACAAGGAAAAAGTATAGCAGGTCTAGTTCCCTATGGTATAGACTTGAGGGGATCAAACCAACTATTTTTTTAATGTCCTTAGTCCATATTAGGACCATACCCATCATTAGATTGGACTAATTAGTCCACTGGCAAAGAATTTTGGTAAAGGGCTAGGATTAGGCCTAGTGTCCCTAAAGCCAAATTGGCACCAAACTTTGATTGGATACCCACCTTGGGAAAAGGTGTTTGCTGGAACACTATCTTAGTTAATTGGTTATATTACACCATCTTTAGAGATTGGTAACACTTTTAAGCTTTTGGATTAAGTTTGAGAGTTATGGAAGATAGTAGAAGGTCATTATGCTAACTTGTTGTTGGCTTTGAATTACAATGTGTCAAAAGGGGTCATGGGGATTCCCTAGGGGTCCTAACACATGATAAGGCATACTAGGACACCTAGGGAGTCACCATGACCCCTTTTGACACATTGGAATGCTCAAGTGTGTCTTAAGGGGTCCTAGGACCCCTTAAGACACACTTGAGTATCCCAATGTGTCGAAAGGGGTCATGGCGACTCCCTAGGGGTCCTAAGACGTGATAAGGCATACTAGGACCTCTAGGGAGTCCCGATCATGCCTTTTGACACATTAGAATAGTCAAGTGTGTCGTAAGGGGTCTTAGGACCCCTTAGGACACACTTGAGTGTTCCAATGTGTCAAAAGGGGTAATTGGGACCTCCTGGGGGTTCTAACACATGATAATGCGTACTAGGACCCCTAGGGAGTCCCTATAACCATGTTTGATAAATTGGAACACTCAAGTGTCTCTTAAGGGATCCTACGACCCCTTAAGACACACTTGAGAATTTCAATGTGTCAAAAGGGGTCAAGGGGACTCCCTAGGGGTCCTAACGTGTGATAAGGTGCACTAAGACCCCTAGGGAGTCCCCGTGACCCCTTTTGAGACATTGGAAGGCTCAAGTGTGTCTTAAGGGATCCTAAGACCCCTTAAGACACACTTGAGCATTCCAATATGTCAAAAGGGGTCATGGAGACTCCCTAGGGGTCCTAACGTGTGATAAGGCATACTAAGATCCCTAGGGAGTCCCCATGAACCCTTTTGACACATTGGAATGCTCAAGTGTATTGTAAGGGGTCATAAGAACCCTGAAGACACACTTGAGTGTTCCAATGTTTCAAAAGGGGTCATGGGGACTCCCTATGGGTCCTAACGCATGATAAGGAATACTAGGACCCCTAGGGAGTCTCGATGACCCATTTTGACACATTGGAATGCTCAAGTGTGTTGCAAGGGGTCTTAGAACCCGTTAAGACACACTTGAGCCTTCCAATCTATCAAAAGGGTTCATGGGGACTCCCTAGGGGTCCTAACTCATGATAAGGCATACTAGGACCCCTAGGCAGTCTCCGTGAACTTGTTTGACACATTGGAATGCTCAAGTGTGTCTTAAGTGGTCATAGGAACCCTTAAGACACACTTGAGCATTCCAATGTGTCAAAAGGGGTCAGGGGGACTCCCTAGGGGCCCTAACATGTGATAAGGCATACTAGGGCCCCTAGAGAGTCCCCGTGAACCCTTTTGACACATTGGAGCATTCAACTATGTCTTAAGGGGTCCTCAGACCCCTTAAGACACACTTGAGCATTCCAATGAGTCAAAAGGGGTAATGGGGACTCCCTAGGGCTCCTAACACGTGATAAGGCATACTAGGACCCCTTGAGAGTCCCTGTGACCCCTTTTGACACATTGGAATGCTCAAGTGTGTCTTAAGGGGTCCTAAGACACCTTAAGACACACTTGAGTGTCCCAATGTGTTAGAAGGGGTCATGGAGACTCCCTGGGGGTCCTAACATGTGATAAGGTGTACTAGGACAACTAGGGAGTCCCCGTGACGCCATTTGACACATTGGAATGCTCAAGCATGTCTTAAGGGGTCCTACAACCCTTTAAGACACACTTGAGCATTCCAATGTGTTAAAAGGTCTCAGGGGGATTCCCTAGGGCCCCTACCGTATAATAAGGCATACTAGAACCCCTAGGGAGTCCCTATGACACTGTTTCACACATTGGAATGTCAAGTCTGTCTTAAGAAGTCCTATGTCCCGTAAAGACACACTTGAGCATTCCAATGTGTCAAAAGGGTTTAGGGGGACACCCTAGTGGTCCTAATGGTTAATTAGGTGTACTAGGACACCTAGGGAGTCCCTGTGACCCCTTTCGACACATTGGAATGCTCAACTCTGTCTTAAGGGGTCCTAAGACCCCTTAAGACACACTTGAGCATTCCAATGTGTCAAAAGGGGCCATGACAACTCCCTAGGGGTCCTAACGTGTGATAAGGCACACTAGGACCCATACCTAGTCCTGATGACCCCTTTTAACACATTGGAATCCTCAAGTGTGTCGTAAGGGGTCTTAGGACCCCTTAAGACACACTTGAGTGTTCCAATGTGTCAAAAGGGGTCAAGGGGACTCCTTAGGGGTCCTACTGTGTGATAAGGTGTACTAGGGCCCCTAGGGAGTCCTTGTGACCTTGTTTGACACATTGGAACGCTCAAGTGTGTCTTAAGAGGTCCTATGACCCCTTAAGACACTTGAGCATTCCAATATGTCAAAAGGCATTAGGGGGACTCCCTAGGAGTCCTAACATGTGATAAGGCATACTAGGACCCCTAGGGAGTCCCCGTGACCCCTTTTGACAAATCGGAATGCTCAACTGTGTCTTAAGGGGTCTTCAGACCCATTAAGATAGACTTGAGCATCCCAATGTGTCAAACGTTGTCACAGGGACTCCTTAGGGGTTGTATCACATGATAATGTGTACTAGAATCCCTAGGGAGTCCCCATGACCCCTTTTGACACATTGGAATGCTCAAGTGTGTCTTAAGGGGTTGCAAAACCCCTTAAGACACACTTGAGCATTCCAATGTCTCAAAAGCGGTCATTGAAACTCTCTAGGGGTCCTAATGCATGATAACGCATACTAGGACCCCTAGGGAGTCTCGATGACCCCTTTTGACACATTGGAATGCTCAAGTTCATCATAAGGGGTCTTAGGACTCCTTAAGACACACTTCAGCATTCTAATGTGTCAAAAGGGGTCATGGGAACTCCTTAGGGGTCCTAATGCATGATAAGGTGTACGAGGATCCCTAGGGAATCCCTGTTACCCCATTTGACACAATAGAATTCTCAAGTGTGTCTTAAGGGGTCCTATGACCCCTTAAGACACTTGAGTGTTCCAATGTGTCAAAAGGGGTCATGGGGACTCCCTAGGGGTCCTAACACATGATAATTCATACTAGGAACCCTAGGGAGTCCCTGTGACCCCTTTTGACACATTGGAATGCTCAAGCATGTCTTAAGGGTTCCTAAGACCCCTTAAGACACACATGAGCATTCCAATGTGTCAAGACAGGTCATAGGGATTCCCTAGGGGTCCTAACGCATGATAAGGCATACTAGGAACCCTAGGGAGTCCCCATTAGCCCCTTTTAGCACATTGGAATGCTCAAGTGTGTCTTAAGGGGTCCTACGACCCCTTAAGACACACTTGATTAAGACACACTTGATTATTCCAATGTGCTGAAAGGGGTCATTGGGATTCCCTCGGGGTCCTACTATGCCTTATCATGCGTTAGGACACCTAAGGAGTCCTGACGACCCCTTTTGACACATTGGAATGGTTAAGTGTGTCGTAAGGTGTCTTAGAACCCCTTAAGACACACTTGAGTGTTCTAATGTGTCAAAAGGGGTCATGTGGACTCCCTAGGGATCCTAACACATGATAAGGGATACTAGAACCCCTAGGGAGTCCCTGCGACCCTGTTTGATAGATTGGAATGCTCAAGTGTGTCTTAAGAGGTCCTAAGACACCTTAAGACACTCTTGAGTGTTCTAATCTGTCAAAAGGGGTTAGGGGAACTCCCTAGGTGTCGTAATGTGTGATAAGGTGTACTCAGACACCAAGGGAGTCCCCGTGACCCCTTTTGACACATTGCAATGCTCAAGTGTGTGTTAAGGGGTCCTAGGACCTCTTAAGACACACTTGAGCATTCTAATGTGTCAAAAGGGGTCATGGAGACTTCCTAGGAGTCCAAAAGTGTGATAATGTGTACTAGGACCCCTAGGGACTCCTTGTGATGCCTTTTGACACATTGGAAGGCTCAAGTATTTCTTAAGGGATCCTAAGACCCCTTAAGACACACTGGAGCATTCCATTGTATCAATAGGGGTCATGGGGACTCCCTAGGGTTCCTAACCCATGATAAAGCATACTAGGGTCCCTAGGGAGTCCTGATAACCCCTTTTGACACACTTGAATGCTCAAGTGTGTTGTAAGGGGTCATAGGAATTCTTAAGACACACTTGAGGGCTCCAATGTGTCAAAAGGGGTCATGGGGACTCCCTACGGGTCCTAACACATGATAAGGCATACTAGGATGCCTAGGGAGTTCCGATGATGCCTTTTGACACATTGGAATGCTCAAGTGTGTCGTAAGGGGTCTTAGGACCCCTTAAGACACACTTGAGCATTCCAATGTGTCAAAAGAGGTCATCAGGACTCCCTAGGGGTCCTAAAGCATGATAAGGCATACTAGGACCCCTAGGGAGTCCCCATGACCCTGTTTGAGGCATTTTAATGCTCAAGTGTGTCTTAAGGGGTCCTACAACAACTTAAGACACACTTCAGCATTCCAATGTATCAAAAGGGGTCAGGGGGACTTCGCAGGTCTCCTAACATGTGATAAGTCATACTAGGCACCTCAAGAGTCCCCATGAACCCTTTTGACACATTGTAATGCTCAAGTGTGTCTTAACGGGTCCTAAGACCCCTTAAGAAACACTTTAGCATTCCAATGTGTTAAAAGGTCTCAGGGGGACTCCCTCGGGCCCCTATAGCATGATAAGGCATACTAGGACCCCTAGGGAGTCCATGTGACCCTGTTTGACACATTGGAATGCTCAAGTGTGTCTTAAGAGGTCCTATGTCCCCTAAATTCACACTTGAGCATTCCAATGTGTTGAAAGGGTTTAGGGGGACTCCCTAGGGGTCCTAATGGGTGATCAGGTGTACTAAGACCCATAGGGAGTCCGTATGACCCCTTTCGACAAATTGGAATGCACAAGTGTGTATGAAGGGGTCCTAAGACCCCTTAAGACACACTTGAGCATTCCAATGTGCCAAAACAGATCAAGGGGACTACCTAGGGGTCCTACCATGTGATATGGCATACTAGGACCCATAGGGAGTCCCCATGACCCTTTTTGACACATTGGAACACTCAAATGTGTCTTAAGGGGTCCTACGACTCCTTAAGACACACTTGAGCATTCCAATGTGTCAAAAGGGGTCAAGGGAACTCTCCAGGGTTGCTAACACATGATACTATGTACCAGGACCCCTAGGGAGTCCCTGTGACTCATTTTGACTCATTAGAACACTCATGTGTGTCTTAAGTGGTCTTAAGACCCCTTAACACACACCTGAGCATTCCAATGTGTCAAAAGGTGTCATGGGGACTCCCTAAGGGTCCTAACACATGATAAGGCATATTAGGACACCTACGGAGTCCGCATGATCCCTTTTGACACATTAGAACACTCAAGTGTGTGTTAAGGTGTCCTACGACTCCGTAAGAGACACTTGAGCATTCCAATGTGTTAAAAGGGGTCATGGGGTCTTCCTAGGTGTCCTAACACATGATAAGGTGTACTAGGACCCCTAGGAAGTCCTCGTAGGACCCCTTAAGAAACACTTCAGCATTCCAATGTGTCAAAAGGGGCCATGGTGACACCCTGGGGGACCTAACATGTGATAAGGCACACTAGGACCAATACCTAGTCCCGATGACCCCTTTTGACACATTGGAATCCTCAAGTGTGTCGTAATAGGTCTTAGGACCCCTTAAGACACACTTGAGTGTTCCAATGTGTCAAAAGGGGTCAAGGGGACTCCCTAGGGGTCCTGATGTGTGATGAGGCATACTAGGACCCCTAGGGAGTCCTCGTGACCTTATTTGACACATTGGAATTCTCAAGTGTGTCTTAAGAGGCCCTATGACCCCTTAAGACACTTGAGAATTCCAATATGTCAAAAGGGATCAGGGGGACTCCATAGGGGTCTTAACATGTGATAAGGCATACTAGGACCCTTAGGGAGTTCCCATGACCCCTTTTGACACATTGGAAATCTCAAGTGTGTCTTAAGGGGTCTTGGGACCCATTAAGAAAGACTTGAGCATTCCAATTTTTCAAAAGTGGTCACAGGGACTCCCTAGGGGTCCTAACACGTGATAAGGTGTACTAGGACCCCTAGGGAGTCCCCATGACTGCTTTTGAGACATTAGAATTCTCAAGTGTGTCTTAAGGGGTCGTACGACCCCTTAAGACACACTTGAGCATTCCAATGTCTCAAAAGCAGTCATGGAAACTCTCTAGGGGTCCTAATGCATGATAAGGTATACTAGGACCCCTAGGGAGTCTCGATGACCCCTTTTGAAACATTGAAATGCTCAAGTCCATCATAAGGGGTCTTAGGACTCCTTAAGACACACTTGAGCATTCTAATGTGTCAAAAGGGGTCATGGGAACTCCCTAGGGGTCCTAACACATGATAAGGTGTACAAGGATCCCTAGGGAATCCCCGTTTCCCCATTTGACACAATGGAATGCTCAAGTGTGTCTTAAGGGGTCTTATGACCCCTTAAGACACTTGAGTGTTCCAATGTGTTAGAAGTGGTCATGGGGACTCCCTAGGGGTCCTAACATATGATAAGGCATACTAGCAACCCTAGGGAGTCCCCATGACCCCTTTTGACACATTGGAATGGTCAAGTGTGTCTTAAGGGGTCCTAAGAGCCCTTAAGACACACTTCAGTATTCCAATGTGTCAAGAGGGGTCATGGGGACTCCCTAGGGGTCCTAACGCATGATAAGGCATACTACGACCCCTAGGGAGTCCCCATGACCCCTTTCAGCACATTGGAATGCTCAAGTGTGTCTTAAGGGGTCATGGGGACTCCCTGGGGGTCCTAGTATGCCTTATCATGCGTTAGGACCCCTAGGGAGTTCCGATGACCCCTTTTGACACATTAGAATGGTCAAGTGTGTTGTAAGGTGTCTTAGAACCCCTTAAGACACACTTGAGTGTTATAATGTGTCAAAAGGGGTCATGTGGACTCGCTAGGGGTCCTAATGCATGATAAGGCATACTAGAACCCCTAGGGAGTCCCTGTGACCCCGTTTGATAGTTGGAATGCTCAAGTGTGTCTTAAGAGGTCCTAAGACACCTTAAGACACTCTTGAGTGTTCTAATATGTCAAAAGGGGTTAGGGGAACTCCCTAGGTTTTGTAACCTTTGATAAGGTGTACTTGAACCCCAGGAGAGTCTCCGTGACCCTTGTTGACACAATGCAATGCTCAAGTGTGTGTTAAAGGGTCCTAGGACCTCTTAAGATACACTTAAGTATTCCAATGTTTCGAAAGGGGTCATCGGGACTTCCTAGGAGTCCAAAAGAGTGATAATGTGTACTAGGACCCCTAGGGACTCCCCGCGACCCTTTTTGACACATTGGAAGGCTCAAGTTTGTCCTAAGGTATCATAAGACCCCTTAAGACACACTTGAGCATTCCAATGTATCAATAGGGGTCATGGGGACTCCCTAGGGTTCCTAACCCATGATAAGGCATACTAGGGTCCCTAGGGAGTCCCCATAACCCCTTTTGACACACTGGAATGTTCAGGTGTGTTGTAAGGGGTCATAGGACCTCTTAAGACACACTTGAGGGGTCCAATGTGTCAAAAGGGTTCATGGGGACTCCCTAGGGGTCCTAACACATGATAAGGCGTACTAGGATGCCTAGGGAGTCCCAATGTTGCCTTTTGACACATTGGAATGCTCAAGTGTGTCGTAAGGGGTCTTAGGACCCTTAAGACACACTTGAGCATTCCAATGTGTCAAAAGGGTTCATGGGGAATCCCTAGGGTTCCTAACGCATGATAACGCATACTAGGACCCCTAGGGAGTCCCCATGACCCCGGTTGACACATTGTAATGCTCAAGTGTGTCTTAAGAGGTCCTATAAAACTTTAAGTAAGACTTGAGCATTCCAATTTGTCAAAAGGGGTGAGGGGGACTCCCTAGGGGTTCTAACATGAGATAAGGAATAATAGGACCCCTCCGGAGTCCCTATGAACACTTTTGACACATTGGAACACTCAATTGTGTCTTTAGGGGTCTTAGGAACCCTTAAGAGACAATGGTCAAGTGTGTCTTAAGGGGTCCTAAGACCCCTTAAGACACACTTGAGCTTTCCAATGTGTGAAAGGGGGTCATGGGGACTCCCAAGGGGTCCTTACACGTGATAAGGTGTACTAGGACCCCTAGGGAGTCCTTATGATCCCTTTTGACAAATTGGAATGGTCAAAAGTGTCTTAAGGGATCCTAAGACCCCTTAATAAACACTTGAACATTCCAATGTGTCAAAAGGTGTCATGGGTACTACCTAGGGCTCCTAACACGTGATAAGGCCTACTAGGACCCATAGGGAATCCCCATGACACCTATTGACACACTGGAATGCTAAAGTGTGTCGTAAGTGGTTGTCGGACCCCTTAAGACATACTTGAGCATTCCAATGTGTCAAATGGTGTCAGGGGGACTCCCGAGGGGTCCTAACATGTGATAAGGTGTACTAGGACCACTAGGCAGTTTTCGTGACCCCGTTTGACACATTGGAACACTCAAGTGTGTCTTAAGGGGTCCTACAACCCATTAGGACACACTCAAGAATTCCAATGTGTCAAAAGGGGTTAGGGGGACTCCCTAGGGGTCCTAATGTGAGATAAGGCATACTAGGACCCCTAGGGAGTCCCCGTGACCCTGTTTGAGACATTGGACCACTCAAGTGTGTCTTAAGGTGTCCTACGACCCCTTAAAACATACTTGAGCATTCAAATATGTGAAAAAGGGTTAGGGGACTCTGTAGGGGTCCTAACACATGAAAAGGCATACTAGGACCCCTAGGGAGTCCCCATGACCCCTTTTGACACATTGGAATGCTCAAGTGTGTCTTAAGGGGTCCTAAAACCCCTTAAGACACACTTGAGTATGCCAATGTGTCAAAAGAGGTCATGGGGACTCCCTAGGGGTCCTAACATGTGATAAGGCATACTAGGACCCGTAGGGAGTCCCCATGACCCCTTTTCACACACTGGAACACTCAACTATGTGTTAAGGGGTCCCAGGACCCCTTAAGAAACACTTGAGCATTCCAATGTGTCAAAAGGGGTCATGGGGACTTCGTAGGGTTCCTAATGCATGATAAGGTGTACTAGGACCCCTATGGAGTCCCCATGACCCCTTTTGACACATTGGAACACTCAAGTGTATCTTAAGGGGTCCTAAGACCCCTAAAGACACACTTGAGCATTCAAATGTGTCAAAAGGGGTCAGAGGGACTCCCTAGGCATCCTAATGTGTGATGAGGCATACTAGGACCCCTAGGGAGACCCCATGACCCCTTTCAACACATTGGAACACTCAAGTTTGTTTAAAGGGGTCCTACATCCCCTTAAGACACACTTGAGCATTTCAATGTGTCAAAAGGGGTCATGGGGACTGCCTAGGGGTCCTAACACATGATAAGGTGTACTACGACCCCTATGCAGTCCCGATGAACCCTTTTGACACATTGGAATGCTGAAGTGTGTCGTAAGGGGTCTTAGGACTTCCTAAGACACACTTGAGCATTCTAATGTGTTAAAAGGGGTCATGGGGATTCTTTATGGGTCCTAACACATGATAAGGCATACTAGGAGCCCTTGGGAGTCCCCATGACCCCGTTTGACACATTGGAAAGCTCAAGTGTGTCTTAAGGGGTCCTATGACCCCTTAACACACTTTAGAGTTCCAATGTCTCAAAAGGGGTTAGGGGGACTTGCTAGGGGTCCTAACACATGATAAGGCATACTAGGACCCCTAGGGAGTCCCCATGACACCTTTTGAAAAATTGGAATGCTCAAGTGTGTTTTATGGGGTCATAAGACCCCTTAAGACACACTTGAGCAGTGAAACATGTCAAGAGGGGTCATGGGGACACGCTAAAGGTCCTAACACATTATAAGGCCTACTAGGACCCCTAGGGAGTCCCCATGACCCTTTTTGACACATTAAAATTTTGAAGTGTGTCTTAAGGGGTCGTAGGACCCCTTAAGACACACTTGAGCATTCCAATGTCTCAAAAGGGGTCATGGGAACTCTCTAGGGGTCCTAATGCGTGATAAGGCATACTAGGACCCCTAGGGAGTCTCGATGACCCCTTTTGACACATTGGAATGCTAAAGTCTATAGTAAGGGGTCTTAGGACTCCTTAAGACACACTTGAGCATTCCAATATGTCAAAAGGGGTCATGGGGACTTCGTAGGGGTCCTAATGCATGGGGACCGCTAGGGAGTCCCCATGACCCCTTTTGACACATTGGAATGCTTAAGTGTGTCTTAAGGGGTCCTAAGATCCCTTAAGACACACTTGAGCATTCCAATATGTGAAAAGGGGTCAGGGTGACTCCCTAGGGGTCCTAACGCATGATAATGTGTACTAGGACCCCTAGGGAGACCCCATGACCCCTTTTGACACATAGGAAAGCTCAAGTGTGTTTAAAGGGGTCCTACGTCCCCTTAAGACACTCTTGAGCATTCTAATGTGTCAAAAGTTGTCATGGTGACTCCCTAGGTGTCTTAACATGTGATAAGGTGTACTAGGACCCCTAGGGAGTCCTGATGAACCCTTTTGACATATTGGAATGCTCAAGTGTGTCGTAAGGGGTCTTAGGACCCCCTAAGACACACTTGAGCATTTCAATGTGTCAAAAGGGTTTAGGGGGACTCCCTAGGGGTCCTAACACATGATAATGCCTACTAGAACCCCTAGGTACTCCCCATTACCCCTTTTGACACATTGGAATGCTCAAGTGTGTCTTAAGGGGTCGTAGGACCCCTTAGGACACGCTTGAGCATTCCAATGTCTCAAAAGGGGTCATGGAAACTCTCTAGGGGTCCTAATGCATGAGAATGCATACTAGGACCCCTAGGGAGTCCTGATGACCACTTTTGAGACATTGGAATACTCAATTGTGTCTTAAGGGGTCCTACGACCCCTTCAAAGACACTTGACCATTCCAATGTCTCAAAAGGGGTCATGGGGACTCCCTAGGGTTTCCAACGTGTGATAAGGCATACTACAACCCCTAGGGAGTTCATTTGACCCTTTTTGACACATTGGAATGCTCAAGTGTGTCTTAAGGGTTCTAGTCATAGGACCCCTTAAGACACACTTGAGCATTCCAATATGTCAAACAAGGTCATGGGACTCCCTAGGGGTCCTAGTATGCCTTATCACATGTTAGGACCCCTAGGGAGTCCCCATGACACCTTTTGACACATTGGAATGCTCAAGTGTGTCTTAAGGGATCTTAGGACCCCCTAAGACATACTTAAGCATTCCAATGTGTCAAAAGGTGTCATGGGAACTCCCTATGGGTCCTAACATGTGATAAGCTATGCTAGGACCCCTAGGAGTGCCCATGACCCCGTTTGACACATTGGAAAGATCAAGTGTGTCTTAAGAAGCCCCGTGACCCCTTAAGACACTTGAGTGTTCCAATGTGTCAAAAGGGGTCATGGGGACCCCCTAGGGGTCCTATTAAGCCTTACCACTCCTTAGGACCCATAGGGAGTCCCCATGACCCGTTTTGACACATTGGAATTCTCAAGTGTGTCGTAAGGGGTCCTTAAGACACACTTGAGCGTTCCAACGTGTCAAAAGGTGTCATGGGGACTCCCTAGGGGTCCTAACACATGATAAGGTCTACTAGCACCCCTTAAGACACACTTGAGCATTCCAATGTGTCAAAAGGGGTCATGGGGAATCCCTAGTGTTTCTAACACATGATAAGGTGTACTAGGACCCCTAGGGTGTCCCCATGTCCCCTTTTGATGCATTGGAATGCTCAAGTGTGTCTTAAGGGGTCCTACGACCCCTTTAGACACACTTGAGTGTTCCAATGTGTCAGAAGGGGTCATGGGGACTCCCTAGGGGTCCTAGTATGACTTATCATGTGTTAGGACCCCTAGTGAGTCCCCATAACCCCTTTTGACACATTGGAATGCTCAAGTGTGTCTTAAGACACACTTAAGCATTCCAATGTGTCAAAAGTGGTCATGGGGACTCCCTGGGGGTCCTAACGTGTGATAAGGCATACTAAGACCCCTATGGAGTCCCCATGACACCTTTTTATAGATTGGAACACTCAAGTGTTTGTTAAGGGGTCATAGGACTCCTTAAGACACACTTGAGCATTCCAATGTGTCAAAAGGGGTCATGGAGACTTTGTAGGGGTCCTAATGCATGATAAGGTGTACTAGGACCCATAAGGAGTCCCCATGACCAATTTTGTCACATTGGAATGCTCAAGTGTGTCTTAAGGGGTCATAGACCCCTTAAGATATAGTTGAGCATTTGAATGTGTCAAAATGTATCATGGGGACTCCCTAGGGGTCCTAACGCATGAAAAGGTGTACTAGGACCCCTAAGGAGTCCCGATGACCCCTTTTGACACATTGGAATACTCAAGTGTGTTTTAAGGGGTCTTAGGACCCCTTAAGACACACTTGAGCATTCCAATGTGTCAAAAGGGGTCATGGGGAGTCCCTAGGGGTCCTAATGCATGATAAGGCATACTAGGACCCCTAGGGAGTCTGATGACCCCTTTAGAAACATTGGAATGATCAAGTGTGTCTTAAGGGGTCTTAGGACCTCTTAAGACAGACTTGAGCATTCCAATGTGTTAAAACGGGTCATGGGGACTCCCTAGGGGTCCTAAAAATGTGATAAGGCATACCAGGACCCCTAGGGAGTCCCGATCACCCCTTTTGACACATTGGAATGCTCAAGTGTTTCTTAAGGGGTCCTATGACCTCTTCAGATACACTTGAGCATTCCAATCTATCAAAAGGGGTCATGGGGACTCCCTAGGGGTCGTAACGCATGATAAGGCATAAGATGACCCCTAGGGAGTTCATGTGACCTTTGTTGACATATTAGAATGATCAGGTGTGTCTTAAGGGGTCCTAAGACCCCTTGAGACACACTTGAGCATTCCAATGTGTGAAAAGGTGTCATGGGGACTCCCTAAGGGTCCTAATGCGTGATCAGGTGTACCAGGGCCCCTAGGGAGTCCCCATGACCCCATTTTACACATTGGAATGCTCCAATGTTATCAAAGTGGTCCTAAGACCCCTTAAGACACACTTGAGACCTTTTGACAAATTTGAACAGTCAAGTGTATCTTAAGGCGTCTTTGGACCCCTTAAGACACACTTGAGCATTCCAATATGTCAAAAGGGTTCATGAGGACTCCCTAGGGGTCCTAACACATGATAAGGCATACTAGGACCCCTAGGGAGTCCCCATGACCCCTTTTGACACATTGGAAAGCTCAAGTGTGTCTTAACAGGTCCTAGGACCCCTTAAGACATACTTGAGCATTTTAATGTGTCAAACAGGGTGATGGGGACTCCCTAAGGGAGGTAACGCATGATAAGGCATACTTGGACCCCTAGGGAGTCCCTATGACCCCTTTTGACACATTGAAATGCTTAAGTGTATCTTAAGGGGTCATACGACCCAACCCCTTAAGACACACTTGAGCATTCCAATGTGTCAAAAGGGGTCACGGGGACTGCCTAGGTGTCCTATTATGCCTTATCATGTGTTAGGACCCCTAGGGAGTCCCCACGACCCATTTTGACATATTAGAACACTCAAGTGTGTCTGAAGGGGTCGTAGGACCCCTTAAGACACACTTGAGCATTCCAATGTGTCAAAAGGGGTCATCGGGACTTCCTAGGGGTCCTAATTTGTGATAGCACATACGAGGACCCCTAGGGAGTCCCCATGACCCCTTTTGACACATTGGAATGCTCAAGTGTGTCCAAAGGGGTCTTAGGACCCCTTAAGTCACATTTGAGGATTCCAATGTGTCAAAATGGGTCATGGGTACTTCCTAGGGGTCCTAACATGTGATAAGCCATATTAGGACCCCTAGGGAGTCCCCGTGACCCCTTTTGACACATTGGAATTCTTAAGTGTGTCTTAAGGGGTCCTAAGACCCGTTAAGACATACTTGAGTATTCCAATGTGTCAAAAGGTGTCATGGGAAACCCCTTAAGACACATTTGAGTGTTCCAATGTGTCAAAAGGGGTCATGGGGACTCCCTAGGGGTCCTAATGTGTGGTAATGCATACTAAGATGCCTAGGGAGTCCCCATGACCCAAATGAGATGTTAGTGAATGATTTTTTGCTAATACTACTCTTCCACGATATCTAGATTTCAACCCTTTTGTGGATCTATAGGCTCAATCAGAAGCCCACAAGATTGGACAATAGAAAAATGTGATTGTATATCAATTGATTACAAAATGTTCAGTGGAGGAGAAAATATTGCAATGATCAAGAAGAAAATTGGCTATGGAAAATCTAGTTATGAATTCTGTTAAGAATGAAACTATTAAGGAATTGCATGAATCACAAACCATGAAAATAACCTTCTACAACAAAGAATATTCAAGCTATAGAATTTATTAACTTTGAATTTAAACATCTTATCAGCATTCATGGAAGAGATTTCATTAGCATCCATGGAAGAAATTTCATTAAAACTCCAGACAAAATCATCTAAAAATATTCATTAACTTCAAGTGAAATCATTTAAGATGGACAAAAACAAAATCTGATTACTCAGAAATGGCAGAGAAATAAAATGAGATAAACCAAATTTATCAAATTCTTGCAATCCGCAACTTCTCTCCAAGTGCAAAATGACAATCCGTGGATCCAAAATTATGGTAAAAATTAAATTCTTCAAGTAAGTCATTCAGAAACATGCAGAATACTATAACACATGATGATTTATAGAGAATTTATGATGGACTATGATGTGCAAAAGCCCACAATCCCTGCCATATCTCAGAGTACTGATGAGAGGCAATGGAGAAAGTCTAAGATAGAGGCAGCGCTAGCATTGAAGCGGCAAGACATTCTTCATAATATCAGGATAGCACTATCGAAACGGCAAGGCTTTCCTCATAATGTCACGCTGCCGCTAATCTCTTCTTTAAATTTATTAATGTGGTCAGTTCTATGGTGCCTGCATAATTTCCAATACAACTACTCATTTTACCAAACCCTTCCCCACTCTCCATAGTCTTCGGCTGGTTCAAAGGTCTATCTGGTTGTTCTTGTTTAACCTCCCAATGACTTTGTTGAGCTATCAGATTATCAACAGGCATGGTACAATTGTCCGGTGACTAGAATCTATTTTGAAAACCTTTGCAATTTAGCATTCCAGTTGAAAAAGTAGGGAAAGATACCATTTCACAGCCATAGGTGGTGGAAACAGAGTGATTCTCTTGCCCTCTGCTTCTATAATCTACCTCCAGTGAACTATTCTTCAAAGCTTCCATTTCTGCGTAGCTAGGGTTTTCGGTGCCTATAAAAGGAACAACTATGCCCCTGTAGGGACTCATGCTCATGCTCAGAATCATATTAAATAATATTTAAAATGTAAAATGTATATTATATAATATTTAATATATAATATATAATCTAATATATAGTTTTTGATATTAATATATAATTAAATAATATTTAATGTAACATGTATATTATATAATATTTAATATATATAATATATAATCTAATATATAGTTTTTAATATTAATATATATTAAATAATATTTAATGTAAAATATATATTATATAACATTTAATATATAATTGATATTATATAATATTTAATATATATAATATATATCTAATATATAACTAATATATAGTTTATGAAGGGTGGAGAAATGGGAGGGAGAAAGTGGAGGCAAAGTGAAAATTCAAAATTCTATGTCATATTTGGGTAAATATCAGGTACCCGATTAGGCTTGGTATTTCTTTGTGCACCAAACCTACATGGTCAACTATTGGAATGTCTCAAATACTTATTTTTCCCCTATTTCTCTAAGTTCCAGACTTTGACAATGTAATTGACAACTTTTTCTTCACCCAAATTTCATAAAATAAAAAGGGTATCTTAAGGAGATTATCAACTTTCTATCAATATAATTGCTATCAAATTTTGAATTCGGTAAGTAATTATTAGTTATTTCCTAATTGAGCTACCTCTAAAGTGCTGATTTATATACTGATTGTAAAATGACTATAACTTTCAAATGGTATAACATTTTTTAAATCTGAAAAATGCATCATATTCTATGCTTTTCCTACTATAAGGAAAAATAATAATAATTTCAATTTTGTAAAGTTTTGAATGAGTTAAGGTGGTCAGACACGGGAGTTTTCTTATTCTGAAAATGTTGTAGCAGAAAATTCATAATTAATTTTTTTTTTGTAATAAAATTACAAAAAAATATGCGTCACATCCAAGCATGAGTCTACTACTTATATATAAAATCTTATAAAAAAATATTATCATTTGATTATGATTAAGGTGGTCAGACATACACCTACTTCTTATTTTTTCCCTGAAATTTTTGTACTGCTGCATTGAAATCTATACTTTTCACCAATCATACTAACTTTTTCTCAAAAAAGGCCTAGTATTTTAGAAACTACATTCAATTTTCTACAGATTCTATTCTTACAACTTTTTGATATTAGGTTCATAGCTAGTTGAAATTTTCACATCAAGTTGACTAACCCTGATTTGCTGATTTTTCATTGCCACTTAAGGGCATAGTTTGGCCCCTTGTGATCTTGCACATACCCAAATGTTTGTATACATTTGTAAGCAGTCTTGTATGGTATTTAATTATTTGTTTTGGGGAGTTGAGGGTTTCATCTAGTTGACTTGTGGCTGATGATTAGTATTTATAGGATGTTTGGGTAGATGTTTAGAGGAGGAAGGCAAATCATTGGGAGATCAGACAAGTTCATGACTTGAAGACTTCGGAATTAGATCTGAGGTTCTGAAGTTAAAGTTGGTGAAGTTGTGGAAAAGTTCTTGCATGATCTTGCAGTTCAGGTTGATATCTGATAGTTTTTTGTAGCAGAACTAGGGGTTGCATACTTGGGAACAAGGAGATTGCTTGGAGGCTTGCGAGCTCAAGTTTAGATCTGCCTTAGGGTTTCCATCAGCTTCTAATTGTCTTCAGAACTGAACCATCTAAGATTGTATTAGATCTATTTGTGGATCTTGTAGAATTGTTTCAATTTATAATTGGCCCTAACTCAGAAGGCCTTACAAGTGGGCATGTTAATGAAAATTACTTGAAAAATTTGTTGTATTATCTATTATGTTGAGTATTCTGCTCTATAATTCTATTGGCTATAAGGTTTGGAGTGTCCTTAATTAGATCTGCCATCCTTGACTGCATCAGGTGGTATTAGAGAAAAGGTTTATTCCTATTGATAGCTGATCTTGAATGTTAACCTAGCAAGGTTGATCTTGCGAAGTTGATCCTGTTGGAGTAGAGATTGTGAGCAATTTGGATTGCAGATCCAAAGCACTGAACTAGTGAAATTATGCCCTATTTGTTTGCAAGATTGTAGGTTGCGATCTAAGTTGTTTACAACTTGAAAATTGTCACAAGGTGGTTGGTGAGGGTTTGTTTTAGAGGGTTTATTTTGCATATCTTTAAGGATGCCTCCGAGAAGATTGGACCCTATAGTTATCTTTTATCTTTATGATACTGTTGAATCCCAGATCACAGAGAAAGTGAAATCATATTTGAGATCTGAGATGGAATTGATGAAGAATGACATGGTCACCGAGATCATGAGAGTTGTTACTGGTATACCTCAAAATGTTGGTATTGAAGATGGCTATGAAGAAGCTATTGAAGAATTTGAAACTTCTAGATCTAGTGGTGATGACTAGAGGAATAGATCTGGTCAAGATAGAACAGCTCAGTTACCTAGATCTGCTGCTCAGTTTAGTAATTACTAAATGGAAGTTTCTACTTTCTCTGGTACTTTGAAGCCCGACATTCGGATTTATTAGATTGGTGAACTTGGAGATTTCTTTGAGCTGGAAGAAATTGAAGATCCTCTTCGGGTGAGATTAGCATAGACAAAGTTGAAAGGACATGTTGCTCTTTGGTGGAAAGAACTACAAAGAGATCAAGAAGATGAAGGTGAAACAAAGATCAATCGGTGGAGGTTGATGGTGACTAAGTTGAAAGCTAAGTTCATACCAGCTGACTATGAGCTTGACTTGTTTAAGAAGTTGCAGAATATGAAATTGAAGGATTTGTTTGTTGAAGATTATACTAAGGAGTTCTACAAACTTACTATTCAGTTTGGACACTGAGAGCTCGGTAAGGAAAAGGTAGCTTGGTATGTGAATGGTTTGAGATTTAATAATCAGGATGAGCTTGTTATGTTGAAGATTGAATCTGTTGAAGATACTTATAAGTATGATCTGAAGGTAGAAGATAAGTTGAAGAGGAAACAACCTATTAACTCTTGAGGGAAGGAAAAGATTGATCACTCAATGAAGGATAAACCGACTGATGTAGAAGATGAACATAAACTTGTGTAGCTGAAGAAGAAGACATGTAGAGTTATCTTTAAGGGTACTTGCTATAACTATAGAGAGGAAGGACACCATTCTTTTCAGTGTACATAGAAGAAGCTTGGTGACCAATGAATTGCTGTGGTGAATGAGAATGAACCTAAATTTGAGAACTTGCTACTTCAGTGAACATTGCTTAGTACAAAGGAGGAACCTTGTCAGAGGAGTAACTTGTTTAGGACTCGGTGCAAGACTGAAGGTAAACTCTATGATGTTATTGTTGATAGTGGTAGTACTGATAACCTTGTTGCTGAGGACCTAGTTAAGAAACTTGGTTTGAATATAATGAAGCATCCTTGTCCTGATAGGATTGGCTGGTTACAAGATGTTCATGCTTTGGAAGTAAGAGAAAAATGCTTCATTGATGTTTAGATTGGCCAGTACAAGGATCTTGTGTTATGTGACATTGTGAAGATGGATAGTTGTGATATATTGCTCGGTAGACCTTAGAAATATGATTACAAAGCTATTTATGACTGTGTCTAGAATGTGTTTACTATTGAGAAGGATGACATGAAGTTTTCACTGATGCCTTTGATGGATACAACGCTTAGTAGGAGAAGCCTGAGTATTGGTAGCCGAGTTGAGATTGTAGATCCAGAGAAAATGAATGATTAGTATGGAAAACTGACCTGTATGTTGACAAGAAAAGACTTGAAGAGATAGAGGAAACTGAAGTAGAAGAGTTTGCAAGCAGAAAAGGTGGAGGACTTGCATGTGAAGAACCAGTTCGAGATTTACATGCTGAATCCTGGAAGATGTCCTTCTCACATATGAACATCTTTTGGAACTTGGGGTGCCTGATGTAGGGGCATCCAAGGTTAAGGCAAGGGCATTCTTTGTCCTTGGTGAAACTACATGGGGTGTTAGTATTTTGGCCAGTGTTACTTGGTTGCAGCCTTGACCAATGACCTCGGTCATTGAAGGAAGCTCGGTCACTGAAGGAACTTGGTAGTCTCTGGTGCTCAGTGAAACTGTTACCTGGTCATGCCTGTGGTGCTTGGTCGACACTAGTTCTTGGTGATGCTTGATGTGCTCAGTGAATTCACTGTCCCTTAGTAGTTCTAGCTTACCGACTGGAGTTCTATGTGATTTGTTGAGCCAACTTGATGAATTTATTATTGGTAGCTATTGTTATAGGCTGACACAATGAATTAAATGTTTGCATACATTTGTAAGCTGACTTGTGTGGCATTTAATTATGTGTTTTTGGTAGTTAAGATTTTCATCCAGCTGACTTTTGGCTAATGATTAGTATTTATAGGATGTTTGGGTAGATATTTAGAGGAGGAAGGTAGATCATTAGGAGATTAGAGAAGTTCATGACTTGAAGACTTAGGAGTCATATCTGAGGTTATGAAGCTAAAGTTGGTGAAGTTGTGGAAAAGTTCTGCATGATCTTGCATTTCAGGTTGATATCTGATAGTTGTTTGTACTAGAGCTAGGGGTTGCATACTTGGGAACAAGGAGATTTCTTGGAGGCTTGCAAGCTCAAGTTAAGATCTACCTTAGGGTTTCCATCAGCTTCTGATTGTCTTTAGAACTAAACTAGCTGAGATTGTATTAGATTTGTCTGTGGATCTTGCATAATTGTTTCATTTTGTAATTGGCCCTAACTCGAAAGGCCTTATAGCCAGGCATGCTAATGAAAATTACTTGAAACATTTGTGGTGTTATCTATTGTGTTGAGTATTCTACTGTGTAATTCTATTGGCTACAAGGTTTGGACTATCCTTAATTAGATCCACCATCCTTGGCTGCATCAATAAACATACATAATAACACTAGATTTGTTAACTAAGGAAACCCTTGATCAAAGGGAAATGGTGAGAATGATGCCCACAAGATGATGTACTAATATAAAAATTTCTTGTGAAAGGATAGACCTTATTAGAAGTATTTTACAATGCAATCAGTACATATGAGTCCCTGTTAGGAGACTTTGGATCCCTACTAAAATATCCCAACCCTTTGAGTAGTTAATGAGAACCAAAATGAAGACAACTGAACCTAGTGTCTAAATTGTTTCAAGACTATCTTCACTAAACAATCTTCATGATAAAACATACAAGGGTGAACTAACTAAAATAGAAACTCTCTTTGACTATACAGTTCCTTTAAAGTCCTCAACATACCAACAACATCATCTTGTGCTCTCATCATAACTATTTCACATTCAAAGATCACACATCTCATGACTGACTGATATGTCTTTATCAAATAAACTTCCTTTCCTTTATACGAAGTCCTAATGACCATTCATTCATCCAAAAGGATTTGTCAATTTACAATTAATCATAAAGGACATCAATAATAATTTACAATACATGTTTCTTGATACATCTAAACACTTCCATATAAATATTAATATGTAGTCGACTCTCAAAGAAGTAACATGCTTTACATTGTCCACAAGTCTTTACCAAATGCAAAGTAAATTTTGTCATGTTTACTCAAGCATCCTAAACATGTCTTCAAAAACACATCAATTGAACTACCTTCAACCTCACCAAAAAAATAAATCTCAAATAACTGTCACTAGTTCTTTGAAACTCTCACTGTGAACAGTCGTCAGTAAACTTTTCATAACTCAAACATATCTATATTAATTTTTGTGCACTTGCAACCAAATCATCAGAATGTATTCTTGAATTCTAATAAATAATCACAAAACTAAATTCATCACTATAAAACCTCACCAAATAAACTTGTGCATGTAACTCTGTTAACTCTATCTAGAAAGTGTATATATTGACATCAATGACAAACATAGTCATGAATGTAACATATAAGAAATCAATCATCTATAATAAACATAAAATATTTCTTGGTAACAACATGTTAGGAATAACAGTCCACCAATATAATTGAGAGTGGGGGTGAATTAGTTGTATGAAAAATTATTAAACATTAAACTTTGAATAATACTAATATCAAATCAAATGAACACAATGAATACCAAAAAAATAACACAATATTTTTTATCGAGGAAACCATGTTAAAGTTAAAACCCTGGTGAGAATTAACACCCACTAATGATGTACTGAGAGTATAGTATCCTTTTTAGAAGATCTAGGCTTGTTAGGAGTTGATTAAAACATTGCAGTACATAGTCCTTGTTAGAGGATAGACCCTATTAGGAGTAAAGAAAAAGAAGGGTAGGCTCACTTCCCAAAGAAGGTTATGTCCACCTTTAGAACTCATTGTTTGCAACACAAGTGAATGCAGGAAATACACAATCTTTTAACTCTCTGATAGCAACTATCTTTTCTTGATCAGTTCCAATGAAGTATATAATTTATCTTCTTCTCTACATCTAGTAGATGCAAGCTCATAGCTTCCACAATCCTCTTTTACATCACATACATTCTACCATCATATCTTTTCAAAAGAAAAGATCTTACATATATACCCTATTACAAAAAAAATCATCAAGTATGCCAATTAGGCTTTCCTAATATAAAAATGACTACATAAAACCTTTCTAAGATACACACAATATCTAAAATAAGTATACAACAAATACAACTCAACAATTAAGGATTGACATCCATAAATCATGTTCGCCATTCATGATACATGCTACATCTCTCAAATTGGCTTCTAAATAGGTCTTCTCAAGAACACACACCATAGCTGATGACATCCTTCTTTTTGTACCTTGCGTAGACCATCAAAAATTCTTGAATAACCTATCTATCATTTCTTAATCTCATATACATTGAATCCTTATCACCTATAAGATATACCCAAGACTCAGAGACTTACTCTGTCAACTTCCACTGTCACTGTCTAGTAACCGATCTTCACTAAATCTTTGGTAACTCAGCCAATATGCAATATTACATCATGCGATCTTAGATATAAGATCAGAAAACCTTCCTGTACACACAACTGACATTTCATATTCTAAAACATCCATGTAGTATCTGTATAGTGTAATAACTAGCATATTCTCTTCATAGAAACATATGTTGACATCAGTGAAAAAACATGAATAACAACAATATTCATTTCAACGTCACTCAATGTAGTGATTAAAAATATTAAATGTATCTAGCAATATCCCCAATGCATTAGCAATATCCAATAATCTCCCCCTTTGGCATTGATGGCAACATATGGGAAAACCCATCAACCCAAAAGTATTCTCTTAGTACCTTTACCACATAGTCTCTTTCCCCAATACATAGTATCTTTCCTTTAGAATTTTCAAATAGTCTCTTCCCCCCTTTGAAAATAATGGAAAAGGGTGACATAAGTCATCAACTATCTACAAAAATTGTCTTCAACAATTGTTCTCAACGATCACTCCCCCTAAGGTGTAGATCCATACATCAAGTCTAGAATATGATAAGGCTCTAAAAAACCTATGGAATAATGCATCCCTGCATCATTTAATTATGACTAGGAGGGGCTTGCACCCGAAGCATACCTCTGAGATACTCAAAAGAATCTTTCAGCGATGACTTTGTAAAGATATCTTCTATTTGTTCCTTTGTGCTAATGTATTCCAACCTTATTTCCTTCTCTTCCACCTTGTCTCTTAAGAAGTGATACTTAATTGAAATATGCTTAGTTTTAGAGTGCATCACATGATTCTTTGGGATGTTTACTATACTCATATTATCACAATGGATGACCACTGGTTCATCAAAAGTTATTCCAATGTCTTTCAGTATTTGTTTCATCCAAACAATTTGTGTGCAGTTAATAGAAGCAACAACATACTTTGATTCTGCAGTAGATTGAGCTATACAACCTTGCTTTTTACTTAACCATGAAACCAACTTTTTTCTAAGGAAAAATGTACCTCCACAAGTACTCTTCATATCATCAATATTCCCTACCCAATGAAAATTAGTATAAGCATGAAGTTCAAAGTCATCATTTCTATCATACCATAATCCATATTCCATTGTTCCTTTTAGATATATAAATATCCTTTTCACAACAGCTAGGTGTGTCTCTTTAGGTTCTGCCTAATATCTAGCCATAATTTCAACAACATTAGCAATATCTAGTTTGGTGTGAGTCAGATATTGTAATCCTCCAACCATTGATCTATACTTGGTTTGAAAAACACACTTTGTCTAATCATTATTTGATAGTTTATGACCAGTCACCATGGGTGTACCAACTAGTTTACAGTCTTCCATTCCAAAAAAATTCAACATTTCTTTAAGATACTTAGTCTAAGAAATAAAAATGTCATTCTTGCTCTGATCTATTTGAAGTCATAGAAATAATTTCATTTCTCCTATCATGGACATCTCAAATGTCATTTTCCATCTCTTTATAAAATTTCTTACATATTTCATTATTTCCTCCAAAGATAATATCATCAACAAAAACTTTGATTATTAGAATTCCATCTTCACTAGCTCTTAAATATAAGTTACTGTTAGTATTAGCTTTTTTGAACCCAAGGAGAAGTAAATATTTGTCTAACCTTGCATACTAAGGCCTTGGAGCTTGCTTCAGTCCATACAGTGCCTTCTTCAACTTGCATACAATGTCTTCATCTTCACATAGAGGAAATCCATCAAGTTGTTCTATATAAACTTCTTCTTCAAGATCCCCATTTAAGAATGCAGATTTTACATCCATTTGATATACCTTGAAGTCCTTATGTGCAACATAAGCCAAAAATAATCTCACAACTTTTATCCTAGCAACAAGATAAAATGTCTCTTCAAAATATATGCCTTCTTTTTGTGAATAATCTTTACATACTAGTCTTTCTTTGTTTCTTACAACAATTCCTTCTTCATTCATTTTTTTTTTGAAAACCCACTTAGTTCCTATTACATTTTTGTCTTTATGTCTAGGAACCAATTCCCAGGTGTTATTTTTCTTTATCTGATCTAACTCTTCCTTCATATCTTTGATCCAAGATTCATCTCTACAAGCTTCATATGTAGTCTTTGGTTCAACTTGAGAAATCAAACAAATTTCTTCTCTTATCTTTGATCTAGTCATTACTCCTTGACTTGTATTACCAATAATTTAATTTTTAAGATGGCTTTTCTTTACATACCTCGGAGTCTTTAGAATCTCAATAGCATCATTTGTGTCATCATCAAAAGTCTCATTTTTCATTCAGTCTCAACAAGTTCTTCTTCTTCTGTAGTAGCAGCCTTGTTAACCTCTGTATTATGATTATAGTCATACAGTCTCTCTTGTATCTGAAAATTTTCATCTATCTTCACATTTTTACTTTCAACCATATTCCTTAATCTTAGGTTAAAACATTTGTAAGCCTTTCTCTTAGTAGAATAAGCAAGGAAAATTCCTTCATCACTTCTAGCATCAAATTTTCCTATCTCAACATCTCTTTTGATATAGAATTTACTACCAAATATTCTAAAATATTTTACAGTAGGAGAGTGATTAAACTACAGTTCATAAGGAGTCTTAGTTGTACCTTCTTTGATTTGAATTATGTTCAAAGTGTACACTTTTATCCCAATAGCTTCTCTCCAATGCACATGAGATATATTTTCTTCAAGCAACATTGTCTTAGCAACATCCAGTATTGTTATGTTTCTTCGCTCTACTATCCCATTCTATTGTGAAGTCCTAGGAGTAGATGTTTGTCTTTGTATTCCACACTCTACATAGTATGAATTGAATCTGATCTGAAGTAAATTCTCCACCTCTGTCTAATCTCAAACATTTTATCTTTAAGCCTGATTCATTCTCTACTTTTTCTTTGAATATCTTGAATTTGTCAAATGCTTCTGATTTCTCTTTCAAGAAAGTGACCCACATTATTCTAAAAAGGTCATCAGTAGAAAGTATAAAATACCTTTCACCATAGTATGATTTCATCCTTTTAGGTCCACATAGGTCTATATATACCATATCCAACTTTCCTCTTGTTGTATATGATTTACTTTTATCACTGCTTCTAGTCTGATTTCCCATAACACATTCTCTACATATGGTGTTAGATGGTTTCACAATCTTTGGTAGATCCCTTACTACATTAGTCAAACTTGCCTTCATAATATTATCAAAATTAACATGACAATATCTTCTATTCCATAACCAACTTTCATCTACCTGTGCAACAAAAAAAGAAGCTCCAGATGTATTTAATTCAAATACATTACCTCTAGATTTAGTACTGATTGCAATCAGTTTTCCTATCTTGCTTCTGATAAAACACTTTCCATGAATGAATTTCAATTGATACTCTTTGTCCATCATCTCTCCAACAATAAACAAGTTATGCTTAATTCCATCAACAAGAAATACATTGTCAGTATTAGTCTTTCCATCCAAAGTAATAGATCATACTCCTATGATAGGTTTAGGAACATTGTCTCCAAATCTTACAACACCACCATCATACTTCATTAATTTAACAAAAAAATTGTCTTTGGTCATATGATGTGAGAAATCACTTTCTATAACCCATTAATATTTCTTATCAACATGTGATACTAAATATTTTTCCACATGTACTAGTTTTTCATATTTAATAGAAATAAATCCAATGTCATAATCCAAATCATCATCATCATCATCATCATAAATACCTTCACTATCATAATAAAATTCCTTATCCTTTAAATACATAGGGTTGAAAAACTTAGGTTTGCGCTTAGGAACTCTTGTAGGACATCTAGATGCAAAGTGACCTATCTTGTTGCATAAAAAACATTTCAAAGGTAACTTTCCTTCAAATTTACCCTTACCTCTCTTTTCTCTTCTAGTGATCAATGCAACAAGTTCATCTAGCTTTCTTTCCCCTTCTTGTATCTATTCTCATTCATCAACATATTCACCAAGATCATCTTTTATGTTCTCACTGCTGGTGCTCAGAAGTATAGACATTATCTTCCTATGAGTAGATGCTTTAAATGTTATTTCAACTTTAGGTACATAATCTCCCATTTTTGTAGCTTCAAATGTAGTTATCTTTGAAATCAACATTTCTCTGCTAAAGTTTGGAGTCAAAGGTATAATCTCTTCTATAGCATGAACTTTAGTCTTGTAGATTGGTGTCAATGATCTAAGAATCTTCGTAATGACATCTTCCTCTTCATAAGTGCCTCTAGAATTTTAGATTCCAATGACAACCTCTATAACTCTTTGTACATAAGCCCTAATGTTTTCATCATCCTTCATTTGTATCTTCTCCATTCTTGTTTTCTAGTTCTGTAACTTTTCTTTCTTTGTAAACTTGTCTCCTTCATACAATTCTTATAGTCTTGTCCAAATCTTGTGTGCCAAATCCAGATCTTTAACTTCAGTAAATTCTCCTTTAGAGAGTTCCTTGATCAGTGCTTCCCTTGTGACCATTTTAAATGAAAATATATTCTTTTCATCATCCGTAGCTTTTTCCAATTCATCCCCAACCTTCATAGCCACTTGATTCTTTGTAATAATCCAGTAGTCAATTCCCAAACATAGAAAATGAGTTCGTATCTTGTTCTTCCAACTATCAAAGTTTTCAGGATCAAATTTTGGACTATCCTTCCTATAGAATTCCATCTCCAAGATCACCTCAAGATGTTAAGATTTCTCTCTAAGGACTAGTAGCTATGATACCAATTGTTAGGAATAATAGTCCACCAATACAATTGAGAGGGAGGATGAATTAGTTTTATGATAGATTATTAAACTTTTAACTTTGAATAGGAGCAATATCAAATCAAATGAACACAATGAATGCCAACACAATAACACAATATTTTTTGCCGAGGAAACCCTATTAAAGGTAAAAATCCAGTGGGAATTAATACCCACTAATGATGTACTAAGAGTATAGTATCCATGTTAGAAGATTTAGCCCTATTAGGAGCTGATTAAAACATTATAGTACACAGTCCTTGTTAGAGGACATACCCTCTTAGGAGTCAAGAAAAAGAAGGGTAGGCTCACTACCCAAAGAAGGTTATGTCCATCTTCAGAACTCACTATTCAAAAACCAAGTGTATGTAGGAAATACACAATCTCTGAACTATCCAATATCAACTATGTATGGTTGATCAGTTCCAATGAAGCATATAATTTATCTTTTTCTCTTCATCCATTAGATACAAGCTCGCAACTTCCATAATCCTCTTTTACATTACATACATTCTACCATCATATCTTTTCAAAAGAAAAGATCTTAAATATATACCCTATTACAAAACAAATGATCAAGTTGGCCAATTAGGCTTTCCTAATATACAAATGATTACATAACTCCTTGCTAAGATACACATAGTATCTAAAACAAGTATACAATAATTACAATTCAACAATTAAGGAATGACATCCATAAATCATGCTTTTCATTCATGATACATGCTACATCTCTCAAATTAGTTTCCAAATAGGTCTTCTCAAGAAAAAATGTGACAAACGACATCATCCTCATTTTTTTACCTTGTAGAGACCATAAAACATTCTTTAGTACCCTATCTATCATCCCTTAATTTTGCATATATTGAATCCTTATCGCCTGTAAGATATACTCAAAACTCAGAGAGTTACTCTTTCAACTTCCATTGTCATTGTCCAGTAACCAGTCTTCACTAAATCTTCTATAACCTAGCCAATATGCAATATTACATCATGTGATCTTAGATATAAGATCAAAACACCTTCCTGTACACACAACTGCCTTCACATGTTTTGAAACATCTCTACAGTATCTGTACACTGTAATAACCAACATGTTCTCTTCACATAAACATACATTGACATCAATGACAAAACATGAATGACAAAAATAGTAATTTGAACATCACTCAACATAGTGATTAAAGATATTAAATGTATCCAACAATCTCCCCAATGCAATAGAAATATCCAACACAACATTCATTAACATTCATGCTAACAATCTCCCTCTTTGACACTGATGGCAATGTAGATAAAAAACTATCTAGTCCCATCTTGACATTATAGATCAGTAATCTCTCCCATCAATATTTTTCTTCCTCATCTGCATATTCTTACTCTCATACTCACATCTCACTCATTCATTCTGCTCTTAATATTTTTCATGTATATCTCTCAGTCGTTGACATCAATGACAAAGGTGTCAATACATCAATTCTTGAAGTTCAATCATCTCCAATAAAATTTGAAAAAATGCCTAAGTATCAAGAGATACTATAGAAAACTCATGTATATGAGTCCTTAATGACTCAGCTCAAGTAAAGATACTACCCCATAGGAGAAGCATCAAGCATCTAGTCCAGATAGGTATAGTTGATCATACTGGACTGATGCATTCCTGCATCCATTATTTTGAAGTGGATTGGGGAATAACCCCAATCATACCTCTTAGATACTCAAAAGTATCCATAGAAAAAGGTTTTGTGAATATATCTTCTATCTACTCCATTATACTAATATACTCCAATATGATTTCTTTTTCTGCAACCTTCTATCTCACAACATGATACTTTATTGCAATATGTTTGATCTTTGAATGTAATACTAGATTCTTTGACATTCAAAGTGTTTTGTATTATCACAATATATGATAATAGGCTGAAAATTCAATGCCAATATCCATCAATATCTATGTCATCCAAGTGATTTGATTAAAATTATTTTCTTCTACAACATATTCTACTTCTTTTGTAATCTGTGATATATAATTCTATTTCTTGCTCAACCAGGAGACCAATCTTCCTCCCAAGAAGAATGCTCCACCACTAGTACTCTTTTTTTCATCAAAATTTCCTCCCTAGTCTACATCAGTGTATGCACATAGTGTAAAATCATGTGATCTGTCATACCATAGCCTATATTTTGATGTACCTTTCAAGAGTCTAAAAATCCTTTTCACTGCTACAACATGTGTCTCTTTAGGTTCTTCTTGAAATCTAGCTACAATCCCAACTACATTATCTATATCAGGTCTCATGTGAGTTGAGTACTATAGTCTTCCAATCATAGATCAGTAACTTGTTTATGTTGCATTCAATGATTCCTCCTTGCTTGACAATTTTCATCTAGTTACCATAGGGCTTCCAACTAGTTTATAATTCTCCATTAAATTTTTTGTGAATAAGTCCTTAAGATATTTTGTTTTTGATATGAAAATTCCATCCTTTTTTTGTGTAATCTATAATCCCAAAAAGTATTTCATCTCACCAATCATGTTCATTTCATCTAAAAATTTCTTACTTGCTTCATCATTGCCTCCAAATATAATATCATCAACAAATACTTCAACAATCATTAATCCATCATCATTTTTTCTTAAGTACATATTATGGTATGCATTACCTTTCTTGAATCCCAAACTAATCAAGTGTTTTTCAAACCTTCCATATCAAGCCCTGGGAGCTTGCTTTAATCCATACAATGCCTTCTTCAACTTGAAAACCATATCCTTGTCTTCTGTTAAAGAAAAACCATCAGGTTGTTGAGTTTAGACTCCCTCCTCAAGTTCTCCATTAATAAAAGCTGATTTTACATCCATGTGATATATACTTTGAATTTTTAGTAAAATCATATGTTAAAAACATTCTCACTTCCTCAAGTCTAGCCACAGGTGCAAAGGTTTCTTCAACATGAATACCTTCTTTCTAGAAGTATCATTTACATACTAGTCTTGATTTGTTTCTTACCACTTCACCTTCTCATTCATCTTTTTTATGAAAACCCATTTTTTACCAATAACATTCTTGTCTTTAGATCTAGGGACCAATTTCCAAGTCTTGTTCTTTTCAATCTTCTCAAGTTCTTTCATTTCTTTCATCCAATATTCATCTTTATATGATTCATCTGCAGTCTTTGGTTTAACTTGAGATATTAAACATAGTTCTCCATTTACCTTGTTCTTTTTCATAACTCCTTTATTTGTGCTTCCAATGATTTTATTTATAGGGTGACTTCTTGAAACATGTTTAGGTGTTCCTGGTTCAACTCTGAGTTCTTCTCTTGGTGTTGATTCAGGTTCAACTCTTGGTTCCTTCTAACTTCTTCAATTTGAAAATCATTGTCAGTTTCATAAAATAATTCATGTTCATTATTCTAATTAATTTTATTCCTTTGTATTTTATCTTCATTAGAATCATGATCAAGAATTCTCTCCTGAATTCTAAAATTTTCATCAACCTTCACATTAGTACTCTCAACAATAGTCTTCAATATTTGATTAAAACATTTGTATACTTTACTTTTCAATGAATAACCAAGAAAAATTACTTTATCACTTCTAGCATCAAACTTTCTAGTATCATCTTTTCTCTTGATATAACATTTTCTTCCAAAGATTCTAAAATATTTCACTAGAGGTCTATGTCCAAACAAAAGCTCGTAAGATGTCTTACCAGTACCTTGTCTAATCTAAATGCTATTCATTGTGTAAATTTTGGTGTTCACTACTTCTCTCAAAAATATATGTGATACATAACTCTCAATCATCATATCTCTAGCTCCCTCATTAACTGATTCATTTATCCTTTCTGCTATACTATTCTACTGTGGTGTCATAGGTGGTGCAAGATAACCTAGGACCTAGTCTAAGTTTCATACTCTATTTTTGGCTTGTAATGATCCTAGAAACATCAAGGAGTTAATAAAGGCTCCAAGAGAGCCTAGGTGTTATAGGAAGTTAGTTGGCTATGTTAGTTTTGGTTTTCCATAGTAGAGTCTAGAGTGGAAGCTAAGGTGTCCCTAGGAACTGGCTTAGTCTTAGGAACTGGAAAAAGGACCTAAAGTTGGAAAAGACCTCATAATATTAAGACATGGCCAAAATAATCCTAAAATATTCTTGAGAATATTTTTATAACATTTTCAGAAGTTTTAAGTGTTTTGGGAAGGAAGGTAAGAAACAATGCAAAAGTTGTCATGACAACTTTTGCAACTTTGCAAAGTTGCATGACAACTTTTTGTCCTAAAGGGACTGACCAAGGAGTTAGGTCAAATGGAGGTCCTAACCACCTAAAAATGGTGTAAATAATATTTTTTATCCCCAAATTTCTTGAATACAAAGGTTGGTGAAGTTTTCAATTATTGGCATTAAGCAATCAAAATCCTATCATAGGCAAATTAGACATAGTCCATTGTTTCATTGCATCCATAAGGGATAATGGATTATATTTTTAATTGTATTGAAGGAATTAGCTAAGAATCATGATTTTGTTTCAATTATTTATTTATTTCTACAATTTTTTATAGTTTTAATAGCTTAGGTGTAATCTTTTTGGTTTAGCCAGTTCACTAGACTGTATATAGTAGTGTGTGGAAACATGGTTATCCCATAGAATTCCAAAATGTCTTCATCAAAAACTATTGGGAAATGGAAGTGGATCCCATGTATAGTGTATATATCCAACTAGGAGGTCTAGCAATGAGTTTGGCCATTTTTGTAATCTTTCCCTAGGCGAGCACAATCATTGCTCTACTAGCGACACAGAGGTGAATTGTAAGTTTTCTTGCAGGGGTGAATAAGAAGATGAAATCCAAGACTTTGGAGATGAGAATGGATATTAAACCAAGCTATCATGGAAAGCTAGAGGATTGACCCATATTTTTGGAAAGGATGACCTTACCGTGAATAGTGAGCTCCTAGAAGCCACTAAAACCCTCACTAAACCCTCCTAGTTGAGATAGGGTACTGTATAGAGCTTAGGAACCAAAGGCCCACACAATATCTTAGGGTTTCCTAAATGACCAAATAATCCATGATTTTTTTAGGAGGTCCTTCAAGATAAATTTGTAGAAAATCCTAAAAACCCAGATTAGGAGATCTAATTAGGGGCTCTAGGGCTACAAGGCCAAAACAAAGAGTTTGATGAGATCAGGAAGGAAGAGTTGGGAATATCTTGATAAAATGGGTTGAGAATTGAATCAAGAAAATAATTTAGTTACCTCCACACCCCTCCAAGACTCACCACTTTCTTAGGAGTTAAGGTGCACTTGAAAGGATAGAAGAGAACATGAGAAGAGAGGGAACACTTAACATTGATAGGTCACCTAGGTGTTTACGAGTAGATTACTTAGTTTAAGGACATTCAGGAAGTCCTTAGGAGACAAGGAAGCACCTTGTTGAAGCCCTAGTCAAGTAATTGGGGACTTGGAGAGTTGGGAACCTAAGTGGTCTTGATAGGAAAGTTGAGAACCTAGTGTGATCCTATCATATTTGTATTACAACCTAAAAAGATTGGGCTAGTGGATAGTTGATGTTGTATTCAGATGAGTTAGTAGATTCTTCGAGGATGGTGAAAAATGTAGAGTTGGAGAAGAAGGTGGAAGATTAGGAGGAGAATAATAGACTCCTTAGGGAAAGGCTAGTAAAGATAGAAAGAAAACTTGGTGTAGTAGAAACTGGGACTGAATTGGTTAGAGAAAAAGTTAGAGAGGTGGAAGACAAGGGTAAGGAATTGGAAGAGGAAGACAAAGTCCCTGAACTTGACCCTGTGTTCGAAGAAGAACATTTCTTGATAGAATTCAAGGTCATGAGTGGTAATTCTTTAGAAGGAACACCACTATTTAGTGGGAAGATGGAAGTATAGTTACGTATGTAATGGATTCAATGCATGGAGAACTATTTTGAGTGTAAAGGCATGAGTGAAGCCCAAAGAGCTAGGATGGAAAAATAAAGGATGAGGGGAGCTTCCCTCACATGGTGGAAGTTTGTGCAAGGTGAAAGGGTAAAAGTGGGAAAGAACCCTATTAAAAATTAGAAAGGTATGGTGGAAAATATTAGAGAGACCTACCTACTATATGATTATGAGGTGAAATTACACAAAAAGAGACAAAATTTGAGGTAAAAGGAACTTGAAGTGAGTGCCTATATAGAGGAATTCCATAAAATTTGTATTAGATCACATGTGATGGAAGAGGAAAGCCTAAAGGTGGCTAGATACCTATATGACCTATGGTGAAACATCTAAGAAGAGATGTCTTTTGAGCCCAAAAATAGTCCACAGATGTTATCAGCTAGCTCTCAAGGTAGAAGAGAAGCTCATGAAGAGACAAGACTCATGCAACCGAGGTAGAGGGAGAGGGAGAGATATTAGAGGTCATAGAGGTAGTTTTGGAGGGAAAACTTTAGAATAAAGGATTCAACGTGAGACTAAGCTCACATAGAAGAAAGGAGAAGTCACTATCAGCATAGGTGGTTATAGAAATAGGGGTAGAGGATCAAGCAACATCTATAGAGAGAGATCAAGTGGCCAAGGAAAAAGATCATACTTCTCTTCAATGAAGTGCTTTAATTTCCATCAGTATGGACATCCAACATATAGGTTCCTTGAGAAAATTTCAACATCCCAAGGTGGAAAAAAGAGGGTGAACTATATAGAAGAAGAATCCTAAAGAAATAAGACTGCAAAACTGGCACTAGATTCTGAAGTGGAAGATAAACTTATGATAAGGACAACACTCATTAAGGAACCAATTAGAGAGGATCCAAGCCAAAGAAGGTCATTATTTAGAATCAAGTGCAAGATACTAAGAAAGGTTTGTAAGATCATCATAGACTTTAGATCCACTAAGAAAATAGTCTAAAATGAAGAAGTCAGCCAATTGGCTCTTCAAAGGATCCCATATACACTAGTACATTTGAGTCCTTTTTGCTATGGTTATTTGTCGCAATTCTGATACCAACTTATCGACCAAGCGACACTAACCACTATGATAGTTTTGGTGTCAAAATCACTAATGACTAGGATGTCCATTGTAATTATGATGGAGATGACCATCACAATAAGCATAGTAAAATGGCCTACCAACATGGTCAGAGATGGTCAACATTCTATTGGGACTCATTATTACTGTCACAATTACGATGTCTATACAACAAAGATGTTATCTAAGCAATGACTTCCCATCAGATAGTTTTGATAGCTAGCCACCAGTCATCATTTTATTGACATAAATTCCTTATTATGGGTGTTGAAAGTACAAATTTCTTGTGATGGATATGTTGTACATGAGACAAATAGCCATCATGTCTAGCACAAGATTTAACAACCATAGATAAGGAATAACTTTAGAGAGCAGAGGAGGAGGGCCATAACAACTGAAATAATATAGGGACCCTATATTATTTTGGTCATTACGGCCCTCCTCCACTCTCTACATTTATTCCTTATCTATGGTTTTTGGATCCTGGAGTGTCAACATGGAACCACATGAGTAGTGGTTGTGTTGCATCATCTAGGTATACTAGTCAATTATGTTGTGTCTTCAAAAAATTCTGACCATGATATCTACATTTATGTTTATAATCTATTTTGATATCTTCATTTATGTTTCTCATCTATCATGTTTATGTGTATGTTATTTATGTCTTTGGCTTCTCTCCCTCGCATCGAAAATAAGATTTTCCCACTCTGAATTGAGAATGCATGTGCAATTTCATAGAATATACATGGGTAACAGGTGGAGATGAAAAAATGCACCACATTTACATTTTTCTAATAGGTCTATCAATTTTTGATTTATAGACCATCATGAACGTTACAAATCTAGCAACTATGGGTGAGAGAATGTGTTAGCTATTTTTCTTGCAGGATCCTAACACAAGCCTTGAGTGCTTAATTTGAACTCTATGATTCCTAAGCTCCTGATTCTAGCAAGAAAAAGACTAATTAACAAGGATAAAATTCTTCTTCACTTTCTAAAAGCTATAGGTGGGTGTACCTATCAGACTTACTTCTTCAAAGAATTACAATAATAGTTTATATCCTTGATACAAACCTCATATTCTTGGCTCTTCAAACACACATGAAAGAAAATAGTCATTGAAGTTTTTAGTGATGATGAAATTCCTGCAAATTGAGGATAGACCAATGCCTTATCCCAGGGAAAAGAGTCAAAAAGAAAATATACATCTATAGAGAACTCCTAAGTAAAATATATCCAGAATCCAAATGAAGTTGCTTACAATTCACTGTCTCTTAAACACATCCAATCATAAAATTCTTGTAGAAATCCTGAGCTCTCAGAAATTAACCTAAAGATTTTATCCTTTCCTTGAAAGAAACTAGAGACTAATTTCACAGATACCTTGTAAATGATGCACTAAAATTGCCTTACAGATTTAACACATAAAAGCTCAGAAATTAGACAAAAAGACAACAAAGATATGCAAGGGAATTCCAATATATTCAAATAGAAATTCATTATGTCAATACATTCTTGATTTTACAAAAATCCTAGAATTCAAGAATGGAGCCAAAGCCTCTCCTTATTATAAATTTTTCAGCATCCTTCATAATGGAGATAAAAACTAGAGATATAGGAGAAAGAAAGTCAATTATAGCCAACTAACAGCTGTCAATTTCCAGCCAAAATATCTCTATTTTTTCCTCCAATTTTGATCTTCAAACTGATTCTCCCTCAACTGCCTCTAATCATTTCTCAAACAAACTTGATTTGATTCCATTCTCTCCAAGAAATGATCACATTTTACCCTCAAAGAAAACTTTTCGTGAATGCTTCTCCTAGCGCTTAAAAATAAAAATCCTTTTTGAACTATATATAAGACTATGCAAATCATTTAAATCTACATTTCATATTTAAATCTTGCACTTTTCCTCATTTTCCTGCACTTTACACACATAGGCCACCAGAATTTGACACTTGTCACTAGCTGATTAGTGCCAAGACTTAACCTAGGCTTTAACTACCTCTATTTGGAGATTGGGTGAATTTCCTTAGTCTCTTGATCTTTGAATCAAGTCCTTAACCCTATTCAAATCTAGCCATCAAGCGAATCCCTTTGTTCTTTGAATCTCTGAATCATATTCTTGACCATGGTTATAATCTCATGAATTGGAAAATGCCCTTTATCTCCTGATCTCTAGGTGACATCCACTAACTACCAAGAATCTGGAAATCTGGTGAACACTAAATTCTCCAAGTTTCTGAATGTTTCTTCAAATTGCAAACTTATCTAGTGATCAGGAAACTGAGAAATCTCTAAATCGCTTGATGTTTGCACTGAATGCCAGGAATTTGGAGATTACGTGATTGACCATTCACCAAGTCATTGGATGTTAGCCTTAACCACCACTTCATTGTGGGAATGTGTGACATTCTACCACATATCCACTTACAAGTCTTGTCTCCCACCAGCTATCTACAAAATTAATTATCTTCTTATCGGGTTGTTGACATGGTTCTTGAGGAACCTACGGAGTGCTTGTGCATGCATAACCTCTAGCTCCTTCTTCAAACTTTATTGTGTGCATTTGGTCATATAAACACTTGAATTCTACTTTCCCAACCAATGTGGGACTAAACTTGTGAGTATTTTTAAATACTACATTAAAAAATTGCACAGTGCACCCATCTGGCATGCAAATCTAGGTGGGCCCACAAGGGTAGAGACCAGTACATAGATCCTCTCTTTTTTCTTTACTTTGCCTTCTATCTGGGTGGCTTTGCATTTAAAAACCTTTAAAAACCAAAATGGGGTGCATCAGGGATAAACCCACATGCAACCCCTTCACATTTTCTTCATCTCTGCATGTGTGCGCATGGTCTATCCTTTTTTTTACTTCTTGTTTTTTGTTCTACAATGTCTTCCTTGCTAAGTGCATAGCCCATCATGCACTCACGCACCAACTAAAATTCATGCACCACTTACCTTTGGCTCTATTTTGCCTTGCTGGCAGCCATCTCCAAACTTCACGCATCTTCATCCTTGATGGTTTGCCTCTTTATTTTGTATCTTTCCTCTAGTAAGCATCCTCACTGGAGACTCCATGCACCTCCAGTCAAACATGCACTAGTATGTACAAAAACCAAGCACCCAACAAATTCATTTTTTCCTGGCATTTGTTTTGTTTTGGACGACAGATATTTGGTGTGTGCTGGCACACACCACATCCAGCACACACCACAATAAACACCTCAGGCACCCATACATGCACCACTCCATGGACTGTGCTCCTCATGTTGTTTTGTTTGTAAACCAACAACAGCTCCCTGACATTATTTTATTTTGTGTTGGCAGCCTCCTCATTGCTCATGTACATTCAACCTCCTCTTCAACACTCACACATTTTATTGTTTCTTCTGGCCAGCACGTACCATACTTGGTTCCCTATCTACATTTCATGGTATGATGCCTCATCCATTTTATAGAATCACTACTCCATTTAAAGACTCACACAAATAAAAAATGTGGTTCAATTTTACTTACCATGTTGGCTTGCATATGCCACAATAAACACCTCATGCACCCATTCTACTAAATGCGTAGCCTGGCAACCTCCATTTTTTCTTACACTGCTATCTTCATTAGCACACTCACGCACTCTTCACCATTTCATGGCTGCATATATGTTGCATTTCTTGTATCATGCCAAGACCAAGCTGCTTGATTGAGACCCTCATGCCAGATTCTTGACATCCTGAACAACGACTGGATGCACCCGATTTGGAGCCCTTCCCTTGCACTTTGGACACAAAATATTCTAGGAAAGAGATAAATTTTTCAAAATACCAGTGTACAATTTGTCCAGGGAGACCTTTAGAGGATGCACATCATCTTCTCCCTGCTTTTGTCTTCATTGGTGCACATCCCTTGGCTCATTTTTAACTTCATCTAGCAACTGCATTTTGTATGCACCCTAAAATGGTCGCCTAGACTTTGGGCCCCCATTCATCAATTTATCATTTCTTGAATCAATGCTTTGCAATATTTTCAATTCAAACTGATTTCCTTGATCAAATCGTAATTAATTCAAATATTTCAATATTTCCTAAGGTTTGATCATTTATCCTAAGTTTTATTTAATTAAGAGAACATGCTCCCTTTTAATTAAATAAAAAAAATCTTTTAATTAAATAATAAAATCAGTTTATCCTAAGCCCCATTTAATTAAAAGAACAAATCTCTTTTAAATAAATAAATAAATCTTTTAATTAAATAATGGAAACCACTTTGCTAAAAATAATAAATAATAAATAAATAATAAAAGAAAAAGAAAAAGAAAAAGATTTTTTATCTACACATTGAATGCACACTTTCCAAGATGTGTAGGATCTCCTTTTGCCTCTTAATCTCTTCCACACATGTTTTTTCCTCTTAACCATGTCCATTGATTTTGCCTCTTGAGAATCTTGAGCACATGGATCAACCGAGATTTAATCTCCACCATTGCTCATTTCCTTTTGCCTCTTAATCTTGACTGTTTGCTTTCCTTTATAAAGAGACCTCTCCTTCTCATTTGGAGATAGAATATTTTAAGTATTGTTATGTTGTAGGTTTGGAGAGTGATTTTGGAGAAGATTCTTGAGAACTTGAGCTTGGATATAGCAACTTATTTTTTCTTGTCTTCTTCTCTCATGCCCCATGGAAATCCATTTAGATTAATCATGTACTTGCATATTAGATTAGATTAATATTTCCTTTCATAGAATAATCTTGCATAAGTATTTCCTTTCATAGATTAGTTTGCTTTCATGCATTGTTATCATATAGAATATCTTTCATTCTCATTTGCATGCATACTTGATGATCATGAAGATTAGCATTCTTTCTTTTCCTCTTTGAATCTCTCATTTTATGGTGTACTTGCATGGGCACAAACTAGGTATAATCTGAGGGCCTCCATCATAAACCCTTGCACTCCATGAATAGAGAGCTATGAATCACCATTTGAGACCTCATTCTTGAGAAATCTTAGATTTAATGACTCCTAGAAGTGTGTCAACATTTTAGCACACAATTTTGGCACCCACCATGGGGCCCAAAATTGCATTTCTTGCCTGATATTATTTTACTTTATTTTTTTTTTTTTGATGATTGTTGTGCGCTATTTGTACTTCCATGCATCTCTATTATAGATTTTCATGCAAGGTTTATCACTATATCGCACGAAGATTTACTAGTATCAGTGATTCATCACATGACAAAGGCATTTTATCATGCAGCTCTGTGTACTTTCTCGCATAGAACTATGTACTGTCTCGCACAAACTTTTGATAGCAGAGACTTTAAAAAATTGCATATTTACTTTTCGCTTGTTGTTTTCTGACATTTAATTATTGTTGTGATTATTCTCTTGATTATGTTTTCTAACGCCTCATAGCAGCAAGGCATGTTTCTTTGGACTTGAGGTATTTTGTTGAATCCCTATAACATTTGGATTTTGGAATATAAAAGGAATCTCTCATGTGTCTAGCTTGAGTGTTTATTGCTTTCATAGATTACACTTCAATTTTGGGCTCTAAAAAGAACATAGATTCACTTTCTTACATGTGTGTTTCACATAGTAAATAGGCCCTATGAACACTATTCGTGGTGTTCTTGAGAGAGTGGGCTTCTTACGAAGCTCTTCTTGATGATAGAACCCCTTGTAGGTAGGGAGGATATTGTTACTATCTCATGGTCTTACTTGGTTTAGTCTTCAATGTTGATCAATACGTTCTCTCTTGGTCCCACTTAGAGAGCTCAATAGACATTTTTGTTGACATTATGAACCTTGGTGAGGTGGTTTCAATCTTAGCATGTCAATGAACTTGCTTGCTATGTTTGGGTGAAGTGAAGAGGCTAGAGGATTATGCTCTGTTTCCTTTTTGGGTAGTACCAGAAACTTAGATCCTTGAATCTGAACTAAGTCCCCATGTGGTCCTTTTTTTGAGTCACCTTTTTAGAGAGGGTAAACCATAGTGGACATTCCCTTTATTGGGTCAACCATGTGGATAGAACCTCAAGCGGTAATAGCCATTTTTGTCATGGTAGAAATAACTGCTATATAAATGTCCTTGTGGAAGAAATCTCCATAGGTGTGGTTTCTTGTTGGGCTGTCAGATCTCCTCAACATCTCTAATTGATTAAATTCTTGGAATATGTCAAAAACTTGGTGCACCTGGATTGGAGTTCACCCTCTTGAGATTGTAAAAGTTGTAGAGTCAAACCATTACAAAGAACCATAGTACAACCAAATTTTTATTTGCTAAGACTATGTGCGTGATTGGAAATTTTTTTTGAGAACATACACAAGTAGAATCTTTAAGGAGTAGCATACTAAGTCACTATTCTTGTTCATGTGCAAGTTGTCTTTGTCCCTTTCTCATTGTTTGAAGACATTTGTTGCTTGAGCTCCTTGATTGTTGTCTGGCGTGCTTGATTGATGGTAAAAATCTATTGATGCATATACTTGGTTATTTAAAACAAACAAAAAATTGAGTTCCTAAGTTTACAACTTGCTGTTAGGTGGTCTAATCTTGTTTCCTCACCTAGTTTCCTACATTCTCTTGTGTGAGCTTTCATTTTCTCATGCGGACCATGCATTTTCTCACACAGGATTTCATTTCCTCACGCGCAGTTTCACTACAGTCTTGTCAGTTGTCTCTATTTTCACTTTGCCAGTCTGATCCAACATTTTGTCGCATGAGCCTAGCATATTTTCACATGATCCCTAGCATTTCTTTTCACTGGACTACATTTCCTCATGCGGACCTATCCTATAGTCTGTCAAATAGTGAGTTGATCCCCGTCATTTCTAGTCTTCCTTGGTCGATCCGGATTATAGTAGGTCACTTACCTCATTGTTGGAGGCCTATTTTCACCTTGGGTTCCTATGTCTTGACCTCTTGGATTATTATTCTTTGATTTCACAAGTCACCTTGCTTAGAATTAGTTAGTTGGAGATCGTCCTTGTTGAGAAAGTAAACCTTTAGATTCTTTGGTAACATGCCTGGAGAGTTTTAGTAATCTCTTATCCAATTCACTTCCATCCAAAATCAAATTCAATCAAATATAACTTGGGTAAATCATCCTCCTAATCCATACATGTTAGGGTATTCACCCATTTATTGGGCACCTCTGTGGTAGTGTTGGTTTATGCCGTTTGCAAAAATTCTATCTTACCACCTGTCTTTTGGACAAGTGAGTGCTTGTACTATCCTAGTTTGGTACCAATGCTTCTTAGCCTCATCTTATCACCAAGGATCTTTTCTTTCATTTTGGCTACAACAAGATATCAAGTAAATCAAGGAAAATAACCTCAAGTAGTCTTTTACCAATTACCCTTGGTTCAAAATCACCAAAAAATGTAAGGGAAAGACCCCATCTTTGATCAATCCCCTAGGAATACCTCAAAAGTTTGGTTTGATCCCAAGAGTAATCTTAGCAAGTTGAGGACACCCTTAGCACCTTCTCATTTAGATATGGATATGAGTTACACAATGACTCGATGAGAGAGGTAAGAAATGGATAAAAGACTTGATAACATATTTGAAAGGCATAGAGAGACAATTCTATTTGGTAGTTCCTCTAATGAACATCAACCAGTTTCACCCCTTATCTCAACTAGATATTTGGATGCACACCAAAGGGCTGAAAGGGAAATGAAGAAGTCCTATCAAGAAGAGAAATCACAACATGGCAGTCAAGATGATGAACCTTCTGATACTCATGTGAATGCAACATATACCAATGACTTGTTTAAACATTCAAGACCAAGTTCACCGCTCCAAACAACTTCAAGATACACAAGTGAAAGACTTAAGAGGATTGAGTGTGAAAAGAAAGCCTTCCTAGATGAACAAGCTGCAAAGGAAGAAAAATTTAGACTCCTAGAGTTAGAAAGACAAGCCTTATTAGAAATAGAAAGGAGAGCCGCACAAGAAGAGAGCCGCACAAGAAGAGAAAGATAGACTCTTGGCTCAATAGCTTAATGATCAATACAAAAACATGTGTGTTGGTGGTGGAAACAACTCTCCTCCATCCACTCCTCCTAAGAATCCATGAAGTGGAAGATATTCAAGAACATCTTCATGATCTCCTAGCCCTAGAGGAAGAAGGGCTTCACAAAGAAAGCATTATAGGAGACAGACACCTCCTAGGAACTCAAGACAACCTTCTCAACATGCTCACCATGGTTCACAATATGGGATAGTAGCTCAATTTTTGACCTCAAATATGAAGACTTCATGAAGATACAACAAGAACCACTCTTCCAACAGTATGTGGAGAGATACTTGGAGAAAAAAAAAAGATAAGTTCCTAGAGAGTTTGATCAACAAGGGTGCTATGGTCCCCTATATTTTGATGTGGACAAGAAGATCAAGAAACAAGGTCCATCCCAAGAAGAAGAGATCAAGAAACTTAAGCATATGATGGAAAAAGTGTTGGGCACCCAAGAGTACATTCTTGCTTGATTCTATTTGTCCTAATCCTTTTGACAAGAGTGTGAGAATGAAAGACTTTCTTAGAAAGGTGGAGATCCCTCCATATGACAAGTATGATGGTAATGGAGATCCACATGATCATGTGCGATAGTTTTATATTATGAGTTTTGAGTTCCATCAAGATGACTTGTACCTCATGAGATTGTTCCTAGGGAGTCTTAAGGGTTAAGCAAAGGAATGATTCACCAACATAACTCCCCCTATCAAGACTTTCAAAGAGCTAGTCCATAGATTTGTCCAACACTTTGCTTACAACCTTTCAAAATCTATCACCATGTTGGACTTATGAAACTTAAAGCAACATCAAGGGGAATCCTTTGTCACTTTCTTGCAAAGGTGGAGACAACAATGCTCTCGCTACTCTAGGACCATTCTTGAAGATGAGAAGATTGACATCCTTATTAGAAACTTGGTTTGTGAGATGTGGTATGAAGTTAGGAAAATGGTCTTTGATTCCTTTGACACCATGGTTGAAACTACATGTAGGATTGATGATGTTTTGAAAGAAAAAGGAATTTTGGTCAACAACAAAAACAACAATGGTCAAAATAATAACAACTCCAACAAGGATAAAGGAAAGAACTCACATTGGAATAGGAACAAACAAGTGGTCAATGATGGAGTTGTGGACTCTTCTCAACCCAAAGATCAAGTTGTTCTTCACTTGTCTAGTGTTGTTCAAGCCATGAAACTCAATACATCTCATCAACAAGAGAGAAAGCCAAGATACCAAGATAAGCCTAAGAAAGAGAGATGTCAGTTTTCAAAACTTGGTGATTTGTATGAGGATCTCTTAAAAAAACTCATTGCCAACAATCTTGTGCATTCTCAAGATCCCACAAAGCATTATATACTTGATGTGAAGCCACACTGGTGGGATGAGAAAGCCTTCTGCAAGTTTCATAATGGTGTTGGACATGATATTGAAAATTGTTGGAAACTTAAGCATATCATCCAAGATCTCATTGAGAATGGAAAACTTAAGATAATTGGATTGTGTAATGCCCCTCCAATCCTATCAAGTCTTGGTTATGCTCTCTAGAAATTAGGAAGATCTATATGTGAGAATGGTCCTTCTTGAGATGGTTTCTTAATCTGAACCTCTTCCAACTCACCATAACTTCATATTTTAATATGGGAAATAATAATAATTGCATAGGTATGTTCCTATACATCTTCTTGTGTGTCAGAAATAGGTAAGGACCTTAATGATCATTATTATTATTTATGTGTACCTTAGGTTAATTGATTATAATCACTTAAGGGTTAGATGTGTTACCTTCTCTAATAACATTACTTGGGAGTAGACATGATTAATGCATTTAGGGTTATATGATTTTTTTATCTTGTTTTGATAATGAGACATTTTGAGTACTTGCCTGATGGTTAAATGGGTTTGTGAAAGTTAATAGATGACTTATATTTACATTATTATGTTATGATGCAATTCTTGTTATACAATATGGAAAAGAGATTATTCTAGTACTAACCACACTAATCCAATCATGCTTTGTTGATGTCACTATCTGATGTGAGTGTAGGATAAGAGGAGGTAGTCATAGTTACTCCTACAGAAGGTCCACATGATGTTGCATTCTCCATCCTTTTTTGTCACTGTCTATTTATATATATGAATGAATGTTGGTTTGTGTTGCAGGATGCAGGTACCAGGAATCAACTTCACCTAGCTACATAGGTCTGAGCATGCCTTTAAAATCCTTGAACTATTGTTGTGTGGACATATCACCAAGATTACTCTCAAGGTTACCATGGACTTAGATTTATGTTTAGGAGGTTACCCTAGTCGGGGAATCTGAATGCACTATGTGATGTGGTCTTGTGATTTACGATTTGACGTTGTTCTATGATTTATGATGTGAGTTAGATTTATCCTTGTTAGTGTATATATATATATATATATATATATATATATATATACATATATATACATATATATATATATATATATACATATATATATATATACATATATATATATATATACATATATATATATATATATATATATGTGTGTGTGTGTGTGTGTGTGTGTTACATTGATTGTATGTTATATAGGTATGTGTATATGTGGGTGCACACGCATATACCCATGCTTATATAAATAATAATATTTATATGGATTTATTGATTGTTTTAGTGGAATGTTATTTAAAGTGAATTCAATGAAGTGTATTAAATAAATGTATTAAATAAAAAGTGAAAATAATATTAATAATAGTAATAATAAAAATAAATGCTCTTTGTAGTAAAACTAGCTATCTAGGAGGGAGTTGAACTCGAGACCTCATAAAAGTTAGGCTAGTTGGTTTCCGTGTGTGCTATGTGGTTTTCTTGAAAATTATTTGTTGAGTGTTCTTGTTATGATTTCTTTTGAAGTTATTTTTAATTAAATTTATTAAAACTTTGTTAAGTGCTTACAGGAATGATTAGTTTATTTACCAACCAACTGTGGAAGTTGGAGAACTTTCTTCCCGTAACGAAACTCCTCCAACCACATAGTTGGAGGATAAATATTTCAATTTTGTGTGGTTTGAGGGAAGGATTTTTTCGGAACATTTTTGGAATGCTCTGAATGGATTTTTCCAGAATTTTATTTTTGATGTCTAACTTTGAGATTTTTTGTTTGGTGAGGACAAGTGGGATTGGATTTCTAGGTTTTGATTGCCAAAGGAAGCTTACTAGGAAGGTATCTATTCAAGGCTTGCGGATTTCAAAGAAGGTCTCCAGCCAAGGGAAGAGAAATCTTCATAGGACCCCAGGTAGGGTCTATACTGGGATGAATTCTCCAATTCTCCTGTGTGTCTGTTTGAGTTTTTAAGCGCTGTGTGATTTGATTTTTATGTGATAGCTTACTATGAAATAAAAAAAGGAAATTTAAGTGTTATATTGTCTGTGTATTTCTATTGTGTTGCTGGAAAGAAATTATGCAAATGTTTGTATAGTTTTAATAGTAAAATCTCTCCTGGGATTTTGGGATTTGTTGTGATACTTCCTTTTTCTATTTTTGAGATTTATGTAATGATTTAGGGACTTTTAGGAAGGTTTGGGATGGTTTAGGAAAGGTTGTAGTCCTTCTTTTCCATTTTTCCTTTTTGTAGGCCTTCTCTATGAATTGATGTTTTTAATTTGATTTAATCTTATTTGAGACTTAGGTAGTGTTGAGGATGTGTTTTGGATGTGGTACTAAGGTCCCCACATGAGGTTCATCTTAGGCAACCTTTCCCAGGCACTCTCCATGCCTTAAAAAGTCATTTTTTGGCCTTTTCGGGCAATTCTGAATTAATTTCATAAAAGTGCACTCCAGTGTCATACGACATTGTATCCATAGTCATATGAAACTTGGTCAAAATTCATATGGGAATGCATACATTTTTGTATGGGGTAAAATTAGTTCTAAACTATTTTCAGGAAGTTTAAACTTTAATTTTGTGGATGTACCTTGCAGTGTCATACGACATTGTAGTCATACCCATACAACACTTGGTCAAATTTTATATGGGAATACATACATTGTTGTATGAGTTTATATAGAAATTCATTTGGAGTTTTTAGGGTTTCAGGGGGCTTAATATTTATAAGATTTATACAAGTATACGATACTTTAATTTATTATACTTTAAGTTATACATGTATAAAGGAATTAGGTACCTTTCGGCATGATTGGGATAGGTTTCAACTTCATAGGAGCTAAGATGCAAATTCTAGATTTTGGTTTTTTTGAAAATTTTAGACTTAGCCAAATTTCAGGCACATGAGCTTTTCCTAGACTTATAAAAAAACAAGCTATGGAATGTTGTGTTTATGCATGTGGAAGTTTCTATCCCCTATGTATCTTTATTACTTGTTGTGTTGAGGTTATATGGTTTACGTATGATGTTTTTTGTGCACTTGGCATATTCTTGAGCTTAGTTTATGAGGCTAGGACTCATCTCAGTGGATTATTTGCACGAGAGGGTTCCTTAGACCTATAAATGCACCTTGGAAAGTTGTACTAATGCATGTGGAAAGTTTTATGTTTTTTTCTTTGAGATGTCTTGTGATAGACATTCTTCCAATGGTTCTTGTTATGTATATGGCTAAGGTTAGGACTCGCTCTGAGGGCCTGAGTGCTCAGTGGAGTTTCCTAAACCTATGAATCAGGACTTGGAAGTGTTATCTTGTATTTGTGGATTTTGATAGGGTAAGGGGATAGGAACCCTAAGTGAGTGTCTCACCATAGGTGTTGAAACCCTAAAGTGGTTGCCAAATGATCCTATGGGTGGGTTTGTAAAAAGTTATAACCTTAAAAATTAACCTAGGAAGTGGGGATTCAAAAGATAATGAAATAAAATATAATAATGGCCACACAGACCTGATTGGAGTATCGGGACTAGGGATAACTGCCAGGATGGATCCCTATTCATAAAGGTGAGATCGATGTTACATGGTTTCCAGGAAGGATCCCAATATACAGGTTGTGTGATGACACTCACTTAGGTGGTCTCCTAGAACCTTAACCTCGGTGTTTTAATATGATGATATTTTTATGTGCCTTATTATTTTTATTTTGAGTCTTGGATTTATTGGTATTTAAGACTTAGATTTCCTTAAGGTCTTGAGAGTACCTTGGTTCTATCTCCTAGCACGGGGGGTGGAACTTTATTAGTTTCACATGGTTGGCTGGAAAATCTATTTCGAGGTATTTTTTATGGTTTGTGTAGTGGCTGGGATTCTGAGTTGTTCAATGGTGAAGATTCTATTCTTGTATCATGTATCTCTATCTTTTGTTATCAAGATGTAAAGATGTATTGTAAGCCCTTGGGCAACTTGATGTAATTATCTTTCTATATGCCTTCGGGCAATGTGCAGTAACTATAATTATGTTTGTAAAAGGAAATTGTAAGAATCTAAAAAGGGATTGAATATGGTTAAATCAATGAGTAATTTCCTACCTTATATCTCTTGTGAATTTTAAATGAAATTGAAAGTAATGGTTCTATGAAAACCTTTGTAATGAAAGTACTTATGGATGTAAACTTCTTTAAAAGGAAACTTGTTTTGATATATGCTTAGTGAAAAGATATGCTAAGGGTTCAAGGGTATCTCCAGGTGAAGTAATAAGGTAAAAGGAAACATGTATGTTATTGAAAGAAGTATGGGATGTGATTTCTTAAATGTATAATTCAATGTGAGTGATGTCTGGTTATTCAAACTAGGTTTTAATATAAATCCTTTATTTACAAGGTTATAGTTGATAATTTGTGGAAGTTAAACTTGTGGCAAAAATGATTCATTAAATGGTTTATGTTGGTTAGCAATATATAGTTAAGTACTTTACACTCCTATTATTATATTGAAAATAGAAAGTAAGGACTCTTAATGGAAAAGCTTAATTGAGTTTTTATGGTGCAATTGAGTTGAGCATAGATAATGTTAAGGAGTGAATAAATATGAAAGAATAAATGTACTTAGTGGATGAGATAAGTAATGTGTTCTTGTTTCACTTCTAAAAGTAAATTACGTGTTAGTTTGGTAAAGAAAATTAATTCAACTAGCTCATTAATGCAATAGGTTTTGATGTGTAATGGTATCAATGTAAATCGAATTTGAAATGGAAATAGAATTTGTTAGAGTAAGTAATAAAATGAAATACTTGATAATGGTAATTGAATTCATTAAGGGAACCTTAAGGAATGTACTTGTGAATGGTAATGATGATATGTTAGAATGTTAAAAAAATAAAATTAGTTGTAATTTTAGGTCATAGACCTGATTCCTTATGGGTTCCCTGGTGGGGACATTACATTTGGTATTAGATCCCTAGGTTGCTACACTGGGAGCTCTTGGGTGTATTTGCATTTAACTAAGTCTCTTCTTCTTATTATTAACTAATGTCTACTCTATATCTATACTTAGGTTGTAACACTCTTTCGAGATGCTTTCCAAACATCATAGAGGATCTTAGGAGTGAGCTCAAGATTCTCCCTCATCATCCCACAAATAAATTATCTATGGGAATAGGTAGGAGAACAAATTTTGAGTAATGACTCAAAGAGGTCTCAAATGAGACAACTCTGATAACTGAGGTTGCTATAGCTAGAACCCATCAAAAGAAAAGTTATCCCCGAGGAGACAACTTATTCTGATAGGGATAGAATATAAGCCCTAGGTTGTTCTACTAAGAACCTTGGGACTCATACTTGGACTACTAGTAATACTTGAGTCTACTGTGTTTCCCCATCTGATGTTTTCTTCTGGCCTACCAAACTTGAATACATTGTGTGTCCTCTTTTTAAGTTTCCTTTATGTTAACAAACTTAAGCATTGAACATAAAAGGGTATGTTTTCTATATCTCTGCCATAATATCTTGCAAGAAAGGAATATTTGAAATGATTATAAGATTCATGTGGTTCAAATAAATGGTTAGGAATTCTTGATACTTGGGTGTTGTGTTCTTGTCCTTGTTCTATGAAAATCTTAAAGAATTGTAAGGAAAGTTGTTTATCTTATCTCTTGATCTTATGAATGACTACCAAAATAGTATGAAAAGTTATATACTCTACTTCCCTATAAATGCTAGATAACACCATGATTGTTATGTCTGATTATTTAAGGCTAGATATATTTGAAACATGTTGTACTTATGGTGGAAAACAAGGGATGATTAGGTTTCTAGGACAAAAAGGATTGTAATATTGGATGGTTTTAAAACATGTCTAGTAAATGTATCTTTTATCTTTCCTCAAGAACTTAGGGATTTATGAACTTATATTTTCTTGAAAACTAAGATAACATGTTGAACTTAGGTAATAATTGATATTTCAAAATATGGCAAGATTAAGGAGAATCTATTTTTTTTTCATACCCTCTCAATTAAGAAATTAAATCTATTGTTGAATCAGATGTGTCTCTCCCTTCTTTTTCAAGAAGTATATTTGAAAGGATAAATTGCATGTGTCATTAAGGAGAATGAGCTTAGCTATAGGAACCCTTGGGTAAAGGACCTATGTCCCCAAGGTTTTGTAATAAATAGGATTATAGTACACAATGGTTTAAAGGAGAAGTGTTTGTTTATACAAATTTGAAATTATATATGATCCACGTACATGGTGGGAGTTAGACTAGAGAAAAGTCATCAACTATAAGGAAGGGATATTATATTAAACAAAATTGTGTAGTAATAATTTTCTTTGTTATCATTTTTGTGTGTAAAATAGAAGTTGAAGCTAACAACATTGCTAGTGTATAGAAATGATGAGTTATTATGAAAGGAATAATTATATGTTTATAATATTTAAGTCAAGCTTTCTAACTATCCTAAAATGGAAATATAGAAGAATGTGAATTCGTAGGTAATAGTATAGATGTCATATGGAATCTATGCATATAAGGATAACAATACTTGTAGTTACTTCACAAATGTTATTTTATGGAATGTATGTACAAAAGGTTAGTGGGTTGAACATATTAATTTGATTGAATAAGAGGGTGGTCGTAGGACTCATATATTTCTCTACCTCTATTAAAGAATGTATGACTTTTATTTTGGAAAATGGTAAAAAATTCTAAAAGAAACTTGTTCATGTTGGGAAATATATATATACTCGAAAGAAGCTTATTATGAATTTCTGGGATATGGAATTGGTTAAATATCTAGTTAATAAGTAATCTTGATGAAGCTCTAGTTTAATGAATCATGTTAAAATTTCTTCGAAATATATTTTGTAATACACCACAAATAAATTGTTATAATAGAATCCTAAAAAGTATCTTAGGTTGCATTATTTGAAAAGGGATGAGTATTCCATCTTGTGTTTAAGTTTGATATTAGTGATGCTCCTATAAGTTTACCATAGGCTGGATGAGAAAAAGTAACTAGTTGCATAAAGAGAATTGTTTTTGTCTTATCTCATAAAATTGTGTGCTATTCAATATTTGAATGATTTTTAGTTTAAAAATATTTACCAGGGTAGTAGTTTAATAGTAGTATCTTATGTATACGCATTGTGAAGAAATAACCCCTGTATAAATCTATATCTAGTTTAGAGGATGAAAATTGAATTCTTAATTGCATTTCAGAATCTTTAAATATCTTTTTCTATTACAAGAACTCCTAATTTCTAAGGTGAAAATTATACTTAATGTATCAATGATAGACTAAAGTAGAAATGTTTGTAATATTCTTATTTTAAGTTTTATCAATGGCTAGAAAATTATGACTTCCAGGAGTAAGTCAAATCTTAGGGAGGGATGATGTAATGCCCCTCCAACCCTATCAAGTCTTGGTTATGCTCTCTAGAAATTAGGAAGAGCTATATGTGAGAATGGTCCTTCTTGAGATGGTTTCTTAAACTAAACCTCTTCCAACTCACCATAGCTTCATATTTTAATATGGGAAATAATAATAATTGCATAGGTATGCTCCTATACATCTTCTTGTGTGTCAGAAATAGTTAAGGACCTTAATGCTCATTATTATTATTTATGTGTACCTTAGGTTGATTGATTATAATCACTTAAGGGTTAGATGTGTTACCTTCTCTAATAAAGTTACTTGGGAGTAGACATGATTAATGCATTTAGGGTTACATGTTTTGTTTATCTTATTTTGATAATGAGATGATGGATGATGTAATGCCCCTCCAACCCTATCAAGTCTTGGTTATGCTCTCTAGAAATTAGGAAGAGCTATATGTGAGAATGGTCCTTCTTGAGATGGTTTCTTAAACTAAACCTCTTCCAACTCACCATAGCTTCATATTTTAATATGGGAAATAATAATAATTGCATAGGTATGCTCCTATACATCTTCTTGTGTGTCAGAAATAGTTAAGGACCTTAATGCTCATTATTATTATTTATGTGTACCTTAGGTTGATTGATTATAATCACTTAAGGGTTAGATGTGTTACCTTCTCTAATAAAGTTACTTGTGAGTAGACATGATTAATGCATTTAGGGTTACATGTTTTGTTTATCTTGTTTTGATAATGAGACATTTTGAGTACATGCGTAATGGTTAAATGGGTTTGTGAAAGTTAATAAATGACTTATATTTACATTATTATGTTATGATGCAATTCTTGTTATACAATATGGAAAAGAGATTATTCTAGTACTAACCACACTAATCCAATCATGCTTTATTGATGTCACTATCTGATGTGAGTGCAAGATAAGGAGAGGTAGTCATAGCTACTCCTACAGGAGGTCCACATGATGTCGCAATCTCCATCCTTGTTTGTCACTGTCTATATATATATATATATATATATATATATATATATATATATATATATATATATGTATGTATGTATGTATGTATGTATGTATGTATGTATGTATGTATGTATGTATGTATGTATGTATGTATGTATGTATGTATGTATGTATGTATGTATGTTGGTTGGTGTCGTAGGATGCAGGTACCAGGCATCAACTTCACCTGGCTTCACAGGTCTGAGCATGCCTTCAAAATCCTCAAACTATTGTTGTGTGGAGATATTACCATGATTACTCCCAAGATTACTATGGACTTAGATTTCCGTTTAGGAGGTTACCCTAGTTGGGGAATCTGAATGCACTATGTGATGTGGTCTTGTGATTTATGATTTGACGTTGTTCTGTGATTTATGATGTGAGTTAGATTTATCCTTGTTAGTGTGTGTGTGTGTGTGTGTGTCTATATATATATATATATATATATATATATATATATATATATATATATATATATATATATATATATATATATATATATATATATATATATATATATATATATATATATATATATATTTATTTATTTATTTATTTTATATGTGTTACATTGATTGTATGTTATATAGTTATGTGTATATGTGTGTGCACACACATATACCCATGCTTATATATATAATAATATTTGTCTGGATTTATTGATTATTTTAGTTGTATGTTATTTAAAGTGAATTCAATGAACTGTATTAAATAAAAAGTGAAAATAATATTAATAATAGTAATAATAAAAATAAATTCTCTTTGTAGTAAAACTAGCTATCTAGGAGGGAGTTGAACTCAAGACCTCCTAGAAGTTAGGCTAGTTGGTTTCCATGTGTGCTATGTGGTTTTCTTGAAATTTATTTGTTGAGTGTTCTTGTTATGATTTCTTTTGAAGTTATTTTTAATTAAATTTATTAAAACTTTGTTAAGTGCTTACGGGAATAATTTGTTTATTTTACAACCAACTATGGAAGTTGGAGAAGTTTCTTCCCATAAAGAAACTCCTCCAACCACATAGTTGGAGGATAAATATTTCAATTTTGTGTGGTTTGAGGGAAGGATTTTTCGGGGAGATTTTTGGAATGCTCTGAATGGATTTTTCCAAAATCTTATTTTTGATGTCTAAGTTTGAGATTTTTTGTTTGGTGAGGACAAGTGGGATTGGATTTTTGGATTTTGATTGCCAGAGGAAGCTTTCCAGGAAGCTATCTACTCAAGGCTTGTAGACTTCCAAGAAGGTCTACAGCCAAGGGAAGAGAATTATCCACAGGATCCTAGGTAGGGTTTATACTGGGATGAATTCTCCAATTCTCTTGTGTGTGTGTGTTTGTGTTTTTAAGCGCTATGTGATTTGATTGTAATGTGATATCTTACTACGAAATAAAAAAAGGAAATTGAAGTGTTATATTGTTTGTGTATTTCTATTGTGTTGCTAGAAAGAAATTATGTAAATGTTTGTATAGTTTTAATAGTAAAATCTTTCTTGGGAGTTTGGGATTTGTTGTGATACTTCCTTTTTCTATTTGCAAGATTTATGTAATGATTTAGGGAATTTTAGGAAGGTTTGGGATGGTTTAGGAAAGGTTGCAGTCCTTCTTTTCCATTTTTCCTTTCTGTAGGCCTTCTCTGTGAATTGATGTTTTTAATTTGATTTAATCTTATCTGAGACTTAGGTAGTGTTGAGGATGTGTTTTGGATGTGGTACTGAGGTCCCTACATGGGGTTGATCTCAAGGAACCTTTCCTGGGCACTCTTCATGCCTTAAAAGGTCATTTTTTGGCCTTTTCAAGCAATTCTGAATTAATTTCATAAAACTACCCTGCAGTGTCATACAACATTGTATCCATACTCATACGACACTTGGTCAAAAGTCATATGGGAATGCATACATTTTTTTATGGGTTAAAATCAGTTCTGAAGTGTTTTCAGGAAGTTTAAAATTTAATTTTGCGGAAGTACCTTGCAGTGTCATAGGACATTATAGTCATACCCATACGACATTTGGTCAAATGTCATATGGGAATAGATACATTGTCGTATGAGTTTATATAGAAAGTCATTTGGAGTTTTTAGGGTTTCAGGGGCATAATATTTACAGGATTTATACAAGTATACGATACTTTAATTTCTTATACTTTAAGTTATACTTGTATAAAGGAATTAGGTACCTTCTGGGATGATTGGGATAGGTTTCAAATTCATAGGAGTTAAGATGAAAATTCTAGATTTTGGTTTTTTTGAAAATTTCAGACTTGGCCAAATTTCAGGCACATGAGCTTTTCCTAGAGTTATAAAAAAACAAGCTATGGAATGTTGTGTTTGTGCATGTGGAAGTTTCTATCCCCTATGTATTTTTATTACTTGTTGTGTTGAGGTTATATGATTTACGTATGATGTTTTTTGTGCTCTTGGCATATTCTTGAGCTTAGTTTATGAGGGTAGGACTCATCTTGGTGGCCTATGTGCACGAGAGGGTTCCTTAGACCTATAAATGAGCCTTGGAAAGTTGTACTAATGCATGTGGAAAGTTTTATATTTTTTTTTCTTTGAGATGTCTTGTGATAGACATTCTTCCAATGGTTCCTATTATGTATATGGCTAAGGGTAGGACTCACTCTAAGGGCCTGAGTGCACAGGGGAGTTTCCTAAACCTATGAATCAGGACTTGGAAGTGTTATCTTATATTTGTGGATTGTGATAGGGTAAGGGGATAGGAACCCTAAGTGAGTGCATCACCATAGGTGTTGGAACCCTAAAGTGGTTGCCAGATGATCCTATGGGTGGGTTTGTAAAAAGTGATAACCTTAAAAATTAACCTGGGAAGGGGGGATTCAAAAGATAATGAAAGAAAATATAATAATGGGTACACATACCTGATTGGAGTACCAGGACCAGGGATAACTACTAGGATGGATCCCTATTCATAAAGGAGGGACTGTAGTTACTTGGTTTCTAGGAAGGATCCCAATATACAGGTTGTGTGATGACACTCACTTAGGTGGTCTCCTAGAACCTTAACCTCGATGTTTTAATATGATGATATTTTTATGTGCCTTATTCTTTTTATTTTGAGTCTTCGATTTATTGGTATTTAAGACTTAGATTTCCTTAAGGTCTTGAGAGTACCTTGGTTCTATCTCCTATCATGGGGGTGGAACTTTATTAGTTTCACATGGTTGGGTGGAAAATCTCTTTCGAGGTATTGTTCATGGTTCGTGTCATGGCTGGGATTCTGAGTTGTTTAGTGGTGAAGATTATGTTCTTGTATCATGTATCGCTATCTTTTGTTATCAAGATGTAAAGATGTATTGTAAGCCCTTGGGCAACTTGATGTAATTATCTTTCTATATGCCTTTGAGAAATGTGCAGTAACTGCAATTATGTTTGTAAAAGGAAATCGTAAGAATCTAAAAAGGGATTGAATATGGTTAAATCAATGAGTAATTTCCTACCTTATATCTCTTGTGAATTCTAAATGAAATTGAAAGTAATGGTTCTATGGAAACCTTTGTAATGAAATTACTTATGGATGTAAACTTCTTTAAAAGGAAACTTGTTTTCATATATGGTTAGTGAAAAGATATGCTAAGGGTTCAAGGGTATCTCCAGGTGAAGTAATAAGGTAAAAGGAAACATGTATGTTATTGAAAGAAGTATGGGATGTGATTTCTTAAATGTATAATTCAATGTGAGTGATGTCTGGTTATTCAAACTAGGTTTTAATATAAATCCTCTATTTACAAGGTTATAGTTGATAATTTGTGGAAGTTAAACTTGTGGCAAAAATGATTCATTAAATGGTTTATGTTGGTTAGCAATATATAGTTAAGTAATTTACACTCCTATTATTATATTGAAAATAGAAAGTAAGGACTCTTAATGGAAAAGCTTAATTGAGTTTTGATGGTGCAATTGAGTTGAGCATAGATAATGTTAAGGAGTAAATAAATATGAAAGAATAAATGTACTTAGTGGATGAGATAAGTAATGTGTGCTTGTTTCACTTCTAAAAGTAAATTACCAGTTAGTTTGGTAAACAAAATTAATTCAACTAGGTCATTAATGTAATAGGTTTTGATGTGAAATGGTATCAATGTAAATTGAAGTTGAAATGGAAATAGAATTTGTTAGATTAAGTAATCAAATGAAATACTTGATAATGGTAATTGAATTCATTAAGGGAACCTTAAGGAATGTACTTGTGAATGTTAATGATGATATGTTAGAATGTTAAAAAAAAAAAAATTAGTTGTAATTTTAGGTCATAGACCTGATTCCTTATAGGTCCCCTTGTGGGGACATTATAGATTGAACACCAACACTGATCATAGGGCATTCAAAGAGCCTTTTCCCAAGTATGAGAAGGGGGAAACCTCTAAACCTAAGAATGGCAAGGCTGAGATCAATTACCCTTACACAACTGCAGAGAATATTGTCAACATGCTTGAAGTTGTAGTGGAAAATGTCAACATGATGAGAAATAAATATCTGTATGGTTACGATCTAGACATGGACTCTCCTCCTATCTTTGATCAAGAGCCTGTCGTGGTGCTAAGGGGTCCTAACTCTAGGATGTCATCACAAACACTCAATCTTGTCACACAAAGTCAAGATCTCATTGTCATTAGAGGACCTAGTTGGAGTCAACCCAATAAACCAAAGCAAGTGACATCCAAGAATGTCACCTCAAAACCAACAATTAATCCTAAAATGAGTTATAATCTTGTTGACTAGTTGCAGAGAACCCCAACTTAGATTTTGATCTTTGATCTCTTAGAGTTGTCCCTAAAACACAAACAAGTCCTTGAGGATGCTTTGTGCACAACAAATGTTCCTAACAATTTATACATTGACCAATTCCAAAACATGGTTAACCATATTACCAGCCCTTATTACCTTACCTTTTTGAAGGATGATGATAAAGCTATCAGTCACCCACACAATCTCGCCCTTCTAATGTGAGTGTTCCAAGGTTTTCTTGCACTACATCCAAGAGACCTAGCTTGTCTCTTCTAGGAACCTAGTCTCCTCTAGGTCCTGATTGGTTTAGGTGATTAACTAAGACCAATCCTAACTCTTCCCCAACAGCTCTTAACTTTTGTGCTTAACCTTGAAAGACTAACACCCTAGTTTTAGTACAATTCTTCACACTCACTTAGCAAGCTCTAAGTGCCAATTCTTCACCAACTTTAATCTTCATTGCAGGGGTCTTCATCCTTGTGAAAAAATTCATAACTTGGTCTATTTGATCCATTTTAGAAGGATCTTGAACCATTTCCTTACCGGCTTCAATAGTTCATCATTTAGAGACCTTAAAACAAGCCTAATCCTTGTAGCCTTTTGTAGAGGCCTTTGTCCTTTCTTGCTAAAATTATTCAAAAAACCTACAAAACCAATTGGTGATTCAGATACCCTTTTGGATCTTACTAAATATTCTATAGCTTTTAGGTCCTAGAAGCCTCTGTAAACCACCTTCCTACTTTCTAGGATTGGTTGTGTCCTGTTAGAAATCTTGCTCAAAACTCAATGTAATTGATTGGTATGAACCCAATCTTAATAGGATATCTAGATATGATGAACACCTTCTTGAAAAAGTCTTGGATCCATACTGTACCTTTCTACCCTACAATATATCTTCTTTTCTTCACAACCTAGACCTCTAATTGGGCTCTGTCTGCTCGCTTAGGGCCTAGCTATAAAAATAGCTCTCCAAACTTTCATGCCTCCTAATCCTTAAATTATATACAATAATGACTCCCCTTACATTTCCATCTACCCTTAGGTGTTTCCCATGGTTAGATTTCATGGGGGAGCCATGAAAGCACCAACTGGAAAAACAAAAATAGTGAGAACTCTTAAACTAAAACAATTTAACTGACATAGTAAAACTATTCAAAACACATAGCTTATCAAATGAAAAAGTCTTGAAATATCCTAAAGAACACTAAAAAATCACTAGATTTAGTTTCTCAATCCATTACACATGACTATTAATACAAATGCTCAAGATATTCACTGAAACACTATTACAGAGCTCTATTATCAAACTCAAAACTATTACAATGACAATTGTATCCTCTAGATTCAAGCCTTAGGTAACATTAGATCCATCTCCATGATTCTAGGGCTTGTTAGATGATCTCCCACCACCTATAGTTTAGGGAAACCAAAGTAATCGAGTTGTATGCAACATTTGCAATAATTACAAATGTTGTGATGACAACTTCTTTGCAACATTTGGCATCTTTCATTTATGCCATCAGCCTACTTCTTAGGACTGATAACATCCAATATTTCAAGGATCCAAGACCATTAAATGACCTTATGGCATCTTTTACAACCTCATTATGTGCGTAGAACACATTTAAGACTCTACTCTCACCTTAGGCTTCTAACACTAAGAAAAATTAATAATAATTAACAATGGCTATTAGTGTGACCTTAGTCCTAGTGACTAACTCACTTAGCCTACATAGAAAATGACCTACTAAGGTCTTCAAACAAACACACTACTCTTCTTGACTTGGCTAGAGTCAAGTACAAGGAAAAATAACTCTAACATGGACATGAGCCTAGGTGCACTCCTGCACCATCCTCCCCCCAAAAAAAAGTTCAATCCACCTTTGGATTGAGGATGCTTGGATCAGTCCCCATCTTCTTGAACTCTAACTCCTTTATCCATACTACATCAACATTGGTTTTTCCATGCTTCTTAATGAGATGTTCTTTATACTCCTTGGTCCTAGTATTTTTATAGACCCTTGTGTCCAACACACTATTAGCTCCTATGACTGCAGCAGTAGGTAATTGAAGATCCTCTATGTCTCTGATCACCTCATGAAGAGTTTCATCCATATCTTGATGTGGTCATCTATAATGGACTAAGTCTACAATGTTGAAGATAGGAGACAGTCCACTATCTTCTAGTAGTTTAGCTTTGAATGCATTATCACTATACTTAGCTAAGATAGGATATGGACCTATCTTCCTCATTTGCAACTTGTGAGGGACTTCCTTGTGAAGTCTTGACTTGTTAAGATGCACCATAACTAGGTCACCTACACTAAACTGAACTGTCCTTCTACTTTCATCCACCTTGGCTTTTTGTTTCATGGTGTTCTCTGTCAAGGTTTTCCTCATAGTTTCATGTATCTCCTACATAGCATATGCAAAATCATTAGCATATCCACTTCCTTTCACTCCATCCTTCAAATATCTCAACTCATAGACACCTCTAGGATGTAGTCCATAGAATATCTCAAATGGAATTTTCCCTGTGGATCTATTTTTTATGTCATTATAGGCATATTCAGCTTTCCCAATCAACTGATCCCATTGTTGACCATACTCCTTGGTCAAGCACCTTAGTAAATTTCCAAGGCTTCTATTGAAAACCTTGGTCTGACCATTAGTTTGGGGATGGTAGGCTGATTCAAAGGACATGTTAGTACCTAACCTTTGCCAAAGAGTCTTCCAAAAATGACTCATAAATTTAGTGTCTCTATCTGACACAATGTTGATAGGAAACCCATGGATTCTCACTATCTCTTCGAAGAAAAGAGAGGCTATTTGAGTAGCATCATTAGTGGTCTTGCATGGCACAAAGTGAGCCATCTTTCTAAATCTATCCACAACCACATAAACACTTTCCATGCCTTGTCTTGTCTTGTCTTGGGTAACCCAACTACAAAATCCATACTCAAGCATTCCCATGGCCTAGTAGGAATAGGTAGTGGTTGATAAAGGTCTACATTTTAAGAAGTTCCCTTGGCCTTTTGACATACAACACAACTTTCCACATACCTCCTAACATCTAGATTCGTCCTTGGCCAATAATAGAACCTTGAAACAAGTTCTTGAGTCTTAGTGATCCCAAAGTGACCAATCAAAGCACCATTATGCTTTTCTTGAATCAAATTATGTCTAATGGAGCCTCTAGGAACACATAATTGATTCCCTTTAAACAAGAGATCACTTTGCAAAGCATACTCAGCATACCTACTATGAAAATGATTCTTGTATTCAACACATACCTTATAAATGTCTACAAAATCCTCATCATCACCATATAGATCCTCAAAATTATCTATTCCCATGCTCCTCAACTGAATCTCCTAAATTATGAGAGCTCTTCTTGACAATGCATCTACCACTTTATTGAGAACACCTTTCTTATGTTTGATATTGAAGGTATAAGCTTGTAGGTACTCAATCTACTTCATGTGCTTGTGACTCAACTTCTCTTGTGAATTCAAGAAACTAAGTGCTTGATTGTCTGAATACATAATGAAATCCTTGGGAAGCAAGTAGTGCCTCCATTTCCTTAGAGCTTGGACCAATGCATACATCTCAAGGTCATATGAAGAGTATTTCCTCTTGGCTTCACTTAACTTTTCTGAATGGAAAGCCACTAGTCTGCCTTCTTGGCTTAGAACAACTCGAATAGCCACATTGCTAGCATCACACTCAATGGTAAAAAGTTTCTCAAAGCTTGGCAACACTAAAATAGGTTGGGTAGCTATCTTCTCCTTCAGCAACTCAAAGCTCTTATTAGCATGTTCATTCCATACAAACTTGGTTTTCATTCCTCCCTTGATATTATCTAACATAGGAGCACAAATTGCACTAAATTGCCTTATACATTTCCTATAATATTGTGCAAGGCCATGAAAAATCCTTACCTCTATTGATGTCCTTAGAGTACGCCAATTCATGATAGCCTCCACTTTACTTTTGTCCATTTTTAGATTGCCATGTGATATGACAAATCCAAGGTACACTAGCTTTGTCTTGATGAACTCACACTTCTCCAAGTTGATCATAAACTTCTCATCATGTAGCTTCTTGAAAAAAACCTCAAGGTGTTCTAGGTGCTCACTCCATGTCTTTCTATAAATCAATATATCATCTAGATATACTACCACAAACTTACCTATGTAGTCTTTGAGGACTTCATTTATGAGCCTCATGAATGTGGAGGGGGCATTGGATAATCCAAATGGCATGACAAGCCATTCATACAACCCTTCATTGGTCTTGAAGGTTGTTTTACACTCATCTCCTTCATGTATTCTTATTTGGTGATAGCCACTCTTCAAGTCTATCTTTCTATAATACTTAGGTTCACCTAAACAATCCATTAGGTCTTCAATCCTAGGAATAGGGAGCCTATACCGTATAGTTATCCTATTGATAGCCATTGACTCAGTACAAATCCTCCAAGTTCCTCCTTTCTTAGGTGCAAGTATAGTGGGTATGACACATGGACTAATGCTCTCTCTAATTAGGCCTTGGTTTAGGAGTTCTTGTTTTTGTCTTTCTATTTCCTCATTGTGTTGAGGGGTCATGTTTTAGGCTGCTTTGTTAGGTAGGATAGCTCCTAGGATAAGGTCTATCCTATGACTTATGTCTCTTTTAGGGGGTAAGGCTGATGGTTTTCCATCACTTACAATACCTTGGTAAGTCTGTAGCATGCCTTGAATCTCCTTTGGTAACTCTATCTTCTTAGCCACCTTGTCTTCATCTAACTCCTTTGTTCTTAGAACCAATGCAAAGCCTACACCTTCACTCTCTTCCATGGTTTGCAAGAACTCTTTTTCAACCACCATAACTATAGTTGGACCTATTGTCTTCACCTCAACATCTTCTAATAATGACTTTATTTTGACGGTTACATTGTCCTTCTTGAAAGAATAAGAATTCCTTCCTCCATCATGTATGGCTTGGTGGTCAAATTGCCATGGTCTACCTAGGAGCAAATGACATGCATCCATAGGAAACACATCACATAAAACTTTTTCTTTGTACCTTCTAGTGGAGAACTCCACCTATGCTTGTTCATTCACTAACACATGTTGGCCTTTATTGAGCCAAGTGACCTTATAAGGATTGGTGTGGGGTATCCTTGTCAACTTTAACTTGCTGACTGCTTCCTTTGACACAATATTTTTAGTAGAGCCTAAGTCAATGATGACCCTACATACTTTGACCATCATTTTACACTTTATCCTAAACAAAGACCTCCTTTGACTTGGATCTTCCTTCACTGGATCCTTGATCAAAGTTCTCCTCATCATTATATTCTCTCCCTCTTTTGAATTCAATGGTACCTCAGCATGCTTTTTTGCTACATTAGAGTCATCTTGGACTAGGTTAGCTCTCTTGTCACCTCTTTGTGAAGAGCCACCTTTCTTTGGATATCTATAGGTAGGGTGCCCCATTTGATTACAATGGTAGCACTTCATATTGTCAAAGTAGTTGCATCTTCCTCCTTGTCCACCACTTCTTCCTCTAGAGCTAGAGTTAGAACTCCTTCCTCTACCACCTCTACTTGAGCTTCCTTCTTGCTACTCACTAAATTTTATGACTCCTTGAGTCCTTGATTTAGAACTTCTTCCACCATAGCCACCTCTTTTCCCTCTACTATCCTTGCCTTTACCTTTTCCTTTTGAGGTTTCTTGTTTCCTTTTTCTTTTATCTTCTATATTCAAGGTCATTTTATAGCATTGGCGAATGGATTTGAAGTTCAATAGACTCATCTCCTCTTGAATAGTCCATTTGAGGCCATTCAAGTACCTTGCAAGCTTAATGCTTTCCTCTTCAACTACCTTAGATCTCAAACATAACTTTTGAAACTCCTTGGTGTATGCTTGGGACATCTAGATCTTTTTGTCTAATATTGTGTCTCCTCCTATGAAGCTACACTTCATAGTCATCAGGAAGCTAGGTATACTTCAATTTGGATACCACACCCTTCCATGTCACTATAGGACCTTTTCCATCCTTTTCCCTCTCTGTTTGCACAAACTTCTACTAAGTAAGAGCTGAACATCTTAGTCTAGACTTGGCCACCACAATGTTTTGTGCCTTAGAGATACCATCACATTAGAAATGGTTCTCAATGCTATCAATCCAATCCACAACTAAATCTGGATCCATTTGTCCACTAAATAGTGGCACACCTTCTAAAGCCTTGCCACTCAATGCCTTCAATGCTTTTAAGAATGGCTCTTTAGGAAGAACAAGGTCAGGTGTTGCTGCTTCCTCCTCCAACTATAATTCCTTCTCCCTTGCTTCAACTTCTTCCTGTTGGTCAATTTTTTCCTTGACCTTATCAACATTGTCTTGGACTTCACCCAAGAGCTGCTCCATTTGAGCTAATGTTTCCCTTAATAACTTGTTATCTTCTTCTTGTTCCTCAACCTTCTTGGCTAACTCAGCATTAGTCACCATGATTTTTTATTCTAATGATCCAATTGGTGTATTTTCTCCCACTGATTTAGTAGGCTGCAACATCCACCACAAGTCTGATCAATTCAGCTCTGATACCAATATCATGTGAGTGTTCCAAGGCTTGCTTGCACTGCATCCAAGAGACCTAGCTTGTCTCTTCTAGGAACCTAGTCTCCTCTAGGTCATCATTGGTTTAGGTTATTAATAATACCAATCCTAACTCTTCCCCAAGAGCTCTTAATCTTTGTGCTTAGCCTTGAAAGACTAACACCCTAGATTTAGTACAATTCTTCACACTCACTTAGCAAGCTCTAAGTGCCAATTCTTCACCAACTTCAATCTTCATTATAGGGGTCTTCATACTTATGAAAAAATTCATAACTTGGTCTATTTTTTCCATTTTAGAAGGATCTTGAACCATTTCCTTACTAGCTTTAATAGTTCATCATTTAGAGACCTTAAAATAGGCCTAATCCTAGTAGCCTTTTGTAGAGGCTTTTGTCTTTTCTTGCTAAAATTCTTCAAAAAAATTGCAAAAACAATTGGTGACTTGGATACCCTTTTGGCTCTTACTATATATTTTATAACTTTTAGGTCTTGGAAGCCTCCGTACACCACCTTCCTACAAACTAGGGCAAACAAGGCTAATTGACCTACTTTCTAGGATTGACTTTGTCCTGTTAGAAATCTTGCTCAAAACTCAATGTAAATGATTGGTATGAACCCAATCTTCATAGGATGTTTATATATGATGAACACCTTCCTAAAAAAGTCCTAGAGTCATACTTTACCTTTCTAGCCTACAATATATCTTATTTTCTTCACAATCTATACCTCTAACTGGGCTCTGTCTGCTCGCTTAGGGCCTAGCTATAAAAATAGCTCTCCAAAATTTCATGCCTCCTAATCCTAAACTTACATACACTAATGAATCCCATTTCATTTCCATCTACCCTTAGGTGTTTCCCATGGATATATTCCATGGGGGAGCCATAAAAGCATCGATTGGTCAAAACAAAACCAGTGAGAACTCTTAAACTAAAATAATTTAACCAACATGGTAAAACTACTCAAAACACCTAGCTTATCAAATGAAAAAGTCTTGAAATATCCTAATGAACACTAAAAAATCACTAGATTTAGTTTCTCAATCCATTACACATGACTTTCAACACAACAGCTTAAGATATTCACTGAAACACTGTAGCAGAGCTCTATTATCAAACTCAAAACTATTACAATGACAACTCTATCCTTGAGATTCAAGCCTTAGGTAACATTAGATTCCATCTCCATGATTCTAGTGCTTGTTGGTCAATCTCCCACCACCTATACTTTAGGGAATCCAAAATAACTGAGTTGCATGCAACATTTTCAATAATTGCAAATGTTGTCATGATAACTTATTTGCAACATTTGGCATCTTTCATTTATGCCATCATCCTACTTCTTAGGACTGATAACCTCCAATATTTTGAGGATAAAAGACCATTAAATGACCTTATGGAATCTTTTACAACCTCATTATGTTCTTAGAACACATTTAAGACTCTAGTCTCACCTTAAGCTTCTAAAACTAAGAAAAATTAATAACAACTAACAATGGCTATTAGTGTGACCTTAGTCCTAGTGACTAACTCACTTAGCCTACATAGAAAATGACCTCCTAAGGTCTTCAAAAAAACACACTACTCTTTTGGACTTGGCTAGAGTCAAGTACAAGCCAAAATAACTCTAACATGGAGGTGAGCCTAGGTGTGCTCCTGCACCACCTTCATATTGAAGTCATGATCCACAAAACCCGTGTTAGGTGTGTGTTGATAGATGGGGGTATTGAGCTTAATATTTGTTCCTTGAGTCTTTTGAAGACATTGGGTTATTCTGAACAAGTCATAGATACTAGAAAGAAGATCACTATGAAAGCCTATGATGAGGTGGAAAGAAGTTCCAAAGGGTTGGCCGTCCTTCCAGTTAGGATTGGCCCTATTGAGAAGGATATTTTGTTTCAAATTGTTGATGCTGGTCCTCTGGCATACAATATATTACTTGGTAGACCATGGATTCATGATATGAAAGCAATGTCATCTACCTACCATTAGTGTGTTAAGCTCCCCTAAAATGGAGTAGAAATTTGTATACCTGGGGATAGCACATTATCTGTTAACTCAATTTTGGCAAGTACTCATGTTCCCCTCAATAGAGCAGCAGAAGATTTCAATGCAATCTTAACAGAATGCAAAGACAAGTTCAATTTAGTGGACCTTGGTGTAGGGGGGTATCAACTTAACTCTTTTACAAAGCTTCCAATTTCACCTAGGTCTTATGGAAAGCCTTCCCAAGAAATGAGACCCTCATCTTTAGCTATGACTTTATTTGGCACATTTGTAGAGTCCTCAGTGCCTATTCAAGATACAAAAGAAGAGGTGGTTGTTAAAGATTGGATTTATAGAGAAGACAAATACATGCACAATGAGAACTTCTCTCCCTCTCCTAAGGATTATGGAAGAGGGTATACTTTTTTCAACTAGATGGGCTATCCTGGACATGGTCCTCTTAGTCACAGATTGGATGCTAGAATTGAACCTCTTTATCATGATCTTTTTGGACACAGATCTAAGAAGATGGTTGACCTAGGATTTGCTTATCATAACAAGAGCACTGATCCTATCCTTGATGAGTCGGATAGTGAATCAGAATACATGCCTAATTTGAAAAATCAACAAGATATGTGTGAAGATTGGGTCCCTTCCACCAATCTCTTTTGGGGAGATTCAGATACTCTAGTTACTCATGTGACAATTACAAACTTAGAAAAAGAAGAATCAGATGTAGAAGATCCTATCAAAAAATTTCAACAAAAGAATATTGTTTGTTTGATAGAGAGAGATGTTACCCTTGATGATATTAGAGCTTCCACATCAAGATGTCCCAAAACTTCACGGTGTAAACATCCTAGTTGGGATTTAGAAATAGATTCATATGATTATGAATGGGACTCTCTCTTTGATCCTTCTATAGTTGACATGAATGTTGATCTCATCCACACTTATAGTTCTCAGCTCAAGGTAGCCACCAAGTCATGTGTAAGATTAGAATATTTGAACCCACGTGTTACCTTAGTGGATGATTCTTCACTTGTTAGGATAAATCCTAATTTGGGTAGCTTAGAAGGATAGTTGACAGACTCTGACTCTTTAGTCACTAGAGATGATATCATTCATGTCCATAACCTTGAACCATTCATTGACCTACCTCTTTCTCATCCTAACCTCATTGATTGGTCCCAATGCTATCAAGAACCTAAGCTCTTAACATTCCAAAATGAATATGAGATAACCTGTTACTTGAATGCCATTGAAACCATAGTCTCTTCCACCAATGAACTGGCTACCAACATGACAAAGCTAGACATCAAGTACCTTAGTCAAAAAATAAAAAGAAAAGAATAAAAACAATAAGAGTTCTGATGGTGAAAACCACTATGTGGCGGTGTTAGAACCAAAAAAAGTAAAAATAAATGATGTATCCAAGGGTAAAAATCTCTCTAAGGTGCTTAAGGATGAGGTACTTGATCATCTCCCTAGATACTTTCAAGATAGATCTTTAGTTCTTGTTAAGCCAACACAAGAATTCAATTTGGGTATAGATGAGGCTCCATAGATAGTACATTTGGCTCAGTCCTTGTCTCCACAAGAAAAAGAAGCTTACACTAAGTTCTTATAGAAAAAGAAGATCAATTTTGCTTGGACTTATTCAGATTTTCCAGGGTTGAAGACTAATCTTATCATGCATCACTTGTCCATAGCTCTGGGTGTGAAACCAGTCAAATAGAAATTGAGAAAGATGCATCCTCACATAGCTCTTCTAGTCAAAGTAGAATTAGAGAAACTCCTTGGTGTAGGATTCATAAGAGCTATTACCTATGCTAAATGGATATTAGACATTGTACCAGTTTCCAAACATGACAAATCCATTTGAATTTGCATAGTTTTTAGAGATGTCAATAGAGCATGCCCAAAGGATGATTTTCCACTCCCCAATATAGACATGATAGTGGACATGACTATGGGTTATGAGATTTATTCCTTGATAGATGGGTTTTTTGGATACAATCAGATTAAAATAGCTCCCGAAGATCAAGAAAAGAATGCATTCACTTGTGCATGGGGTACCTATTGTTGGAATGTTATGCCTTTTGGATTAAAAAATGCAAGAGCCACCTATTAATGAGCTATGACAACCATTTTTCATGACATGATGCATAAACACATGGACGATTATGTGGATGACACCTTGGCCAAGTCTAAGAAAAGAGGCACACACTTAGATGATTTAGAAGTCATTCTAGATCGCATGGAACAATTTCAATGAAGGTTAAATCCTAAGAAGTGTGCATTTGGTGTCACCTTTGGAAAAATTCTAGGACTCATCATTTCATCGAAAGGAATAGAGGTAGACCCTAAAAAATTCCAAGCAATCATGAATATGCCACCTCCTAGAAACACTAGTCAAATGAGGAGTCTTCAAGGATGTCTTCAATCCATAAGGAGGTTCATTTCATATTTGGTAGATAGAGCTCAACCCTTCAAAAAAAACTTACACAAGGGAGTCAAATGTGTTTGGAATGGAGATTGTCAAAAGAGCATGGACCAAATCAAGAAATACTTGGTAAATACTCCAATTTTAATGCCTCTTATCCCAGGGAAACCACCTATTTTGTACATTTCAGTGATAGAATCTTCCTTGGGGGCATTACTAGCTCAACTTGATGAACATGGGAAAGAGAGAGAAATATACTACATTAGTCATACTCTTGTTTCATATGAGGTTAACTACACCATCATTGAGAAAGCTTGCCTTGCGGTTGTTTTTGCTTCCCAAAAGTTGTGACATTACATGCTTGCGCACACAATACACCTCATAGAAAAAATTGATCCACTCAAGTATTTACTCGGTAAGGCTGCCCTCACAGGTAGACTTTCTAAATGGACGATGATCCTTTCTAAGTTTGACATAGAATACATTGAATGTAAAGCCATAAAAGGACAAGCCATAGCAGATCAATTGGCTGATTTCCCAATACAAGATAGTGCACCTATTCAAGTTCACTTCCTAGATGAGAACCTCAAGTATATGACTGAAAGAACATGGAAGATGTTCTTTGATGGATTCTTTATGAAAAATGGTTTAGGAGCTGGTGTGTTGTTTGTTTCTCCTCATGGGTACATGATTCCTAAGTCTTACAAGTTATTGTTCCCATGTGAAAACAACATTGCTAAGTATGAAGCTTTAACAAATGGACTTAAGATTCCCATAGAATGGAGAATCAAAGAGTTACACATCTATAGGGATTCATAGCTGATAATCAACCAAGTCAATGAACAATATCAAACAAAAGATGAGAAACTAGTACCTTACAAGAAAATGGTTGATTCCTTGAAATGATACTTCACATTTGTAACATTTTAGCAAATCTCTAAAGCAGAAAACAAAGCAGTTGATGCTATGGCTACACTTGCTTCACTCCTTTAGTTAGAGCAACATGAATCTAGATTTGAATTCTTGGTGGAAGAGCTACATTACCCTATCTATGACTCCCAAGAAAGCCATGTTATTTGTACCCTTGTTGGTCATGAGTCATCCCGTTATGGTGCTATTTACTCATACCTTCATGATGGCATTATTCATGAAACCTTTAACCAATCTAAACATAGAAACCTTATCTAAAATGCCTCTCACCATTCCCTTATCTCTGGTGATTTGTATAGGAGGGGTCTAGATGGAACACTTCTTATATGCTTAGAAAAGGAAGAATCCGACCAAGCGTTAGTTGACATTCACAAGGTCATATGTGGGGGACATTCTAGTTGTCTTTCCATGGCCTAAAGGTTTCTTAGGGTGGGGTACTATTATCCTATGATGCAGATTGATGCAGTAGCTCTTGCAAAGTCATGTGAAAAGTGTCAAAAACATGGTAACCTGATACATGCTCTAGGAAGGGAGCTCATTCCTTCTATATCGCATTGGCCATTTCAGCGTTGGGCCTTTGATCTTGTTGGGTAGATTCATCCCAACTCATCAAGTGGACACAAGTTTATTATCACTACTACTGATTACTTCACTAAATGGGTAGAAGTTGTCCCACTTTTTGTTGCCTCGGGCAAGACAATCTCTCTATTCATTCTGAATCATATCATCTGTCGATATGGAGTGCCTTCTGAGATTATCACTGACAATGGAGGTCAGTTAAAAAAGAAGGACCTTAAGAAAATCTACAAGAAATTCAAGATTAAACAACATTGGTCCTCCATTTACTTCCCATAAGGAAATGGTCAAGCAGAGGCATCAAACAAAACCATTCTTAAAATCCTACATAGAACAGTTTATAAGAATGGTAGAGTTTGGCATTTACAGATAAATCTAGCTTTGTGGGCTTATAGAATGAGTATTCATACTCCTATTGGGGCTACTCCTTTTTCCCTTACATATGGTGCTGAAGCAGTGTTACCTTTCGAGGTTGAGATTCCTTCACTTAGAGTTTCCCTCAAGGGTCTACTTACAGATGAAGGCTATCACGCCATGAGACTTCAAGAGTTAGAACTTCTAGATTAGAAATTTCAAGCATCATTTGACCATATGAGGGTTTATCAAAAGCACATGTCCAAAGCCTTCAACAAAAAAGGTTCACCCTAGATAATTCCAAGTGGGAGATCTTGTCCTACGTGAAAATCCTAAGAATCAACAACATAGAGATCAAAAGGGAAAATTTGAACCTAATTGGCTTGGACCTTACATCCTTACAACAACTTTTGGGATAGGTGCTTATTTACTATCTACTACAAAGAGAGAGTAGCTCCCTAATCCTATCAACATCTTGCACCTAAAGAAGTTCTATCCATGATGCCCATTCTATTTTGGGGCATCCTTTGTACATACTTATTGATCTTGAAAAAATTCCAAAAAATGATATATTGTCAAAAATTCTTAAAAAATTGGAAAATGTCCTGAAAAAATGACCATCTTAGTGAAAACATAGCAATAGGCACTTTGATGTATCTCAAAAAAATTATATATTCCAAAAATACCAAAAAAATAAAAAAATTCAAAAATTCAAAAAAAAATAGAATAAGTGCCTTGGTGAAAACCTGGAAATAGGTGCCTTGGTAGAAAAAATACAAAAAACAATTTATAAAAAGTCCTAAAAAAAAAAGAAGGAAAAAAAATTGCAATGAAATCTAAGTGGTGAAAACTTGGAAACAAGCGCTACTTGAGGCCTTTGCTCCCTTGTTTCTCATCAGGTGTCCTTGACACTTAGCCTTTCTCCATCATGCCTTCTTGTTGTTGCATTGGTTTGGAATTGGTCTTTGTCTTTGTCCAGGGGGCATAACTGTGTTAGCTTTGGTCTCTTGGATGCATTAGTCTTTAGGGCACCTTGCAAATGGTATTTTTAAACACCACCCTAACTATTTTTTTCAACACTTATCAGTTTGGTCTTACCCAGTTTTGTCATGTGATCTTACTTGCTCGCAAGCATTCGATCCTTATCCTCAGAACTCAGTATCTATGAACACACTTAAATTTTAAACATAACACTTAATGCTTGAGCTATGTCATGATCTTTTTTTTATGTGCTGACTGTTATTGATTTTCGTTGATTGTCCTTGTCTAATAAGTCTCTCTGAGATGCATAGCTAGAGGACTTGGGGCATGGGGCATGTTTTTATTTTCTTTCTACTTGTGGGTGTGGTCTTGAACCTCTGGAGTGTCTCTTGTTGTTCCCTTTAAACACATAGGAGATTTGAGGCATCATATTTGACTATTTTTGGACAACCATTCTTATGGTCATCCTGACATCTTTTCCTTTATGCGAGTATGATTTTGCTACATTAAATTAGGTAAGCTAACATCGAAGTCATCTTGACCTTTATGTCTTTGATGCTTATGTTATAATCTTTCCACATTCCAATCCGACATAAATCACATTCATATCTTCATAGTTGTGCTTGTGACTAGTGATGATTGTGTGATTTTTTGATGTCTGTTAATAACGACACAATGATGAAAATAAGTTCCTTAAACATTCTCTAATGAATGATGAACACAAAAATCCTATGTTATAGTTGCTCTATTGCAAGTACACCTTTACATTTTCATGTATCTTGCATTGTTAGACTTCATGTTAATTTGCATTTTTAGGTTACATTAGGAGTTTGAGAGGGTTTTCCTTGATCTTTCTTTTGGACTTTTAATCAACTGTGATCCGCTTTGATCTTCATTTCCTTATCTTATTTTGTGATCTCAATCAAAATTTTCTATCTTAAACAGTTGATTGATTTTGAGGCATTCTCTTTCTTGAGGCAAATTCTCTTTCTTCTCTCCATTTCTTTCCACCTCTTCCAAACTTTTATCTTCCATTCACTTTCACCTCACTTCTTTTCTTCTAATTCAACCTTGGGGCATAATCTTTCATGCTTGGTGATCTACCTTGGTTCTGTGATCCTTATATCTTTCATCTTTCATCAAGAACCTTATCTTTAGTTCAATTTGATCAAATTTATCAATTTATTGTTTCTCCTCTTTCTCATTTTGATTTCAATCATGAGGGGGTAGTACCTACCAAACTTCAATTATTGATTCAGCTTTATCAATCCTATCAATTGCTTCTCTTGGGGCAACCTTGCTTGAGACTTGACAATTACCTATTTACAATGGTGTTGGCCTTGCCTTTTTCAATCAGCTTATCTTTGTCCTAATGTGTGCCCATTTGTCGATCACACATTTGGGTTGTTTTTTTATCCCAAATTGATCTCACACTTCAACTTCATTCTTTGACTACATGTGTTCCCATAAAGATCACACATTAGTCAAAGAGGGGAAAATGTATGCACCCTAAAATGGTCACCTAGACTTTGGGCCCCCATTCATCAATTTATCATTTCTTGAATCAATGCTTTGCAATATTTTCAATTCAAATTGATTTCCTTTATCAAATCATAATTAATTCAAATATTTCAATATTTCTTAAGGTTTGATCATTTATCCTAAGTTTTATTTAATTAAGAGAACATGCTCCCTTTTAATTAAATTAAAAAAATCTTTTAATTAAATAATAAAATCACTTTATCCTAAGCCACATTTAATTAAAAGAACAAATCTCTTTTAAATAAATAAAAAAAATCTTTTAATTAAATAATGGAAACCACTTTGCTAAAAATAATAAATAATAAAATAAAAATAAAAAGAAAATGACTTTTTATCTACACATTGAATGCACACTTTCCAAGATGAGTGGGATCTCCTTTTGCCTCTTAATCTCTTCCACGCATCTTTTTGCCTCTTAATCATGTCCATTGATTTTGCCTCTTGAAAATCTTGAGCACATGGATCAACCAAGATTTAATCTCCACCATTGCTCATTTCTTTTTGCATCTTAATCTTGACCATCCACTTTCCTTTATAAGGGGCCCTCTCCTCATTTGGAGATAGAAGGTTTTAAGTATTGTTATGCTGCAGGTTTGGAGAGGAATTTTGGAGAAGATTCTTGAGCACTTGAGCTTGGATATTGCAACTTCTCTTTTCTTGTCTTCTTCTCTAATGCTCCATGGCAATCCATTTAGATTAATATTGCACTTCCATATTAGATTAGATTCATATTTCCTTTCATAGAATAATCTTGCATAAGCAATTCCTTTCATAGATTAGTTTTCTTTCATGAATTGTAATCATATAGAATAGCTTTCATTTTCATTTGCATGCATAGTTGATGATCATGGAGACTAGCATTCTTGCTTTTCCTCTTTGAATCTATCATTTTATGGTGTACTTGCATGGGCAAAAACTAGGTCTAATCTAAGGGCCTCCATCATAAACTCTTGCACTCCATGAATAGAGAGCTATGAGTCACCATTTGAGACCTCATTCTTGAGAAATCTTGAATTTAATGACTCATAGAAGTGTGTCAACATTTTAGCACACACATTTAATGTGCACACCACTAGAAAAAGTGCACACACAACACCATTAGAAAATTTAAAAAGATAAGATATAGCACTTTTCAACCCACTGGGAAAACATGAGTGCACACATTTCTCAAAAGAAAATAAGGCTTTTAAAGCTTAAAACACTTTGTACAAAATGCACTTTGCACTCGAAAAAGGGGGACAATTCATGAAGAATGACAAAAGAACCAACACTTTAAAATCTAGATTACCTCTGGCATACCAAAATGCAATTAGATGATTGAGATTCTACCATGGTGCATTAAAATTTTAATCACATCATTTAATTCATTTTGTCTATGAAAAATGCCCGACATCAACAACTGGCTTTCAGAAGTGGCCACAAAAATTGACCAAAGGACCTTACAAGAAAGCGTCGTCAGGAATACAAGTTTACCTCCAGCATATGAGAAAGTGTGCCAAAGGAAAATGCATGAAAATATGTGGGATGGAAGATAATAATGATCAAACATGGCCATTTGAAAAATTGATTCTGTCCACATTATCAAATTGCACAAATCACTTAGAAACCAGCTTTGCAAATTTACTCATTGAGACCCTCAAGATCTGGAATATTGGATACTAATTCACTCTCACATAATGAAACTGAATCCATGATTATCTTTCTAAGAGGATCAAAAGGTGAATTATCATGAAACACAAAAGTCAGCTTGTTAGAAATATTCAGGATGAACTCTGTGAAAAATGCAGAAATCTGCTTCAGAAATGGATTAGGAAAGTGATCAAATGAATTGGTAGAGACCTAAAATTTTTAAGGGAGGGTCACTCCTAGGTATAAAATGCATAAAAAATCTCAATTATGTTTGAACTCAAACCAGGTACAAACTACAAGACACCAAAGTAAGCCATTCAGAAATCTAGACAATGCAAACTTGGAGAAACTTAACAATTTGCAAACTGGATGGCTCTGGCAAAGTGATCAAATGGAATCATGGGGGGATAAAAATGGGTATTAAAACTCTCTCTCATTCCTAAAACATGATGCAACAACCCCCATGCAATAAAAATCAATCGGTCAAAAGATGCAAACCCCGCAAGTGGGCTACTTAGTGAAATTCTGGACAGGCATAAAATGCAGATTTTTGGGAATACCTCCAAAAGCCTATTCCCTAAAAATGCCAAAACTGAAAAATAGGACCTCAAACCTATTACACATGTCAAATGATAGGTGATAAACACCCTATCCAAGTTATTCTTCATGAAAAACAATAGGCCTTATTTTCTATACACCCAAACTAAGCTTTTACAATGATTTTCAGGACATGAATCTGACACTTAGAGAAAAAATTTTAGACTATGGACTCAAAACATATTCAGGATTTTTTGAGCTCCAACAGAATGTCCTCAACAAGACAACAAATAAAAATTATTGATTTTCTTGCACGTTGAGGACATTACCCTCACCTATAAGAGTCAAAATTATAATGTTTGCAATGGTCTATAACTTAAAATACCTAATTAAAGACCTCTATCTAAAATGCAAACCTATTGCATATTTTAGCTTGACCTAATTTCCTATGCATATGAATTGAGATTTCATATTGAACTAGGTGCATCCTTCTTCATTTCTTGAAACCAAGAGATTGTCACAGTTAACATCTAAAACTAGCACCATATTTACTACTACATTCCTATTGAAATACAAGTAAAAAACAAACCTTCAAATATTTACCATTAAAAATGTAATGTTGTCAATTTATTTACTACTACATACCTATTGAAATCACATAGGCAAGACAAGTGAACTATTTTATAGAATGCCTCAAAGAAATGTGGTCTTGTGGCAAGCCATGAGTGTGGGATATGCACAAAATTGATTTGTTGAAAACACACACACACAAGTATATGGACATGCTTGCAAATATATATACATTGGAGATGCACATGCATGCAAATATAGATGGAGTTATAAAGTTGTGATGCCCAAAATTAAGGTGTGAAAAAACAAGTATTTGGTTGCAAGGTTAGGTGTTTAAGACAAGAGGAGTCTCCTAGATGTATGGCCTAAAACAGTTGGATTCATAGGTGGACTTATAAATTTCTCATGCAATCATAGGTTAATGTTGAGCTTCACTTGGTTTCAAGAATAGTTTAATATTCTCTACTAATCAGGGCCAACCACATGAAGGTGGAAGCTCCTTTTCCCCCCCTAACATCACTCTAAATTACTTGTTAACATCTAAAATTCATACTTTCATTCATCTATTAATAAAATGTAACATTCATGAATTATCACAACATTCATTAACACATAAGATTAATTAGCATTCATTAACACACATTCATTGGCATTCATAATCTTTTATTAGCATTCATTAACACATCATAAAATTCATTAACACATAAGATTAAAACATCTAGACATAAACATTAGTCATTATCAAATAAGTTTCATAAATGAGAATCATTTCTTTTTTGACTTTTTTTTTTTTCAGTTTCCCTAAATTTTTGTAGAGGCATATCCATCTCGCCATCGTCTTGTCTTCTCATCCATGCATGTGATCTCACTATCCTTTTCAATGGTAGGTCCTCTGCAATAACAAATAAAAGGGTTAAATTAAAAATATATTATCATAATTAGGGTTAATTTAAAAACATATTATCATAATTGTTACAAGCATTTTAGCACTTTAAAGAACATAAACGTGATGCTCTTTACCTTGTCCAACCACATCATCTTTTCCAATGACTTGAACCTCAACATGCTCATCGAGAACAACCTCTACATTCCTTGCAACTGCAATACACAATGTTTTATTAATCCCAACACATTATAATTAATTTTTTATTAATACGCCAAATTCAATTTAAAATGTGTACTTGTATTAATAATTCAATAATGTAAATTCAAATAGAAAATTTATACCTTGAGTACAACAATGCACATTTGATTTGATGCCTTCATCATGCTTGGATGGTGTATCAAGATCAGTAGGTTGCATTTCAATGTAAATAATTAGTGCATTTATCAACAATATATACATATAAATACAAGAAAAATACTGAGAAATGTTAATCATTCAGTTTAATACATATAAATATATTCACTTTAAAGTTTTAAACAAATATATAATTAATTGGCTTATTTACCTGATTGACAGATCCACCAAAAGAACCTCGCACACTCATTGTTTGGAATCATTCAGCCATGGCTCCATAGCCTTGTTTGTAGCCTATTTTCTTGTCCTCTTTTGAAATATTTTGTTTGAACTCCAAGGCCTACATTTTTTCTTGATATCATGAATTTTTATTTTAGTGGATTTCATCAAAACTAAATTGATTGCAAGTTATAAATATTTGTATACAGTTTATAATTTACTAATACTTAGAATTTGTGTAGCAAGTTTTGAATATCCACTCGAGCCAAGCTTGTGTTGCCCATCATTTTGTTTTCTTTCTTATGTTTCCTTTGATGTGTCAGGCAACCTATGTGATGTTTGAAATATGTTAGATAACATAGGTACAAAGAGTAAATAGTACATAATTTCATTATTAATATTATCACATACCTTCTTTCATCAAGTGGTAGTATTTCTCCACCATGTCTTGCGCTTCTCTCAAGTGCATCCCTTTTAAGATTCTCCCATGCATTAATAGGAACATAGGGGGTGCACTCGTAATAAGGGTTTCATTCTATTTGGGACCTGTAGTTGTCCCTAATATACTTCAAATCTTGGCCCTCTTTCTCAATGAGCCTAAGTCTTTGAATGATGTTGGGTCCAAAAAGTTTTGTCATAGAGTGAATGAGTTTATCCTTTAACTCTTTATCTTGTGATTTCCACCTTTTAGGAAAAAAAAATTGTTAGATTTATAAATGAAGTGAAGCTACCTTTTAATATACTTGAATAAAAGGACGAAAGGAAATCTGATCTCACAATGAAATTAAAATATGATACCATGTGCATATGGTCAGCCCAAAAATTCACAAACATTCATCATTAAGTTTTTCATAAAATAGATTAATCCCTACAAAATAATAATGAGATTATTAGTTATTGCAAGGAACTTCACAGGGGGTTAGTGCATTAGATTATGAGTATAAGATTGTATAGTAAAAGAAAGGAGCAATCTTTAAAGTGCCTAGAAGCTGATCTACTCTCACAAGAAGTCCATCTTCAATGCTCACAAGCAATTGATCACAATTCTCTATTGTTCCCATACATCTAAATCGAGTACATCAAGGAATTTCCTCATCGCCTCCTACATAAAATGAATCCTTATTACAAAATGAATCCAATGATAAATGAGAGAGAAAAAGAGGAATCTACATACCAATAGGCATTTTCATCGCATATGTGGCCATGCTACATGTTGTCGACATTGCATGTGGCAGTACCTGTGTAGTTCTATTCCTTGTAATAGGTGGTGTACTCATAGGATCAATGGTAGGTGTTAAAAAATAATAATTTTAGAGCATAAAAAAATATGAACAACCATCGACAAGATTGTTAGAGCTATTAAAAAAAATATTGTTCAAGAAAAACACAAGTGGAGGATAGAACATGTGATGTACTTAAACCACCTAAAGTATTTGCATCTGGGGGATCACCCTTAAATTGTTTTTGTATCCTCTATAAAAATAACACATGTATTTTAGTTAATGACATAAATAAAGGAATATACTATAAAAACAATTATTGAAATTTTGTTATTATTAAAAACTAAATTAATACTTACTGCATAAGTCTAAGACAAGTGAATCAAATCATCCTCTCTCATCTATATTTGAGGAGTCTAAGGTCAAATATCTACCAATCGAGTTAACTCTCTTGATAGTGCACGAAGGAGCTTTTACAATGCAACCACATGATCAACTTCTGATGTAAAATCAACAATGAATGGATTCTTCTCATACTATGGCTCCTCATGGACTACTTGTTCCTTTCCCTTTTTTTGATCAGAACTCATTTGTGAGAACAATATTATTAGCACTTTATTTAAAAGAAATTCAAAATAGTAGTGAAGAATAAAACATAACAAAAAATAAGCATTAACATTTTTCTTGTATGTGCATTTCTACAACAACAATGAGTTTTACTTGTCAAGAATAACAAGTCCCATGAGAACCATTATCATCATCCATATCATATGGTTGTTGATCTATACTATAGCCCTTTATTTAAAACTAAAATCATTGAGACATGTTAAAACACGTGTGTTCTTATTCTAAGTTACGTTAAATAATAGACAATTATCAGAATGCATCAATTAAAAGAAGAGATAGTTTCTTAATTTTTAAAGAATTTTAAATGGTGCATAGTGCATACCACCTTGTACATGATAGTGGGTTTTTTTTTATCTATGTGATTCAAATTGTAATCTATAAGAATCTATTCACCTCCATGTATTGATTTGATTGCACATAAAAATACATGATTTCCCTTCCGCACGTCAAATAGGCAATTGGGTTTCTTCTTAGTTGACACAAGTCATGTACTATTTATAAAACCTCCAATATTCCCTGATGCTTTTGGCCTTCTATCAATGTATATAACTACTATTTTACTTTGTTCACTAACTTTTTGTTGTATATAATTTTCCGTGAGTGCATACCTACACATACTTTTTTTATGTCTAACAATCTACATCCAAAAATTGTAATCATAACAAGGTCAAACATTCTCCATCAATTCCACATTTTTTTTGTAGGAGAACTTTATGGCATCCATGGAAAATAGGCTCAAACCATGTTATGAAGATGGTGTTGTGTTATATCCTCTCTCTAACCCAAAAATCATTGTTTATTAGAGGAAGATCATTGGGGACCCATTGTTTCTGTAGATGTTTGTACCTAATGGGCACCTCAAAGTCACCTTTTCTCTCATCATCATAAGAAAATGACCCCCTTTGAGCAAGGAAAAATTCTATGCATTTAATTAATTTCTTTCTGATCTTTTGACTTTGAGTCAATCTCCTTGATTTAGACGTACTAAATGTCTCACTTTCTTCTTCCATTCCTACATTTTCCTTTCTCAAGGAAGAGAATTTTCAAAAATACCTATTCATTGGTACCTTCACTCCATGAAATGAGAGAGATAGGTGGTCATTAGAGAGATATTTTATAAATGGTAAAAGACATTAATCTCTATGGGGTGTATTGACTTATACCTGACAATCCATGAGACTATGTAGGATGCTCATGAAAGGGGTTTAGGTTTCTGCATATGTAAATCAATTGTCTTATGTCATGGATCTATCAAGAACTCAATATTAATCATTGATCTATCAAGAACTAAATATTGAATAACATAGGCATATAACACATAATTGTACATTTCATTCATGTAATTGATATTCTTCTTCATCCATCTCATCATCAAGATCATCATCCTCAATGACATCATCACCACCACTATCATCTTCATCATCATCAAAATCATCATCATCATCATCATCATCATCATCATCATCATCATCATCATCATCATCATCATCATCATCTTCCTGCTCATCATCATCATCATGATCAACAACAACATCATCATCATCTTCTTCTTCATCTTCTTCTTCAAATAATGCTCGATTGTGATCATCATCTTCCACTTCTTCCTCTTCCTCGATATCTTCTTCTTCCATCGCATTATACTTTATTATCCTTCCTCTTGGATCATGTCTAACAAAAAATGACAAACCTAGTTTATGTGGAACCTCTGAGTAAAATACCCACTCACATTGGCTTGGAAGAACATAGGGCTCTTCCCCAACTAGCTCAAACAACCTTGTATTAATTGTTGGAAATCCATTGTCATGTTCAATAACAATTCTATCAAAATCATTTTGATTGAGTTGTCGTATATACCATTTTATGATGAAAAGAACTAATTTGAAGGAATTAAAGTCACAATCAAGTATATAAATCAAAATTCCATAGTATCAATTTAGAGACTCTCAAGGATGTAAGTCATTTCTAGATGAAATATTAGTCACTTGAAAGACTGCACTTATCCCAGAATCACAAGTTCTCTTTGTGTCATCCAAATTTTTGATGTCAAATTTATAACCATTATATAAAATATCCTTGTGGTGTTTCACCTACAATAATGTCAAACATGTAAAAATTATTGCATCACAAGTTGAAAACATATGTTTGTTTAACAAATTTATAAGTACCTCGAGATCTCTTAAACCATATGCTAAATCTATTTCTTTTTGTGTAACATTGGGATCTCTATTATGATGAGCTTGTATAACCAATGAAGAGATGAATTCCCATTTTAATCTATGACAATAATGTTGACATCATTCAATCCATGCCGTCATCCAATATTGATTATTTATGACAAACAAATGTATTGCATCCCACTCTTTAGAAACTATACAAAAGTAAATAGATGACTTAGAACAGATTTATTTTGAAGATTAAGAATTAATTAAATATAATAACATCTCATAATTTATTACCTTTCACTTTCCTAAATATATCCTTCCCCACCAAGTACTCCCCTTCAAATTTTTTAATGGAGTCGAGATCCCAAATGCAATCTATATGGGTCTTTGCTATAAGATTAGGAAGATATTGAGTAACGTACACCATCATCTAGTATACCATATATCCCTTAGCCATAGAACCCTCAACAAGTTTTCTTTATTGAACCGAACCCTTAAAAAATTTCAAGTGCCTCTCAACTATCCACATTGACCTAGCCTGTGTAGGTCCACACAATTCAATCTCCTCAACTTGGTGTATGAGGTAGTGTTCTTGTGCATTGAAAAAAGTTGAAGGTAAACATTTTTTCATTTCACACATTAGTAGATGAATTATTTTCTTCAAATATTTTATATCTTCTTTATGGATTTATTTAGATGACAACCACCTACAAGATTCAATACACAAAAATATATAAATATGAGACTTACAATATATTACTCATTTGATATTATTATTTGATATATTGAACAAATATGACTGCTTGCCTCATGTATTTTCCAAGATCCTATATCACTTGTTTGATATTATTGTTGAAGTTCTATAAGAGTGATAGGGGTAGCACATACTACAACAATTGTCAACTAATCATTTCATATAATGAAAATTGAATGCAGATAAAAAAATATATTGTAAATACAAAAGAATGTGAATTACCTTGATGAAGGTATGTCAATCATGTGTTTTCATCCCTGACCCAAAATCACTTTTCTTTGATATGAGATTGCTTATATTTGCAAAAAATATTGTAGGAAATTGAATATTTTGTATGAATTCTTTTATGGCATTAGTTTTTTGCTCTGTTAATAACCAAGGAAAATAACTTGCATTCATCCAGTCTCCATTTCTATTTGATTCAATGATATTTTTCATTGCATGATTAGAATCATGAATGTCACTACAAATTTTGCCAAGTTTTTCCTTGTCATGCCTTCCATCCAATATTTTTCATAGTGTCTATGTTACATTCTTTCCAATATGCATAGTATCAAACAAATGCACAATTTGTAGCTTCTCATATTAGGGAAGCCTACTAAATTCTCTGAGATAATATTTTAGTCCCTTTGGAAGGTGGTCAGTGATGCCTTCATGACCTTCCTTCATGACCTTTCCGATCATAAAATACAAAATTAGCATTAGGTGGAACGATATATAATTTTCAAACATAAACCATTAGGTGGAGTGCTCGAATTCTATTATATTCCAATTGCCATTGGTGAGCTGTCATTCTGCATGGCTCTGTTGTAGTCTCTTCTTTCCCATTCAAAAGATTTTTTTACACATTTCAATACTTATGATTTCTATGAAGGAAGTGCCTATACTCATCAAACACCCTCTTTCTTAAACTTTTGGAATGATGAGATTTCATCTTTGGACCACACATTGGACATGAAAATTTTTCCTTTGTTTGAAGACCTACAAGATAACGATGAAATTGGATTAAATATGTTAATTTTTAGAATTAGAATTATCTCATACAACTAGAATTCACTATAACATACCACAGAAATCTATCAACCATGGGGCATCATGAATTGTCCACACAAGCATTGCATGGAATTGAAATTGTCTATATCTAATTGGTCTAGAGATATCATACATAGTGAAATCATTCCATAACACCAACAAATCATTAATAAGAGGTGCAATATATAAATTTGTATCTTTCACTTGGTACTTACCTAGTTGAATTAACAATAATAGAAGATAATTATTGTGGCCATTTCACTTCAAGACTTATAATTACATGTAGATAACTATAAATAATAAAATACTCAGAACAATCATTTCCAACATAATGTGCTCCCTCTTTATTGACATCCATGGAGGAAGGTTATTGTTGATAATAAAAACAAGCCACATCGAGTAAACAGATCTCATCTCTCCAAATGGATTGACACCATCCGCTGCTAGAGAAAGCTTGAGATTTTGAGGTTCTTTAAAGTGTAGTAACTTTTCCTCTATCTCCATAAATGATGAATTATCCATGGGAATTCAAATAATGTCATCAAGACTCCTTTTGTGTGCATGGTAATCCATAAATTGTGCCATGCTATTGCACCTGAATAATCATTTTAGATGTGAAATAATGGGGATGTAACGAAGAACCTTACGAGGCACCTTTTTTGTCATTTGATCATCTTGATATTTTCTTGTATGGCATTCAGGGCATTCTATTACATATTTTTGTTCTTTATGATAAATAACATAATCTTTGGGACAAGCATTTATTTCTTGATACTCCATTACAATATGTTTCATAGTGGCACATAATTCTTGATACGAGCAAGGGAGAACATATGATGGTGGTATTAGAAACTCACTTATCAATCTACAACAAAAAATATAAGTTGTTACTATAAAAACTCTTAATTGTACATGTTTCACCTTTTATAGACTAAAATGATGTATATGACAAACCTTAGCATACATGACATTGCTAGATTGGATAAACCATTCATAACCTTTAGATTTACCAACAATAATACAATAGAGAGAAGAAGAGATTGAGAGATTTTGTAAAGGGTTGTGTTCACCTTCTCAATTAGAGGAATATCATGGACAACATCAATGTCATCCTCATCATAATCATCATCATCATCATTAGTAGCAGAAGCAACACTAGTACCAAATGTGTCAATGATCAATGAATTAATACCATCATCTTCAAATGTGTTTTCTAGCACATGATCATCATCTTCCATGGGATCATGATCTTCAACTTCAATACTCACACCTCCATGTTCCTCTATATTTACACCCCCATGTTCCTCTCAGATGTGGTGGTCCATATCATGTACTACACTAGGGAGATTGACCTATGTAAAAATGATGATAATCAAACCCCCCTTCAATGTGATAATCAAACCTCCTTCCATGGTTCATATGCATATTAATTGTTAAAACAATATAAAAAAAAACTTACCAATGGATTATAATCAAAACCCCCTCCAATTAGACCATTCTCCCTACAATGTCTCTTTGTTGTTTTGGTTTTGATTCTTCTTGTCTTTAAGTCATTACAACTATTGCATGGACAATAATATTTGTCATCACATTCTCTTTGAAAGTTAGACAACAATCTAGCAATTGTCTCCCTATTTTGATCGAATTCCCTTGTATTATCTGGCATGATCCTTAATGTGTATATTTGCAAAAAAATTAGACATGTTGTACTTAATGTTTATAGATCTACAGATATGTTTTTGATAGCAAATGGTCACTATATTTTCTTTTGGTGATAACTCTTTAGTTGTAACAAAAAATGACATGCTACGGTAGGTTTTATAAATGATATGTTACTATGTAAATTTAACCTGATCAAACTTCTTGTCATACATGACCTTCTTACTATAAAACTCCAAATTGGATGGGATAATTTTGTGGATTATGGCTTAGAAATCGATGAACCCCAACCTACTAAAATTAAGACCCTTTAATTTTAAGGTGGTTTTGACTTTCCACCGAGGTGGTTTTGACTTTTTTAGATTATGGCTTAGAAATAGAGGAACCCTTAGAAGATTCAAGGTGTTTTTGACTTTCCACCTAGTTTGTTTCTATTACCTAGTTTTGTTACAGGACTATAAACCTCCTTTCACAACCTCTTACTCTTCACTACATTACCATGAACTCCTTGTCACAATTCCTAATTCTCCTTCATAATACCATTAATATCCTATCACAAACTATCTCCTAACTCAAGTCAACAATATACATGAGTAAATGAGCATAAACAATAGGGTTCCAGACATTGCCTAAAGAGATGATGGAAGGATGACCAGGGTGTGAATCCAGTGTGCTCCTACTTGATCCAGAACCTAGAAGAAGGAAAGAATGGGATTAGATCCAAGGGATCTAAGAAATACATGATATCCTATTACATATCCTCATCTATAGTCATGCATGTACATAATCAAGCCATATATTTATAGAAGGAAACCATGCTACAAGACATGTGCACTCAAAAATATGCTATAGGAGGAAGAAGATACCATCATGGAAAACATAAAGTGGACATACATAAGTCATAGTGGTGCAAGAGTGTGGTCTGTACTATGGATGCATCATCCAAACAATGTAATAGAAACATCAAATGTTGGTGTTTCATTTGATTTTTCTATGACATCATTTCCAAATGAGGCATCCACAACAATAACTCAGAACATTTCATAAGTTTATGGTGTTCCAATACAAGGTGATGCAGTCATAATCAAACATGCATAGACTTGGCTACTTTCATGTCTTGTTCTTAGTGAGTAACAATCCTTATGATGAACTAAAAGTAAGGTTTAGAGACATTCATAATGTCTACTTACTAAGGATTCAAATATTTGTACATTAGAAATGAGCTGATAGTGAACCATGCGATGAATTGAAAATAAGTAATAGTTAATCACTGATGTCCTAGGTCATCACAACAAGCAGATAATAAAAATTCAAGGATCCAACAATAATTACCTAGTGTTAAATATGGGTCCTCAAAGATCCAAACAAGTAAAATACAATAATGAGCATTATAATGTTGTGTCAATAACCAAATCAAATCAAGCAATGATATATACAAAAGGAAGAAACAGTCACAGGCCCATGGCCTTGAGCAATCAAGTACAGTAAATAATCATCAATCAAAGAAAATAGTGATGCCCTAGCCCAATAGTCAATCATGTGATGAATTGAAAACAAGTAATAGTTAATCATTAATGCCCTAGGTCATCACAGCAAGCAGATAATAAAAATGCAAGGATCCAATAATAATGCCCTAGTGTTAAACATGGATCCTCAAAGATCCAAACAAGTAAAATGAAAAAGTGAGCATCATAATGTTGTGCCAATAACCAAATCAAATCATGCAATGATATATACAGAAGGAAGAAATAGTCACAGGCCTAGGCCCTGGAGAAATCAAGTACAATAAATAATCATCAATGGAAGAAAATAATGATTCCCTAGCCTGATAGTCAATCATGTGATGAATTGAAAACAAGTAATAGTTAATCATTGATGTTGTAGGTCATCACAAAAAATAGATAATAAAAATTAAAGGATCCATCAATAATGCCCTTGTGTTAAACACAAGTTCTCCTTATTTGCTTCCATTGATGATTATAATGCCCTAGTCTATTTTACTTGTTTGGATATTTGAGGACCCATATTTAACACTAGGGAATTATTGTTGGATCCTTTCATTTTTATTTACTATTGGATCTCATGAAGCTAGGGCATTATGGATTTACTAATTGTATGATCATTTCATAGCATGCTTATTGGTTGGGGGATAGTTAGACAGTTAATTAGTGGTTGTAGTTAGTATTTAATTGGTTAGAAGTCTTTATTAGTGTTGATCCACATGAGTGGAGGGGGGATGTGGAGTTGGTGTATCTAAAGAACCATTTTCAAATGGTATTCATTCAATAAACAAAAACATTCTCTGCAAATTGTGAATCTACTCATAGGGTACAATCAGCCCATGCAATGCCTTAAAACATTTTTTGTGGTGTATTAGTGATTGGATCATGATGTAAGATAATTTTCTTGGGTGTTATTTAGATGTCCAAACATTTATTTCAATGTTTTAATTTTTATTAAAGCCTAGGAATTAACTAGTTTCAGATTGTGTCTGGGTTTTCTAGTTGAAACACTGAATTGGGATTGAGGTCTCCATAATGGATTGACTCTCCCACCCTTATGGTCACTATGATTGGTGATTGAAGATCCTCCTAAAGATGATATGGATGTGGATGAAAATAAGGAATAGAAAAAAAATAACAATAAAGCAATGAGAATAATTATTGATAGTGTTATAGATCACATTGTGCCAACAATTGAAAATCTAGAGAATGCATATGAGAAATTCACTTCATTGTCTAGCATGTTTCAGATCAACAAAAAAAATAGGGTCCTATCTCTCAAAAACAACCTCTCCCGGATCAGTAGGAATCAAGGGGAGTCAATCACATCCTACTTCACGAGGATCAATGAGCTAAGGAATCAACTATCATCAATTGGGTTAAAATATGATGATAAAGAGCTAACTGTGAAAAATCTTAATGGATTGCCTCTTACTTGGGATTCATTCATTAAAGGGATCAGTGCACATTTTGAATTACCTACTCTTGATAGACTAAAGACCGATTTTCTTAAAGAAGAAGCAAGATTAATATCAAGAGACTTGATCTTCAAGGAAGATATACAAGTTCTTTACTCTCAAAACTTCAAAAGGGGGATAGGGAAATTTAAGAAAAATAGAGAATTCCAAAAGTATAAGAGGAACAAAAATGAAGTTCAAAGGACAAAGAGGGAAGAGGGAAGAACTTTAAGAAGAAGAAACCCTTCAAGAGGGACTTCTCTAAAACTCAATGCTATAAATGTGAGAAGTTTGGTCACATAGCTATAAATTGTCCTGAGAGGAACAACCTTCAAGCATCCTTTGTGGAGATAAAACAACCCAAAACTAAGCTCTTTGCAATTTGAGAGGGATTTTTATATATGGGCTCACTTGTGAAATTGTCTAAGTTATAAAACTCCTTCTTCTGGTAACATACAACTAAATTTTTGTATTTGATTTTTTGTATGAGTGTGGCACCATATATAGCTATTAAATTCTAACTATCTTGTGTTATAACATATACGTATATATGTTATCCTTTATATATTCTTTTATATTGATCATATATATGTGTGAATACATTTATTTATAGAGGGAACTATATTACATCTTGTTGTGATCACATTGCACCTAGCTATATGCTGGACAAATTTGGTTACTCTTATGTGGTGAGACTTATGTGATTACTTTTATGCTTATGGCTAAGACTTGTCTATGGATACTCAATAAATTATCCTTGTTCTATGAGAGAACTACATTTGGATATTGGTTATTACATTTGGCTACCTAATATGAATGTATGGAGCATATGTTATTTGTATACTTTAGCATGTATGTATGAAGCATACTTTAGTGGCTTATTGTGTATGTATGGATCATACTTTATTTTATAGATGAGTCTATATTTATTGATTATATCTGATAATATATTACATGGGATTCTATGTGCAAACCCATTTTCTTTACATTGAACTTGATTCTTATGATTATAAGATCATAATGGTTACTCTTACGCTCATGTGGATTGATGAGATGAGTTTTTGAGTATTACTAGAAAGGTAAAGGAGTTAAGAAGTTTGATAGCACCGAGATTTGTGGATGGATCTTTGATGATGGAAAGTGTACAAAAGAAGAGGTAGGTGTTTATTTGGCACTTTGATCATTCCATTTTCTTAATGTGATGTTGGTTATGATCATGCAATTAGTAAATCTATAATGCCCTAGATTAATGAGATATGAAGATCATAAGAACGGGTGCATTGAAATGGGCATAATGAAGCAACAATGATAATGATACAACAAAAAATTTGGGCTCATACAGGCCATGAGAAAAGCCAACTCCTAGAAAGATGAGGTTGAATACATACATACATGAGTAAATGAGCATAAATAATAGGGTACCAAACATTGCCTGAAGAGATGATGGAAGGATGACTAGGGTGTGAATCCAGTGTTCTCCTAGTTGATCCAGAACCTACAAGAAGGAAAGAAATAGGGTTAGATCCAAGGGATCTAAGGAATGCATGATATCCTATTACATATCCTCAGCTACAATCATGCATGTGCATAATCAAGCTATACATAGTCAATCATGCAATGAATTGAAAACAAGTAATAGTTGATCATTGATGCCCTAGGTCATCACAACAAGAAGTAACTAAAAATGCAAGGATCCAAAAATAATGCCCTAGTGTTAAAAATGGGTCCTAAAATATCCAAATAAGTAAAACAAAACAATGAGCATTATAATGTTGTGTCAATAACCAAATCAAATCAAGCAATGGTATATATAAAAGGAAGAAACAGTCACGGGCCTACGGCATTGAGAAATCAAGTAGAGTAAATAATCATCAATGGAAGAAAATAATGATGCCCTAGCCCAATAGTGAATCATGCCTAATTTATTCTATTTCTATAAGCATTTGCATAAAGGAATTACTACAATTTTTAAAAATTACTGAGATTCATCCCAAATATGAGAGAGTAGAGTAATGTTATTCCTTTAAATGTCTTTCTTTTGTGTTTGATTTCATTATTTTAAGAATGTTGATAGTAACAATTTACACAATAAATAATTGGGGGAATGTTCCTAAGTGTTCATAATGTTCCACATTGTAGAAAAAAGGTTGAAAGGACTCTAAAATAGCATCCCCAATCCCTTATCCAATGTTGAAAGGTCCAACTTTTCTCTGATTATAATGAATTAGTCCTAAAATATCTGATCAGATTAGTGATAATAAATTTTTTTGGTTGGGTCTAATCACAAGTTATGTGTTCCTTCTAAGAAGGTTTTGTATAGTTTGGAACACTCATATTTGTTTCCTTTGAAATCCATACTTGTCTACATACTCTTACCAAATCCTTGAATGTATTGTCCCCCTTGCATGTTCATTTTCTATTATTTGATCATAGTCTGATCATAAGTATTTATCTTTGCAAGTTCATTATTTATTTGTGTTCCTTTAAGAATCTATGTTGGATGTTGTGTTAGACACCCCAATGTACATTGTGGGAAGTCATTCCAAAATTTGTCAAACCTTTTTTCTAAGGGTTTCTTGTTCATTTTCATAATTAGGATAGGCCTAAGGTTTTGACTAATTCATTTGTTTAATTAATAAGGGCATGATACCATTTAAGGTATGATGGGATAATAAGGTATAGATTTGGAAAGGGATAGACTTTAATAAGTTATTTGTCATAGTCAAAAGTGTCTGTGACTATCTCTGGGACTGGAATACAGAGATAGATTTAGGAAAAAGACTTTGTCCATAAAATAAGTTGGAATATTTGTACTAAAATCATTTGAAGGAATTTGTATGGTAGTCTAGGGAATGCCCTAACACCCTAGAGAATGGTTGTGAGTCTAAGAAAGGCTAGTAGATTGTAAAGTTGTATAGGTAACTAGGACTGTCATAGAAAGTCATTAAAAAGGACATAAGAGTTGTTCATAACTTAGTGGGTATGCAGTAGCAATGGAAAGGGTTGATTTATGGGAAAATCCTAGTATCTAGAATAAGCTGGAGGCTAGGAATCCCAAGAGTGAGGGTTGATTAATGAAAAATTTAAAAATAAGTGTCAAAAAGGTAAGATAGTAATTTGTATTAGGATCATTGGATTGTTTAATGATTGTCAAGTGTCAAGTGTTTGGTGGATTTCCAAACATATATTGTCAATCATGCGATGAATTGAAAACAAGTAATAGTTAATCATTGATGCCCTAGGTCATCAAAACAAGCAGTAAATAAAAATACAAGGATAATGCCCTAGTGTTAAACATGGGTCCTCAAAGATCCAAACAAGTAAAATAGAATAGTGAACATTATAATGTTGTGTCAATAACCAAATCAAATCAATAAATGATATATACATAAGGAATAAAAAATCACAAGCCCGTGGCCTTGAGAAATCAAGTACAATATATAATTATCAAAGGAAGAAAATAATGATTGCCTAGCTCGATACTCAATCATGTGATAAATTGAAAACAAGTTATAGTTAATCATTGATGCCCTAGGTTGTCCCAATTCACAAGTAGATAATAAAAATGCAAGAATCCAAAAATAATTCCCTAGTGTTAAACATGGGTCCTCAAAGATTGAGACAAGTAAAATACAATAGTGACCATTATAATGTTGTGTCAATAACCAAATCAAATATATATATAGAATGAATAAATAGTGATAGGCCCGCGGCCTTGAGCAAGTAAATAATCATCAATGGAAGTAAAGCATGATGCTTCGAGCTCACATGAAGAAAATGGAATGATCAAAGAGCCAAATAAACACCTACCTCTACTTTTCTAGCTTGACATTTCCCTCTTCGCTTGCACAACTGGGATTTGGTGAAAATTAGAAATGAGCCTTTCTTTTTCTTTTTTTTGTTTATAATCACGCGTGTATCAAAAAAATGACATAACTATTGCTATTACAATAGGGTCAGGGGCCCATGCAAAAAAACACAAAAATCACACAAAAATGGTAGTGTCATTGCTACCCACCATTGTAATTCAACCCCAAATGTTGTAGTGATACCAACCCCTATAGGGTCACTTGGTTAAACAAGGGTCAACATGTATTGGTGAATGAACAACCTTGGGTAGATTTCACCATGGGGAAGTATAAGGAAAAAGTGATATGTGATGTCTTTCCCATGGATGCTTTCCATATCTTATTAGGAAGACCCTAAAAATTTGATAGGAAGACCATCCATAATGGAGCCAAGAACTCCTACTCATTCAAGAAAGATGGAGTCACTTTTAGAATCTAGTCCATCCTAGAAGAAGGTGACGTGAAGCCAAAAGGTGCTAATGTACTCTTGGTGGGAGAAAAGGAGTTACTAAACACCCTAGAGGATGGTGAAGAAGTGGGCTATGCTTTTGTGTTGAAACCTCTAGAAGAGAAAGAGGTGAAGAATCCAGATTTACCAATGGAAGCTTGAGTGTTATTGGGACAGTATAAGGAGATAGTGAGTAATGGAAAACCAACCACCCTACCCCCTAAAAGAGCCATAATCCATCAAATAGATTTTATACTAGGATCATCCCTTCCTAACAAATCTTCCTACAAGATGACCCCTCAAAAAATGGAGGAAATTGCTAAGAAAATCCAAGAACTACTTGACCAGGGCCTCATCATAAGAAAAAGAATAAGTCATTGTGCAGTCCCCACTATCCTAGCCCCAAATAAAGGAGGAACTTGGAGTTTTTGTACATACTCTAGAGACATTAATAGGATTACAATAAGGTATAGGTTCCCCATCCCAAGAATAGAAGACTTGATGGATTTCCTAGAAGGAGCCAAATTTTTTTCCAAGATTGACCTTAAAATTGGATACCACCAAATAAGGATTAAGGATGTGGATGAGTGGATAAATAATTTCAAGACCACAAAAGGCCTTTATGTATGGTTAGTCATGCCCTTTGGGTTGTCTAATTCCCCTAGAACCTTCATGAGACTAATGAATGAAGTGTTGAAGGAATTCATAGGTAAATGGGTAGTGGTATACCTAGATGACATACTCACTTTTAGTAAGACCAAGGAAGATCACTTGATTCATTTACAAGTTCTCTTGAAAAGGTTGCATGATGAATAGATAACCATCAACCTAGAGAAGTGTGAATTCATGAAACACATGTTGGTGTACCTAGGCTTTGTATTATCATAGGGGAACTTGAAAATGGACACTAGAAAAGTGGAAGAAATAATAAATTGGCCTACACCTAATTCTTCTATAGAAGTGAGAAGCTTCCATGGTTTGGTAGAGTTCTATAGGAAGTTTATAAGGCAATTCTATGAGATTTATGCACCTATTATAGATACCATAAAGGGAGACATGAAAGCCAAATTTCAATGGAATGAGAAAGAGAAAAAAAAGGTTTTGAAACCTTGAAGAGGAAAATAGCTATGCAACCAATCTTGGTGCTACCTATCTTTGACAAGTTATTCAGTGTTGAATGTGGTTCTAGCAGTATTTCTATAAGAGAAGTCCTAAGTCAAGAGGACAAACCAGCGGCCTTCCATAGTTAGAATTTGAGTGATGCAAAGGAGAAGTACTCCTCATATGATTTTGGGTTATATGCTTTGGTTCAAGCCATGAGAAAATGGAGGCACTACCTCCTTGCTAAAGAATTTGTGGTGTACATAGATAACCAAGCTTTAAGCTTTATCAAGTCACAAGACAAGATAAGCCACAAATAAATGAAATGGGTAGAATACATTCAAGCCTACATATTTATAACTAACCATAAGAAGGGAAAACAAAAAAAAGTGACAGATTCTTTGAGCCAAAGACTGTTGACAATCCAAGAAATCCAATTAAGGAGCATTGGCATAGATAGCTTCAAGGAACTATACCTAGAGGATGAAGACTTCTCAAAAACTTATAAGGTATGAAAGGATTTTCAAAATCATTTCCAGAGTGAATATTTTGATTACATTCTCCAAGAAGGTATTATTTAGGGGAGGGAAACTTCGTGTGCCTAGAGGTTCAATGAGAGAGAACCTTATTTAGAAGAAGCACACTAGATCATTGAATGGGAACTTTGGTGTACATGTAAGACCTTAGAAATAGTTCAAAGACTACTTTTGGCCTAAGATGAATCAATAAATCAAGAGATATGTAGAGACTTGTATAATTTTTCAAAAATCTAAGGGCACTTCATCAAATGCAGGGTTGTATTAACCCCTTCCAATCCTAGATAGAACTTGGGAATATCTTAGCATGGATATTCTTGTAGGGTTTTCCAAGACAAAACATGGATTTGATAGAATATTTGTGATTGTAGATAGGTTTATTAAGATGGCCCATTTTGTGCCATCTAAAACCACTCATGATTCTTGTCACATAGCCAATTTTTTCTAGAGAAGTATTTTGGATCCATGGGTTACCCTTGATTATAGTATCTGACAAGGACTACAAATTCATGAGTCACTTTTGAAAAACTTTGTTGCAAAAGCTTGGAACCAAATTATCTTTTGAGTCTGCATACCATCCCCAAATTGATGGATAGACCAAGGTGGTTAACAGAAGTTTGGGAAATCTCCTAAGGTGCCTTACTAAGAAATATGGTCAAACATGGGACCAAGTCATTGCATAAGAAATTTTTTCCTATAATGACATACTCAATAGGATGAATAGTAGAAGTGCCTTTGAGGTGGTCTATGGGATTAACCCAAGAGGTATCCATGAGATTAGAGAACTTGGTGATACAAAAAATATTGGAAAGTTGTCTATAGTGATGTATATGACTTGATATAGTGTTGTAATTATGGAAACAAAGTCATATAGTAGTTTGGAGTCAGCGCACTTGAAGAGAAGATCAGAAATCAATTAAGTGTTAAAGACTGGACAATGTATAGAGTTCTTGCAGCTCAGAGCATCAACACACATGCGTATGAAAAAATTATGGTATGCACCCTAGAAGTTAAGTTGGTTAGACTATATTCATTCTTAGTCTATGAGTGCATGATCAGATTTGCAAAGATGAGAAAGTTACAATCAATTGAAGTTGCACAGCCAGTGTGTGCCAGAGAAGAATAGAGCATGAAGTCGACAGTTAATATTTTGGTTTGAGGATATAATGTAATGTTGTAAAGGCTATGTGCCTATTGTATTTAGGTTTTTGACATGTATAGTTGTTTTTTTGTAAGCACACTTAATCCAATTCAATTGGAAGCATTGTATGTAATAGGTCTAAGGGCAGACCTAGTTGTTTATTTTGTATGAGCGTATAAATATAAGTTGCGCCCATTGTATTTGGCATGGAAGTTGATAGAGAGTTGTAATAAGTAGAGAATAAGTTTGAGAAGACACTAGAAGATGTATTAGAGCTTTTCTAGAGATCAAAGCATCAACGCATCAAAGGAACTGATCTGACGAGCAGTGTCACAATGACAGTTCATGCTGCAGATATAGTGTGTATCTGAAATTAGAAGGTTGTAGCCTTTACCACTTGAGCAGTGAGCTCTAGGACTATGTGTCCACTCCCCTAATAGGGACTATTGTAAAAGACTCCTAACAGGGTCTGACCCTTGACAAGGTCTATTCTATTAAAAGCATTGTGAAACAACTCCTAATAGGGTTAAGGATCTTCTAACAAGGATCACAAATCACTAGTGAAGAATATTAGTGGGTGTTAATTACCATTGGGGTTTTTACCTATTTGGGTTTCCCCGTAACCATATTGGTGTCATGTGTTGATTTCATGTTTCATGTTTATGTGAATGTTTATTTCAGTTTTTAAGTATTTAAGTTCAGTATATAGATTAAAGTGAAAAGTTAAAATATAGTGAACACTGATTCATGCCCCACTCTCAGTGTTTCCATTCCTAAAAATTGGTATCAGAGCCCTGGTCCTTAGCAAACAAGTTTAACCACTTGAGGAGATCATGGAAAAAGTAGAAATGAAACATCTAAAAAGAAATCTTGAAGCTGCTCTTGAAGACCTAGACAAATCAGAAAGAGAAATTGAAGAACTAAAAGAAAAATTCAGTGATGCACAATTGGTTATCAAAAGGAAAAGAAAGGATTTTCAAGAATGCTCTAATAGTGATCTGGGAGAAAAGGTCAAGAAGATAAATGAAGAAAATGCATCTATGAAAGAACTACTTGAAGAATTTGATGACAAGCTAATCAACAATCAGGAAGTCTACAATGAACAAGTGAAAGAAAACCTTCAACTCAATGAAGAACTAAGGAAAGAAAACATGGAAATCTTGGAGCTAAGGAATAGCAAAGAAAGCTTGGATTCTGAATTGAAAGAAGCAAAGAATCATATTGAAAAATTTCACACCAGCTTTGATTTGATAGAATCTTAGTTGTATGGAAGGAGAGCCAAAGGAGACACTAGCTGTATTGGATACAATGAAGCACAAAATTAGATTGACAACATGCAAGCAAGAAAGGATTCACAAAAGGACTCTACTGATGCTAAGGAGATTGAAGATAAAACCAAAGATAATGGTGATCCACCTAAGAATGAGTGCAAGCCTATAGACCACACTTGTTTTTCTTGTACAAAATATGGACACATATCTAGGAACTATACAGAGGCAAGACCTTTTAATGGTTACTATTATTCATGCAACAAATTTGGTCATAGAGCTATGAATTGCAAGACTAGTAAGAAGAACATGATTCAACAAGATTAGAGAAATTAGAATCAAACAAATGTAAGAAGTTCTCAGAATGTTACATGCCAAATATGTAACTATAATGGTCACTTAGCGAGACAATGCAGAATGGTGACTCATGTCAATGCACCAAGGAATATAAGACCTCTAGTCATTTGTCACTCTTGTAGCAAGGCTGGACATATCTCAAAGTTCTGTAGATCAAGGACGCAAGGTCAGGAAAGCCCTAAAAAGGTCGAAGAACTAGTTTTGGATCCCAAAGGAGAAGTTAATTTTGTCAAAGCCTCAAATGATGCAAGCATGATTTGGTCAAAGAAAAAGAAGGACAAGACTGATGAGAATGTATTGGATGCATCCATAGTGGACGCACCTTCTACATCTGGATGAATGGCCCTCAGGGTCATGGGGGAGCTAATTTAGCTCTAGACCCCTGCATGGCTGGTATACTCACTCTTAGATTATGCACCTTTGGACTTAAGATTTTGAAGCATATAGGAACCTTCATGCAAGAGCACACATACTAATTTTTTCTAGAACTCAAGTTAGTAATGTTGAAGTGATAGCCTGGTTTACGCGGCAAGCATTAATGGTTGAATTTTCACTTTAAGTACATAGAAAGATATTTGATTACTCATTGCATTCAAATTCAGAGTGATAGGAGAGTAGAAAGAGCCTTAAAATTTGTTGTGAAGACTTGGAGATTGATCTATCAGTGATTTACAGCAATTAGCAGTGCATTTGGTTGGTTGCAGAAACCCTAGTTTGATGAGCTGATTCAAAAGTCTTCGGATCATCTCAAAGTATAGTTGGAAAGAGATTAAACAAGTCATGGCCACTCCCATAGTTTTTGATGTTGCTGAGAATAAGAGATATGTATTCAAGAAACATCCTTTTAAGTCAACCCTAGATGATTTAGAGGGAGCATTCTCCTAGACACCTATGGGTGTTATGCATGTGGAAGATATTAGGGCTTACATCTACTGCAATAAAGAACCAGTAGGGTTGGATAGGTTAAGGGTGCACATGGATACCATGTTGAAACTAGACAAAACATTCATGGATGAATATGTTAAGTGGAATGATCACCCTATAGTTGAGTATGCTATGGCATATGAATTCTATGAGACCGAATGGATTAAGATACTATTGAGAAGAATTCATGATGACCTATTTTGGATAGGTGATGTACCGGTGAGAATTAGTAGTGACTTGATACATGAGATGGCAGGCCTTTCTAGGATAGGTGTTGTCCTTCCTATGGGCAAGGATGTCATAAAAATTGTTGAGCAAACATGTAAGTCAAGGAGTGATAGGCGCGGGATGACAATTGAGTCTATTGAACAAGCAGACATCAAATTGATGTCTATGATACTTGGATACAAGTTTCATTAGACCAGAAGGGTGAATAATGTGTCTATGGGTACTATTGTAGCAACCATTAGACTTGTGAAGGAAGATGCAGAGTTCAACTTGTGTGAGATCTTGTGTGCACAGTCGATTGATAACATCAAGGCAATCAAGCATGACAAAACCAAGATATTTAGGTTTGGGTCATTGATCATTTGCATGTACCTTCATATTGTTGGGAGAGTATCAAATTTTTATTTAGACAAGTCCATTCCAACCATGCCATAGATATCTAACAAAGAATCCATAGAGAGTACATTGAGAGATTATGTAACATTGGAATTGAAGACCTTCAGGGTCAAGATGCAAATGAGGTATAGAATTGTAGAGAGCATTGTGGGAAAGTATAAGGATACTATTTTCTTTATAGTAGAGATAGACACAACTTGTATCGAAGCTATTGAGCCAAGAACTAAGTGGATTCATCCAATTGGTTATGAGGTAGAGGAATAGGTCCTTGAAGAATATGCATAGGTTCTACTATCAGCCCCCAAAGATCCTAATGAACCTAGGTGGGAAACTTATGAGGAGAAGACAAGGGAAGTTGATGCTAAACTAAATAGTGCAACAACTAAGAGGAAAGCCTATAAGATTACACCTAAGATACTCAAAATTCATGGAGTAACACAAGTAGACCTTGACAAGGCAAGGGAAGAAAATATTTCTTTGGAAATTGAGAGCGCATCCACAAAAGATACTAAGTTTGATGATCCTAAGTTGAAAAAGGTAAATATTGAGAAGACTAATGATCCAAATGATAAACATGATAAATTTGATGATGTTAGTCCTACAACCATTGTTACAATTGATATTAAGTCCATAGATGCATCTCCTAAGATGCCCAAGAGGAGAAAACAAACTACCACAAATCACCCTTCAGCTATAAGTGTGGCCACAAGAAACAAATTGAAAAATGTGCAATCACCTTCGGAAGTAGGATTCATACCTAATCTTCAAGTGTTAAGGACTAGAGTTGTAGATGAAGGAAGGCTAGATCAAATAGCCAAGTTCTATGAAAAATATCATGAAATTGATAAGTCATAGATTCATGATATGCTGCTCAAACACATGATAAAGTTCAAGAAGACAGTTCTTGAATTGAGGATAGCAATCCTAGATAAGGTATGGGAGATTATGGATACCTTCAAGGGACAAGCCACTAAAGAAGACTTCATAATAAGGGAAAAAACAATTGATTCCACTCTTCCAGTATGTTTTGTTGAAGAAAATTCAATGCTATTGAATTTGGTGAAGGCACACTTAAGGACAAAGATGAGAACACTACACCTCATGAACAAAGACTATGAGCTGATTTCTAAGGAAATAGAGAAGGCCTTTGAGAAGGTATTCTTAGAGCAGCACATGAAACCTATGTCTATGCCCATCTCTCAAGTACCTAGTGAGCAAGACAAAGCAGTAGAGACCATCAAGATACAATCTATAGGTCCTCAGGATTCAGTGCCTGTAGTGGAATCACAAATAGAGTTTGATAAGTATGCACCCATGATAGAGTCACTCAAGGATAGCACCATTATCATTGATAATGTTGAGATAGCCATGGCGGCCACTGACACTGACTTGGATAATTTTGAAGAAGCTTTTGTGAGAACACAAGAAGCTGAAATGTTATGCAGCAACACACAGCCCACTCGAAGAAGCATTGATTGATGATGAAAAAGAAGAAGAAAAGATGGAATAAAAAGAAATAGAAAAAGAACAAGAAAAAGAAATAGGAAAAGAGGAAGAAAAGAAAGAAGAAGAAAAGGTAAAGGAAAGTGAGAAAAAGGATGAAATGTCAATAGTGAAAAAAGTGTTGGACAACACTCCCATCACTCCTTCAGTTTCATTGTTGTCAAGTTTGACACCTGACACATCCAGTTTGGACTCATGGAGAGAAGAAGACTTGATTATGTTTGGCATCTTAGCTATGGAGAAAGCCAAAGAAAAGAAAGTAATGAAGAATCCCCTCCTGGTAGAATCAGTAAACATGTTGAACAATCTATTGCTAGAAGATAAGAGAGTGTCAAAGATACACTCGGTTGATGATGTGAGTATAGTTATCTCACAGTTTAAAAGAAACTTCTCAAGCCTTGAAGAGTCTGCATCCCTAGTTGTAGAAGAAAATTATCTGAAGAAAAGATTGACTGAATTGGTGAATAACTTTTCACTTGACCTCAGTTCCCTTAAGAACGGTCAAGCATCCTCAAAAGAATTTTTAGAACAAGGAAGAAAAATTATTGCGTAATGCATGGATCAAGACAAGCTCACCGATGCTCATTTCAAGAAAATAAAAGAGGTAGAAGCTATGATTGATCAAGTGAAGAGTTTAGTGAAAGAACCATCCACAAATGTGAACATGTGCAATAATGTCTACCAAAGTCAAATAGACAAAATTGAGAAGGTAGAAAAGGAGATGACAAAGTTAAGGGCTAGACAGACTCATTTGAGGAATGCTCTTGCACCCTCACTAGACACTCTAAATCAGAATATCAAGGAGATTGATGCCACTATGGTGACATATGATCAAGGTCCTTCCATATATTAGAAGAAGATGGAGAAGCTTTAGTATGCATTATGCGCCCATCTCCAGATAGTAAACTCTTTGATGACATTTTGGAAGAAGGAGATCCAGAACCTAAAGGTTGCATATCTAGATGTTTTCCCTCAGTGAGTATGTATAGATATAGTTTTTTGCAACACCTTTGTCATTAATGTCAAAGGGGGAGTTGTGTATAGAATAAGAATATGGATCATAATATGTATAGGGAGATATAAGTATATGTATAGATGTCAAAAAGTTTTTGTATTAAGGACAGTTAGCAACTTGGCCATATTCCTTTTTTGCCATCAATTAAAAAGGAGGAGATTGTTATAAATTTGTCTATACTGATGTATATGACTTGATATATTGTTGTCATTATGGAAACAAATTCATATAGAAGTTTGGAGTCAGCGCACTTGAAGAGAAGATCATAAATTAGTTAAGTGTTGAAGACTGGACAGTGTACAGAGTTCCTACAGCTCAAAGAATCAACGCACATGTGTACGGATGAATTATGGTATGTTCCCTAGAATTTAATTTGGTTAGACTATATTCATGCTTAGTCTATGAGCACATGACTAGGTGTGCAAAGATGAGAAAGTTACAGTCAGTTGAAGTTGCACAACCAGTGTGTGCTAGAGAAGAATAGAGCACGAAGCTGACAATTATTATTTTGATTTAAGGATATAATGTAATGTTGTAAAGGCTATGCACCTATTGTATTTAGGTTTTTGACATGTATACTTGTTTGTTTGTAAGCACGCTTAAGCCAATTCAATTGGAAGCATTGTATGTAATAGGTCTAAGGGCTGACCTAGTTGTTTATTTTGTATCAGTGTATAAATCTAAGTTGCACCCATTGTATTTGGCATGGAAGTTGATAGAGAGTTGTAATAAGTAGAGCAGAAGTGTGCGAAGACACTAGAAGATGTATTAGATATTTTCTAGAGATCAAAGCATCAGCGCATCAAAGGAATTGATCTAACAAGAAGTGTCACAGTGACAGTTCATCCTGTAGATATAGTGTCTATCTAAAATCAGAAGGTTGTAGCCTTCACCAATTGAGTAGTGAGCTCTAGGATAGTGCATCCACTCCCCTAATAGGGACTATTGTAAAAGACTCCTAACAGGGTCTGACCCTTGATAAGGTCTACTATACTAAAAGCATTGTAAAGAAACTCCTAATAGGGTTAAGGATCTTCTAACAAGGATCACAAATCACTAGTGCAAAATATTAGTGGGTGTCAATTCCCACCAGGGTTTTTACCTATTTGGGTTTCCCCGTAACCATATTGGTGTCATGTGTTGATTTCATGTTTCATGTTTATGTGAATGTTTATTTCAGTACTTAATCATTTAAGTTTAGTATATAGATTAAAGTGAAAAGTTAAAATATAGTGAACATTGATTCACCTCCCCCTCTCAGTGTTCCCATTCCTAAAAAAAATGAGTGGGTACGTAGAGGACTTTTCTTAGTCTATGAAGGAGGTGCTTAATTCAGTTAAACAAGCCCTTATGGACTATACCACCAAGACAAAGAACAAAGTTGATGACAGAAAGAGAGATCTTCAATTCCAAGTAGGTGATCTTGTGATGGTTCATTTCAAAAAGGCCAGGTTGCATAAGGGGGTCCCTAACAAGCTTCAGATGAGAAAGATGGGTCCTTGTGCCATCCTAGCATAGTATGGGAATAATTATTACAAAATAGAGTTTCTACAAGACATAGGACTCTCACTGGTGTTTAATGTTGTAGAATTGGTGTCTAGTAGAAGGTGGTGAACACATTGAAGTTGTAGAGAATTGGTGTCAATACTTTTATATCCTGAGTGCAAACTGAGCAAAACAGTGCAAACTGAGCAGGACAGTGCAAACCGAGTAGGATAGTGCAAACCAAGCAGAACAGTGCAAACCGAGTAGGACAGTGCAAACTGAGCAGGATAGTGTAAACCGAGTGACATTATGTCTACCGAGTCACAAGTATTTATCGAGTTTGAAACTTATCGAGTGGTTAGTATGAACCGAGCCTTCACTTCTACCGAGTGCATGACGATGCCGAGTAATGCAGTGGACGCCGAGTATCGGAAAGTCACCGAGTTAGTTTGCAGGAACCATGTAACCATACTTGGGCTGACTTAGTAGCACTTATGTTTATTTGTTAAGTCGACTTTGTAATTGTAATTAATTGTTTAGACTTGTATATAAACAATGTTGTACAAATACCAAGTAGTATGAATGTGGAATAAAAAGGGGAGATAAAAAGGTAGAAACTAGTGAATTACAAAGGGCTACTATACATAAGGAGTAGCAGACACAAATTCATCACAGAAGGTGATCAGTACATCAGCGAATCTCATTCAGCAATCCAGTTGCAAAGTAAGAGATATACTGTTTCATTTTAACCAGTGAATCAGTACTAAAATCCTCTAACCAGGTAGACTTAACAGTCTTTTGTAAAATCTCTTTACCAAGTACATACTTCTTTTGTAAGTTTGTAAAAATCCTTTAACATGGTGGATTTAGCAATCCTTATTGCTCCTAGCAGGGCAGATCATCAGAAGTGATCAATGTAAGCCTTAACCGACCAACTTTATACTGCAGTATTAAAGCTTTGTGGGTTTCATCCCCACCCCAGTTTTACTTTCTTTTGGAAGGTTTCTGGGTAACCAAATCTATGTGTCATTATTGTGAATGCTTTTATGTTTCATACTTTCTATATGCAAAAGGATAAAGTAAACTATATGTTAATACATTTGATATTGAAAAAAAAAAAATTAAAGTTACTGATTCACCCCTCCCCTCTCAGTAACTTGGTTAATTCTTGAATATTTCCAACAATTGGTATCAGAGCTGTATTGGTTCTCAAGATAAAGCTTAACTAGCTTGAGCAAAGATCCAGGACAATGGAGGTATTCAAACTGAACAAGGTGTTTGAAAATGAAAAGCTAGATCTGGAAATGGCCATAGCTAAACTTAAAGAAGCAAAAGAACATCTTTCCCAATCCCTAAGAAGAAGGAAGGAACTTGAAAATCAGATGAATGATCATAATTACATTGAAGAAAAGATTGAAGATCTTTTTCCCTCAAATAGCTTAGATGAAGCAAACAATGCTGTCAAAGAACTCCTAGAAAAGAATGGGTCTCTGCAGGAAGAAGTGAGAAAATTAAAAAGAGAACAAGAACTACACTCAACAAGATTTTGTGAGATCTTAGAACAAAGAAACAAGTTGAAAGATGAATTAGATGGAAGGAACAATGAAGTCCAAAATAAAACCCTTCAGCTAGAAAACCTAATTGATCAGATCTCCCATACAAATGAGGAAATTCCGACTCTAAGATCAGAAATAGAAAGCACAAGAGAAGAACTAAGATCTGAAAAGCAAATCAATCTAAGATTGGTGGATGACCTAAACACTGAAAAACAAATCAATGAAAGAATGCTGAAGAACCAAGAAGACTTAAATCAGCTGCATGATCAAAATCTTCATAAGCAAAAAGGAAAAGCAGGACTTGGATACAAAGGAGAAGGTGAATCTTCTAAGCAAGGTACTCAAAGGAATCAGAAACCTACTTGTAATCATTGTGGCAAAATAGGACATACTTCAAATAAATGTTGGAGCAATGAAAAAGTAGAATTCAATAGAAAATGCTACAACTACAATCAGCATGGTCACAAAGCAAATGAATGCAAGGAAAAACCAAGATTCAAAGGTAATTGTCACAAATGCAACAAACAAGGTCACAAGGCATCCGAGTGCAGATCCAAAACATTCAATCCAGCAGAACAAATTATGAAAGCAATGTTTGGATGGGATTACAACACTTGGTGTAGATGTCATTACTATGGAGAATATGGACACATTGGCATGAACTGCATAAAACATCATCTAAGGAAAAGAGATACTACCATAAGATGTTTCAAATGCACTAGACTCGGTCATATAGCCAAAAATTGCATGAATGCTAGTGAAGTTGAAGATGGAAAGAAGAATGAAGCAACTAAGATCAAGAAATAGATGAGACAATAGTGGATTCCTAAATCTACCAAGCAAACCAGTCCAAGTAATGGAATGGGTGGCTCTACCGACTCAAACTAAATTCCAAAGAAAGCACTGGAACTGTATTCTCATACACAAATTTCACGCAGTTCCAGAACTGAATTAAAAGAAAGATCTAAATCAGCATACAAGATGCAATAAGATCACAGGAAGGTTGAGCAAGGTCGAGAGCTATCTAATATGATTACCGAGCGAGGTTGGAGCAATATGAATTCTCAAGTTCACCGAGTTGTGAAGTCTTTACCGAGCAATTAATTCATAGTGGGTGACAGTCTGTCAGAATTCATACCCTAATTTCTACTAAGCATTAATGACAAAGTTGTAAACAAAAGGCAAGAAATCAAACTCATTCTTCACCATGAACTTTAGCATTTTGTGAGCAAAAAATTTCCAAAGCAATCAAGCGATTCAAATACTTTTGCGAAAAGAATTCTCTGTGAGCTACCATGGCATCATCTAGCACTTCAGTGAAGAAAGGAACATAAATGATAATCCAAGGGGAATGGAGAGCACTAGATTTCAAACTCGTGCCGCAATTGCAGCAACCCTAGACCCAAACGGAGCTCAATCTCAGATTCCTCCTAAGGTACTACTTGTTAACGATATTCACAATCATTTCAATTGTGCAATTCAAGAGATGGGAAACCTAGAGCTAGATATTGTGCATAAGGAACTGTGTGTGAATGGTGTTCTAAAACTAGAGCACAAACATCTGGAAGACAAGGGATTAGTTCACATTACACATTTACCTCAAAACTTTCAGGAGAAATGGGTTAGATACATTCTTAGCCGTGTACACGAAGGCAAGATTTGGCTTGAGCAACCCATAGAGATCACTAAGAAGATGATTCACCGAATCATTGATCTTCCCATGTTAAACAAAGTTAAATCTACCAAAACCCTAGGTCGGCCGGAGCTGGAGAAGAAAACCCTAGCTGAGTGGGACGGTAGAGGCATGAAAGTAAGCAGCATTACTAATGCTGAACTCAAGTTTGGAACACACATCATTGCTCATAAAATATATAGTTCAAGTCGGTAGAATAGTGTTCCCTGCGAAGCCATAGACCTAGCATACAAAGTGGTAAAGAATAATTTATCATTTGAACTTGCAGATTTGTTGTTAAAACAGTTTAACAAGAACATGGAAAGCATTCAAACTTCCAAAAACAATCCATGTAAGTTTGGATCTCTACTGGTCTGTTTATTTTTCTATGTTCAGAAATTCTTCCCTTCCAAAGGAAAAGTAGTATGGAGAAAGGATGTGCCAATTCTTTATGAGATAAATGAATATATTTCAGAAATGGGTGAAAATTTTGAGAACATCATGGATAGTTATTTTGAGTCTTTCAAGGAGAAAATGAATGACAGATTTCGGATTCCACAGAAGTTGGTGGAGGATTATAAGGATGATATTTGTTTCATGGTGGACTATGACAAAGTATACATTCAAGTAGCTAAACCGAGGATTGTACATGTGAAACCTCTTCCTTATGAGGTAAACATTGATGAAACAAAGAATATCATTGAAGCCCTCCTTAATCAACCTGTTGATCCCAAAGCTCCATATTTTGGGACATATGAAGAAGTAAAAGTGAGAATTGAATTATGTATAAAGCTTCCATAGGCAGTAAATAAAGGAAAAAAGAGGATAGCCAAAATGCAAGCTATCACACCTCTAATGCTAACTGAGGGCAGAGGAGAAGACATTGAAGAAGAAAAGAAAAAGGATGAGAAAATAGAGGAACCAGAACCTGCAAAGAAGAAAGGAAAGGTATTCATCACCAAGGTACCTAAGCCTCCCACTGCCGTATTTACAAGGAGAAGTGAAAAGGGCAAGGCAGACAAAAAGGACAAAGATATAATATTCAAAAAGCCTCCTCTAACCCTTCAAGAGAAGATCAAACTTTTGAGAGAAGGATCTAGAGTAAGTAATATAAAATCTTTAAAATATGAAATAAGATCGGAAATAGAACAAAAGGAGATTGAAGATGTTGTCATTGAAAAGATGGGACAGTGGAAATACTCTCCTGATGAAATAACCCAACAGATTCCATGAGCTTTATTAGATCAAATAAAAATGAGATGGGCCAATGCAAGGCAAAGTGTAAAAGACATATTTGATCAAACCCTAAACCAGTTAATGCCGAGCTTGAAAAATGATGAAATAAAGAAGGCATTGAAGGAGAATGAAAATAAGATGACACTGAAGTTCAATACTTGTTTAATTCTGATTAACAATATTGAATTGGTTGTGAAGAGTGCAAATGCCACATGGAAGAACATATACCATCTTCACCAACCGAGTACTGAATCAGTTATAATAAAAGACATTGAAGATGACAGTGATGAATAGGAAGAAGCCACTGAGGTAGATGATACCATGAGGATAGCAGCAGAAGTCATTGCATCACTTCCTACCTCTCCAGCAAAAGTTGCTACATCTAGCCCGGAGACATCTTCAAGCATGGTTGTGACAACTTCAACATTTGTCCAATCACCTATAGCAACAACAGAAGTAACTACCATTTCTTCTACCGAGTTGCAGTGTCCTATTTCATCAAGTTTTCCAGCAGTAAGTATTCCAGTTTTTGATTCTACAAGTGTAAATACTTCAGCTTTAAGTTCTCCAGTAGACAGTATACCATTCTTTATAGCTAGTCCTACTATGTCTACTATCACTACTACTAAGGCATTAAGTACCATAATAGATAAGCCTAAGGCTCAACTGAGTATAAGATTTTTGGGCAAGAATATAGTAGAGGATATAGAAATAGATGAGGAAATAGAGATTCCAACATTGGATTTTGCAAATCTATCAGCAGATCAAATGCAAAATATAGGTGAACTCCTCCAAAGGAAAGTGAAGCAAAAGAAGCTTAAAGAGGAGAGAGACAAGGAATATAAAATCATTAAGGATGCTAAGGACATTTTGTCAGAAGCATTAGGTATTAAAGTAGACTCCTCTCAACATGTTTTGTTACAATTAGCAGAAGTGGTAAATAAGTACAATGAGGATTCATCTGGGACAGACAAGTTAGTTGAAAAAGCCCAGAAGAAATTCAATAATAAAATGCTTGAGCACATTGCTCAGCACATAGCTATTAATCAAGTAGAATTATCTTCAATTTTGACAAACATTGAATCTTCCTATTCGAATGTTACCTCTCTTTTGGCCAAACTATGCAATGTTGCCGAGTTCACCAAGGATGTCAAGGATAAAATGAATAAAATTGATGAGGATTTGAAGATTAGCATATAGAAGCTGCAACTTGGACCAATTTCAAACTCTGCTCATCACATGAAAATCTCATTCCTATCAAATATGCAGTCAGAACTACTAAAAGAAGACACAAGGATCCGGTCCACACTGCTAGACATTCAGAACATGATCCTTCCCATCATGAATACAATGTATAAGCACATTGAACATTCCAAAACATTAATTCATGACAATCAGTTCTCAATAGCAGATCACATGATTGCACTCTCTGCAGAAGTCCAAATTGCAATCCAAACATGCAAGATTCTGCAAGAAAATTGGGACAGAACTCTGGCACTGATAATGAAGGTACATTCTATTTTTCTATCAAATTTTGGATTCTCCCTATAAAACACTTATATATACACCTTTGGCATTATCATCAAAAAGGGGGAGATATGTATAGAAGAAAAATTTAGTGCATTGAAAGGGGGAGATAATTTATAAAGCCCTATGACAAAGAAAAATTTTGAAAAATCAAAGTAAATCTCAGCATGGTTCATGTATATAAGTTTTGGGCAATAAGTGTTTTTGTCACTAATGCCAAAAGGGGAGATTGTTGGCATTAAGCAGGATTGCCCCTAGTGACAACACTTATTTGCATCCTGAGTGCAAACTGAGCAGAATAGTGCAAACTGAGCAGGACAGTGTAAACTGAGCAGGACAGTGCAAACTGAGCAGGACAGTGCAAACCAAGCAGAACAGTGCAAACCAAGCAGGATAGTGCAAACCAAGCAGGACAGTGTAAACCGAGTGACATTATGTCTACCGAGTCACAAGTATTTACCGAGTTTGAAACTTACTGAGTGGTTAGTATGAACCGAGCCTTCACTTCTACCGAGTGCATGATGATGCCGAGTAATGCAGTGGACGCTGAGTATTAGAAAGTCACCGAGTTAGTTTGCAGGAACTGTGTAACCATACTTGGGCCGACTTAGTAGCACTTACATTTATTTGTTAAGCCGAATTTGTAATTGTAATTAATTATTTAGACTTGTATATAAACAATGTTTTACAAATACCAAGTAGTATGAATGTGGAATAAAAAGGGGAGATAAAAAGGTAGAAACTAGTGAATTATAAAGGGCTACTCTACATAAGGAGCAGAAGAGACAAATTCATCACAGAAGGTGATCAGTACATCAGCGAATCTCATTCAGCAATCCAGTTGCAAAGTAAGAGATATAGTATTTCATTTTAACCAGTGAATCAGTACTAAAATCCTCTAACCAGGTAGACTTAACAATCTTTTGTAAAATCTCTTTACCGAGTACATACTTCTTTTGTAAGTTTGTAAAAATCCTTTAACATGGTGGATTTAGCAATCCTTATTGCTCCTAGCAGGGCAGATCATCAGAAGTGATCAATGTAAGCCTTAACCGGCCAACTTTATACTGCAGTATTAAAGCTTTGTGGGTTTCATCCCCACCCCAGTTTTACTTTCTTTTGGAAGGTTTTTGGGTAACCAAATCTATGTGTCATTATTGTGAATGCTTTTATGTTTCATACTTTCTATATGCAAAAGGATAAAGTAAACTATATGTTAATACATCTGATATTGAAAAAAATAAATTTGAAGTTATTGATTCACCCCTCCCCTCTCAGTAACTTGGTTAATTCTTGAATATTTCCAACACTTTCCTAAGTAGCAATAGTCTTACCAGTTAAGGTTTGACATCAATGACAATACAAGAATTGTTTCAGTTACAGTTTCCAACAATCTCCCTCTTTCACATTGATGGAAACACCATATGATATCACCTGAATAACACATGGATTACCAACCAATCCAAAAACTTATATGTTCATTAGAGAATTATTTATAATATCCTTATCTTCATTCTAATTCAGAATCCTATAAGCCTCACTTCTATGACCGTCATAAGTATTCAAATCTCCCTCTATCCCGATCCCTCATTTTAGTTCATCATCCTTAGCTTCAGTGTCATGTGTTACCATATCAGTTCATCTCCATCTTTGACAAAAGTGTGAAAGAAGAAACTAAAACATCCATCCATCAGATGTAGATAATATCTATGCAGCTCAGTGTTTCTCCCTCTATCATCTTGCTTATGAATGATTCATTGTCTTTGATTCTTTTCACAACTCTAGGCCAGCCCTAAAGTGTGACAATATATGTGCATCAATTTTTCAAATATTCTACTATAGCACATTTGATGCAGTGCTCCTAGCTTGTCTATGCATCCTTAGTTAGGGGAAGGACCCCTAATTCACTTCTAAAATACTCATGAGCTTCTCTGGGTAAAGCTTTAGTGAATATGTCTACTAATTGTTCTTTTGTATTCACATATTCCATTCGAACTTATTTATCTTGTACTAATTCTCTCAAGCAGTGACACTTTATTGCAATGTGCTTGGTCTTAGTGTGCATCACTAGATTCTTAGAAATATTGATATCACTTGTGTTGTCATAGAATATAACAAGTTCAGTGATTTCTTCTTTCATGCCTATCAAAAATTGTTTTATCCATACCAAATTATAATAGTTTACTGTAGCAACAACATACTCGGCCTCAGCAGCAGATTGGGAAATGCAATTTTGTTTCTTGTTCATCCAAGAGACTAATCTCTATCCAAGAAATAAAGCTCCACCACTAGTACTCTTTCTATCATCTACATTTCCTGCCCAATCAGCATCTGTATAAACTCTAAGTTCAAATTTGTCATCTTTCTTATAATATAGACCATAGTCAGTAGTTCCTTTCAAGTATCTCATAATTCTTTTCACAGCCATCATGTGTGTTTCCTTAGGATTGGCAGAGATTCTTACCATAATCCCAATAGCTAGTGCAATATCTGGTCTACTATGTACAACATATTGTAATTTTCCAATCATGGATCTGTACAAAGTCTAATTCACTTCTACAACATCATCATTCTTAGATAACTTTTGTCTAGTAACCATAGGAGTTCCTACTAGTTTAGCATCTTCCATCCCAAATTTTTTTAGTATTTCATTACCATACTTAGATTGTGTAATGAAAATTCCATTCTTCCTCTAATATACTTGTAAACCAACAAAGAATTTGATCTCACCAAACATACTCATTTCAAATTCAGTTTGCATTTCATTTGAAAAACTTTTACATAATGCATCTTGTCCACCAAAAATAATGTCATCCACAAATTTTTTTGCCAACAGGATACCTTTTCCTTCTTCATCCTTCATGTACAGATTGCTTGTGTCATTTGTTCTTGAAAATCCAATCTATATCAAGTAGTTGTGCAACCTCTCATACCATGCTCTGGGAGCTTGTTTCAATCCATGTAGTGCTTTGTTCAGTTTGCACACCATGTGTCTTCTGTTTGGATCAATAAAACCTTCTGGTTGTTCTATGTAAAGTTCTTCTTCTAGTATACCATTAAAAAATGTAGACTTGACATCCATTTGATATACCTTGAAATTTTTATAAGAAGCATATACAAGCAAAGTTCTTACTCCTTCCAATATAGCTATAGGGGAAAATGTCTCCCCATAATCTATTCCTTCTTCTTATGCTTAGCCTTTGCATACCAGCCTAGCTTTGTTCCTAGTGATTTCACCATTTTCATTCATCTTATTCAGAAACACCCACTTTATTCCTATCACATTTTTGTTTTCAGGTCTCGGCACTAGAGTCTAAGTATCATTCTTCTCAATCTAGTCAATCTCTTCATTCATCGCTTGTATCTAGTCTTCATTCTCTAATGCCTCTCTAGTTGACTTAGGTTCAAATTCACACAGTAGGCATGTTGGATCCTTAGTCTTACTTCTGGTCTGAATTCTAGTATTTTGGTCTCCAATTATCTGTTCAGGCTTGTGATGTCTTCTTACATATTTTGCTAAAATAGGTTCAGCTCCTCTCTCCTCTATTTCATTAGTATCCCCAACAAGATTGTTAGATTCAACTTCTAAATGCTTGACAACCTCTTCCTGATAACCAACAACATTTTCTTGTAGCTCGACATGTTCTTGTTCTCTCTTGGCATTGTTTTCTTGATGCTCGGCAACATCTGTCTGTCGCTCGACATTGCTTACTTGAGACTCAGCATCAGGTGCAAGTCCATTACTTGCCTCTTCTTCTTCCTCAATGTACACAATAGATCTATAATCTTCTAGTTCTCTTTTACTGTTAGCTTCATTTCTTTCTACATACTCATCAATTTTGACATTCACACTTTCCACAATTTTGTTAGTGTTAGAGTTAAAACACTTATAATCTTTACTTTTTGTGGAATACCATAGGAATATGCCTTCATCACTTTTAGCATCAAAATTTTCATTCCTAGTGTCTTTTAATATATAGCACTTACTTCCAAATATTCTAAAGTATTTAACACTCAATGCATGCCCATGCCATAATTCATAGGGTGTCAGATTTGTACCTTTCTTGATCTATACCTGGTTAAGAGCGTAGACATTAGTGCTTATAGCTTCTTTCTAGTATTTATGTGCCACATTCTTTTCAATCAACAATGTCCTTGCACAATCCAAGATAGATTTGTTTCTCCTTTCTGCTATACCATTATATGGAGGTGTTCTAGGTGCATACATCTATCTTTTAATTCCTCTATCATTGCAAAATAGATTAAATTCATTTGATGTAAATTCTCCACCTTGGTCATTTCTAAGACATTTCAGGTTCCTACCTATCTCCTTCTCAACCTTAGCCAAATACCACTTAAAGAATTGAAAAGCTTCATATTTTTATTTTAGAAACATTACATGCATCATCCTAGTATGATCATCAACAAATAAGATAAAGTATCTAGCACCACAGTAACTTTGTACACCCATAAGTCCACAAAGGTCAATATGAACCAAATCTAAAATGTTTTCAGAAGTAAAGGATTTTCTCTTGAAACTTGACTTTGTCATTTTTCCTAACTGGCATTCCTTGCACATCACCTTCTCAGGTTTCTTCAATCTAGGAAGACTTCTTACCTTTTTCTTCTTACTTATCTCTACCAGATTGTCAAAGTTAACATGACATAGCCTTTTGTGCCATAACCAAATATCATCAATTTGTGTAATTAAACATGTTTCTTCAGATAGGTCAAGATAGAATAAATTACCTCTAGTCTGATCTCCACTTCCAATTAGTTCTCTAGTAGCATCAAATATTTTATCTTGCTTGTGATGAAATTCCACTCGGTAACTAGTTTTGTTAAGTTGAGCAACACTTAACAAATTATAATTAAGACCTTCAACCCAATATGCATTTTCATAGGATATCTTATCAGTCAGTTTAATCAAACCTCTTCCTCTAACAGGACATGGTGCATCATTTACAAATTTTACTGTTACATCCCAAAATTTCCTATCATATGGATTTTGCATGTTTTCACTCGTGAAGTGGATCCACAAATTTTTATGGTTTGCAACCTTGGCCCCATGTCCCTCAATGTGTCACCATGCTCTAGTTGAGATCGCATGTGCTAATTCGTAAGACCCAGGAAGATATTCAAGTTTCAAGGTCTGGAGGGAATACTTATGTCGCAGGGTTCTAAAAATTGTCCAAGCATAAAACCCTTGGTGTTTTCTATTTTCTTTGGTCAAGCTTAAAAACCCAGGTTGTTTTCGACCTTTCACACCCTACATTTCTTCTTCGGTGTCATCTTTTTCTATGTGCACTATTGTGACCAAAGTGGGTCCCAGGTCTTCAAGGATGCAGTCACTTGATCTCTAGTTTTTCTTGTGGTCAAGCCTTTATTTCAACAATTAGGCTGCTATGCAGTCACTTGATCTCTTGTTTCTGGTAGTTAAGTGCTTTTCCTTTAGTGAGCCAGCATTTTCATAGTCACATGTTTGCGTGACCTTGGTAGGTGGTTAATGTTATGTCTGGTAGTCTTAGTTCTTAGGTAGTTAAAGTGAAAAATGATCAATGGTTGTCACATGATTGTAAGGAGTGTTCTTCCCCTTCGCGATCTTGTGACAGTCGTTCAATGGAAAGGTGATCTAACAGGTGGGCCTAAGGCTTTCAGTGGGATGATAGTGCAAATATGATCTAAGATTGTTGCATGATCGTAAGGAATATTCTTCCCCTTTGTGATCATGTGACTACCATTTGATCAGGGTCGATCTAGGTTTTCTGATCTGCCAGGGAAGAATGCAATCGATGGGCATGTTTTAAGCTTGGACCTAGTAGCCATTGGAACTTGAATTTGAATCTTTCTATGAGGTTTTTGCCAGCATTTGATCCAATGGTCCATATACAAAGTGGGGGTAGCTCAGAATTGATTTTTTCAGGATGGTTGTAGGTTACGAAGATGATGCAGAAGATCAGAGTGGCCATCACATGTTGATTTCTTCTTTCATAAGGTACCGTAACATTGATTTTGCACCATTGGTAGATAAAAGGGGTCGGTGCCATCTCTGATCATTTATGCTTTTAAATCCAAAATATCTACAAAGATCAGATTTGAACAATTATGGAAAACCCATTTTACAGAAAGAAAGGCCATGGCAGTGGTGTGAAGTTTTCAACTTGCAAAAAGGTAGATGGATCAGGGTGGCTCATCTGCAGGTAGTTATGGTGATGGAATTCTGTGCCAAGATGGATTTTTGATTGGCCAAGATATTTCAATGATGCATTTATGATAAAAAATGACAGAAGTGGGGTCTCTAATATTATATGCAAAATTTATGTAACCCTAGTAAGATTTTGATTCCTTCCTATGTGTTAGAGAGATGTATATATTAGTTTTTTGGAGCTTTAGAGCTCAGAGTTTACAATTGTAAAAAGAGTTTCTCTTTCTTAGGATTTATCTGTGGCATTTGTTCTTCCCTCTGGCTCTTATAGTCTATAACCTTTCATTCAAATCTCAGATTCAATAGAGGCTATCTGTGGTATTTTTTCTACCTTTTGGCCTTTCCATTGTCTATATTTATCTTATTGAGTATAATATGCTAGTTTTTTGTTAGAGAAATCTTGGAGTTCTAGATCCCTTCTTTCTTTCATCTTATATGTGCACTACTATGTCTAATTTGATTCAAGTGAGTTTGTGGGTATACTTCAACCCCCTCTCATTTTGTCTCATTCTTGTGCCCTTTCGCTGAAGAGAATGTTTGCTTGCAGGTCATAGTCTATGTCTTTTGTTTAGGCCTCTTTGTGAAACACTCATGCAAGCCTATTTAGGAAGATTGTGTTCTATTAGATCTGAGAGCCTTCATGCTAATTTGGTCATTGTATTGTGTTCATCTCAGTTCAGTGTATCACCTAGTAGGTAGTTTTCTTTCAGTCATTTCCCTTTCAGCATTCCTTCTATCCCTTTTTCCTCAAAGTTTTACTTCTTGTCAAGAAGCAAATCAAGGTGATTATCCAAGAGGTGTAAGGAAACTCGGGTGTGGAAACAACTTCCTACACTAATCTATAAAGGAAAGTATTGTGCAAATTCTTTTAAATCCTTACAATTTCAGATTCGTTAACTACTTTAACAATGATATTAAAACAATATACCATGCATACAAAAAATAGATAATCACACAATGATTTACCCTAGGGAAACCTTTTGATAAAAACCCTAGCACTCCAAAACCTACACAGTGTATTAATCAAAACTATTACAGTTTACAATACACTTGCAATGCAAGTTCTTTCAGAAGATTTTTCCAACTCTTGAAGACAAATCATAGCAGCATAAAATGTTCCAACAATACACTAACTTCTCCTATCTTCGCAACCATAAAAAATGCTTATATCACGTGCTTCCCTTTTTAGGGCAACTTCCAAAGATAGCCATATTAAGGTTTTACCATTCTCTGAGAAAATAAGAACTCAAATTTTTTTTATCAGTTTCCACATGTCTTCACCCATCATTGATTCTTCCAAACATAGCTCTTACGTGTCATAGGAATCTGTCATAACCATTTCAGCCATGATCTCCTTACACACAATTCAAGATGTCGACACATCAAGTGGAGTGACACATCAACATTCCAACTGGACATGTACACTAACACTTAATTACATTATTTGCAAGAAATACATTTTACAAAATAAATAATAAGAATAGGAATTATCCAAGGTTGAGACACCTTATTCCTAACATTCCCCCACTTGTCGAACACCTTGTAAGAGCAACAAAAACTAACCGCTATAGGCCAAAAGGCCCATAGACTCTGAACACCATCTGAACTTCTCAGTGCCCACTAGTTTCGTTAATGCATCTGTAACATTCTTCATAGTATCTACCTTCTCCAAATTTACCTTTCCATCTTCCACCATATCTCTCACAAAGTGAAACTACACATCAATGTGCTTCATTTTGGCATGGAAAGTTGGATTCTTTGCAAGGAAAATAGCGCTCTGACTGTCACACCAAATAGTAATCTATTATGCATCAACACCAACATCAGAACAAAATCTCCTAAGCCAAATGGCTTCCTTACAAGCATGAGTAGTAGCCATGTACTCAGCTTCTGTAGTGGACAAAGCAACCATAGGTTGTCTCTTACTCATCCAACTGATGGCACCACCAAACATAGTGAACACATAAGCACTGGTGGATCTCCTTCTATCAATATCACCTACCCAATCTAGATCCACAAACCCATGAATACAAATTGAATGTGGAGATCTAGAAGAGTTACCATGATAACATATGGATTAATCTGATGTACCCCTCAAATATCTAAATACTTGCTTAACTACATCCCAATGTACCCATCTAGGGTTAGCCATAAACTGACTCAGGACTCCCACTGCTTGGGCAATGTCTGGTCTAGTATAGACCATAGCATACATAAGACTACCAACTACACTAGCATAAGGTACTCTACTCATGTCCTCCACCTCACTAGGATATTTTGGACAATCATCTATAGATAACTTTGTTCCCACAAAAATAGGAACATATAATGGTCTATAATCTGCCATGCTAAACCTGTCCAACACAAACTTCACATACTTACTATGACTCAACCAAAGTTTTTTGTTAGACTTGTCTCTATTGATTTCCATACCCAAGATGTACCTTGCTACCCCAAGATCTTTCATCTCAAACTATCCTAACAACTAAGATTTAGAATCAGAAATCATACCCTTACCCTTCCCAAACAGCAACATATCATCAACATATAATGCAACAATAAGAAGGTGATCATTTTCAACTCTAAAATAAACACAATGATCTGATTTTGATCTTACAAATCTAATTGACAAAACAAAGGCATCAAACTTAAGGTACCACATCCTAGGAGATTGCTTCAAACCATATAGAGATTTCTTTAATCTATAAACTAAGGAATCTTTACCTTTAACAATGTAGTGCTCAGGCTGTGACATATAAATCTCTTCCTCCAAATCACCATGAAGGAAAGTTGTCTTCACATCCATTTATTCTATCTCTAAATCATATGATGCAACAAGAGATAATATAAATCTAATGGATGTCAACTTTGCAATAAGAGAGAATATTTCACCATAATCTATTCCCTCTACTTGTGAATACCCCTTTACAACCAATCTAGCTTTGTACCTTTCAAGACTACCATCTACACAAAATTTCTTCTTGAACACCCATTTACAACTAACATATTTTCTCCCTTTAGGCAAAGGTACAAGGTCCCAAGTTTTGTTTTTCTCCAATGAAGCCATCTCATCATCCATAGCCTCAATCCAAGAACCTGCATCTTCCATGCCCAAAGCCTCTTTCATAGATCTAGGCTAATTAGTGTTAGTAATCAAAGCAAAGGAACAACTAGAATCTAACATAGAATAACCAAACCTTTCTAGTTTCTTTCTTTCTCTCATGGATCTCCTCAAGGGCTGAGGTTGAGGTTGTTCTTCCTCTTCTTCCAAACTATCAAAGCTGCTAGAGCTCTCCTCATCATTAGGCCCAACATGGTCTCTGTGTTCAGTCTTCTCAGGGGTAGGAGGCAACTGAACAACATCTTTTTTCTTTTCTTTTTCATCTAGTTGTAGCACAATAGGAGAAGATGTTAGCTCTCTGAAAATAACATTTCTACTAAACAACACCTTACTAGTCATAGGATCCCAAAGCTTGTATCCTTTCACACCAACATTGTATCCAATGAAAGTACATTTGATAGCTTTATTTTCCAACTTAGATCTTTTCTCCTTTGGAACATGTGCATAAGCTTCACAACAAAAAACATGAAGATGTCTAATTGAAGGCTTCTTACCAGACCACACCTCCATGGGTGTCTTACCAACAAGAGTTGATGTAGGAGATTTGTTAACCAAATAGCAAGTAGTGGCCATAGCTTCAGCCCAAAACCTTTGTTCTAAAATAGTTCCACTAAGCATACTCCTAGCCTTCTCCATCAGTGTCTTGTTCATTCTCTCCGCAACTCCATTTTTTTGTGGGGTATAAGGATTTGTCTTATTCCTCTCGATACCTTGTTCTTTATAGAACTGTTCAAAATCTACTAAGCAAAACTCACCACCATTGTCAGTTCTCACACACTTAATATTCTTACTAGTCTGATTCTCTACAAGAGCTTTAAATTTTTTGAACTGACTAAAGACTCGTGTCTTACTTTTAAGGAAATAAATCCAAGTCCTACTGTAATCATCTATGAAACATACAAAAAATATAGACTTCGAGATTGAAGGAAATTTTACAGGACCAAATACATTAGAATGAATAAGATCCAAAACATTAAAAGATTTGTGAGAACTAGAGTAAAACTGGACATGATTTTGTTTACCATAGACACAGTGTTCGCAGAAGTCAAACTTGAGATTGCAATCATTTAACCCCTCAATGAGGTTTTTATTTTTGTGGGTTCTGAGACCCTTTTCACCAATGTGGCCAAATCTCATATGCCACAACATTGTCTTTTTTTGCAGGAAGCTTACCTTCCAAAGTGTTTCCATTTTCATCAGAACCAATAACCATAGACTTCTTCACTGCTCATTCAGATGGTGAGGATGAAGAACTATTACATAGAGGAATACATGCATCTAGCTGAAATAAGTTACCTCTCCTAGTACCCCTCACAAGCACTATCGATCCTCTCATCATCTTGCATCCTTCTTTCAAAAAGACAACTTGCACACCTACATCATTCAACATGCTTACAGATAGTAGGTTTCATGCCAAACCTAGAATGTGTATAACTTTGTTGATTCCCTTTACCCGTCCATCAGGAAATCTGATAGTGACCCTTCTACCTCCAACTATCTTTAGGTGAGATTCATCACCCAAGTACACCTTTCCACCATCGAACTCTTCATATTTTGAGAACTAGTTTCGATGAGATGTCATGTGAAAAGAAGCACCTGATTCTACCAACCACACATCATCAGATGCATGAGCTACCAAAGCTACAATAAAAGCATCTCCATCTTCTTGAGATTTTTTAGAAGCTGAATCTAAGCCTTTCTTCTTCTTCTTTGGTTCTTTGCAGTCCCTCCAGAAGTGCCTAGTTTAATCATAGTTCCAACATTTCACCTTGTACTTTCTAGGAGTCTTAGAACTCCCACGGGATTTGGATCTACCCTTCTTTGACTTGTCATTCTGCTTTCCTCTATCATTGGATCTCTCGCAAACAACAAGGGCTTCCTTAGATGAATCTAAAGTCTTTCTTCCCAGCTCCTTAGATAGCAACGAAGACACCACATCATCCATATGGAATGTGACTATAGTACTTCCAAGAGCCATCACAAGATGGTCCCATGAATCCAACAAGGAACAAAGCAGGGTCATACAACGATCCTCCTCCTTGATCTTGGCACCGGATGATGCCAACTGTGCAATCAATAAATTAAATGCATTGAGATGATTAGTTATAGATCCAACTTCCTCCATTCTTAAAGAATACAACTTCTTTCTTGGGAACAACTTATTCACTAGAGATTTGGCTTGATACACAAACCCAAGCCATTTCCACAAAGAATTTGTAGTAGTCTCATCAAGAACATTTAGAAGAATGACATCTACTAGACAGAGTCTAATGAGACCCTTAGCCTTATGATCCTTGATCTCCCAATCCACTTGAGATATCATTGTAGGTTTCACATCAAGTGAAGTAGCCTCCCATAGATCGTGATCTTCAAGCATGTCTTCCATCTTGAGTTTCCACAACTCAAAATTAGTGCCAGTAAATTTATCCACCTCCATTCTACTATATGAGGAACTTGCCATCTCAATCTACAAATAAGATTTAGAATGCTCCGCACAAAACTCCCACCCAACTTGAGATTAGCTCAAAAAACCCTACCCAACAACTAGGATCAAAAGTTGATCAAGCTCTGATACCACTTGTAAGGAAACTCAGGTGTGGAAATAGCTTCCTACACTAATCTCTAAAGGAAAGTATTGTGCAAATTCTTTTAAATCCTTACAATTTCAGATTCGTTAACTACTTTAGCAATGATATTACAACAATATACCATGCATACAGAAAATAGAGAATGACACAATGATTTACCTTGGGGAAACCTTTTGGTAAAAACCCCAGCACTCCAAAACTTGCACAGTGTATTAATCAAAACTATTACAGTTTACAATACACTTGCAATGCAAGTTCTTTCAGAAGATTTTTCCAACTCTTGAAGACAAATTGCGGTAGCATAAAATGTTCCAACAATACACTAACTTCTCCTATCTTCACAACCCTAAAAAATGCTTATATCATGTGCTTCCCTTTTTAGGGAAACTTCCAAAGATAGTCATATTAGGGTTTTACCATTCTCTGAGAAAATAGGAACCCAAATTTTTTTTATCAGTTGCCACATGTCTTCACCCGTCATTGATTCTTCTAGACATAGCTCTTACGTGTCATAGGAATCTGTCATAACCATTTCAACCATGAGCTCCTTACACACAATTCAAGATGTCGACACATCAAGTGGAGTGACACATCAACATGCCAACTAGACATGTACACTAACACTTAATTACATTATTTTCAATAAATACATTTTAAAAAACAAATAATAAGAATAGGAATTATCCAAGGTTGAGACACCTTATTCCTAACAAGAGGAACCAGCCTAGAACCTAGATTTTTCATCTCAGTTAGCATAGGTCCCACAACCTAGAGATGATTTGCATGTTATACTGGGTTATCAAGACTATGAGAGCTTGAACCAAGTGTGCAAACTTAGTGTATAACAATTCTGGCATGCCCGATGGGACTCAAGGTTCAAATTTATGTTCAAGGTGTTGATATATGTCCAAGGATTCAGATTCAAGGACACCTCACCTTGGGCATAACATTTCTGACATTTAAAAGAAGTTCATCTTTAAAGATTATGTTATCTCTGATATACTGATTGCATAATATAGACTTTTAAAATTTTTTCTATTAAATATATCTGGTGACTCCACTAATTTCACAGATTCAGGCTAACCTTGTTCAAAGTTTATGAGAAACATTGAGACTAGGAGCTCAAAGCCCACTAAATCTTCAGAGTTTCCCTTAAAAAGAAGCTACAAAGGCAGATCAACCCAGAGAACATCCCCTACAAGGAGACTATAGTCTACACCACCTAATACTTCAGAAAGGTGACCTTTGTATTTTCATCTTAGAAGAAAAGGAAGATCTCTAACTAGAGATCTAGAAGAAGATTCAGGTCTAGCATCAAATACAACTCACACAATTTCCACTCAGCAAGTTTTGGCTCCTACAATGGCTAGACAGTTTGCTTTTGCATCGTTCAACTAGGGAAGTCCATTGGTTTTTGCTCAACATCATGATGTGCCCTTGGTGGCACTAAAGAGCCTACTTGATTTCACAGGTGAAGGAAAAACAATAGCTTTTGAACATCTTAGAGATGTGACCACTATCTGTAGCATACACAATATAACTCAAGAAGATGTGGCCACTAAGTTATTAGCAACCTCCCTCAAGGGTAACACTCTTGAATGGTTTAGAACTTTAGTTGTTGGTTCCATTAATTCATGGGATGGATTAGGAGATGCATTGAGTAAAAACTTTGAGGATAAATTAGACAACTTTTCTTTGGTTGAGAAGTTGACAACCATTAAAAGAGACCCTCAAGAGAAAATGATAGATTATAACAGCAGATTTCTCAAAACATGGAATAGAATTCCAGTCTCAGTAAGGCCATCAGCTAACTATTATTTCCTATACTTCTTGTAAAGCTTGAATAGTTAGATCTTTTTCATGATCCAATCTATGGGGGGTACCTCTTTGCCCCGAGCTTTTGACATTGTTGTCAGGTCTGAAAACTATTTATCCAGGTAGGCATGATAGCTAGAAGGCAACCCATGCCCATCTTTCCTAATCTTCAACCCATTTCACCTCTGCAAGTACCTCCTTTTACCCTTATTCCCACCATATTATCACCTCAAGCTAGTGCAAGCAGTTAGGAGCTAAAGGAAAGTTTCTCTCAAGAACTACAAGAGATGAAGAATAGTCAGCAAGAAATGACAAATTTTCTACAAACTTTAACTAAAGAGGTTACAAATGTAAAGAAGCAAGGGAAATGAATCAGACCCCCCTTCTAGCCACAAGGCCAAGGTCCTAATCAACAATATCAAAATCAAGGATAGCCTTATCTACAAAATAGGCCACCATACCAATGAGGTTATCAAGGAGCTTACCAAAAGCAAAATTTTAATCAAAGACCATTCCAACCATATAACCCTGCACCTCTTAATTCTGCAAATTCAGAATGCCTCACATACCCAATCAGAGGCCTCTTCTAGTGGATCAATGCATCAACAAGAAGCACATAATGATGAAACCACTCTTTTCAATTGGGAGAAACAAGACTTCAATGGAGTCAGTGGTGAATCTTCCATTGCTGCCAACACAAGGTCAAGGAGAAGAGCCCAAGACACTGAGCGAGTAGATTCTGGGATTAAAGCTACTACATCTACAAAATCACTACAGCCATCTACTCGTGAGATTTTGAGGAAGGCTCCAGTGGAGCCTATCATGGTAAAAACACAACAAAAGGTACACATTATGACACCTTTCAACATTGTAGACAACATGACAAAGGTGAACATTGCTATGTCTATGTGGGACTCTCTGGGTATTCTAGGACAACTTGAGATTTTGAAGAAGGCTATGACCAAAGTAATGACTCCTCAGCCTACAAATGATGTGACCAAACTAGTATTGGTCAACACTGATCAAGAAAAGGAGGCTCCAAGTTGCAACTCCAAAGAAAATACCATTCAAAGTAGGAACTCAAAACCCCTTCCCTTTTATGTGTCTTTAATTATTGGAAAATCCTTAGTACATAGCTGTATGGTAGATAGTGGAGCTACTAGTACTATAATGCCCAAAAAGGTGGTTGAACAATTAGGACTAAAATATGAACCCTTCCAAAATAAGGTCACACAACTTGATGGATCCTCAGTTAACACTATAGGTGTGGCTAAGGATACCAATCTAATCCTGCATGTAAGTCCTAATTTCTCCATCCTGCTTGATATATATATCATAGATCTCCTTGCTTTATTTGCCATATGTTTATCAAGAGAGTTTACAGCCAAGATAGGAGGCTATCTTTCTTCTGACTGGTCTCACATGCTCTTCCACACAAGATATGGGACCAAGGTCACCATCAAATCTGAATCATTGGTAGCACACCATATAGAACCATATGTATCCAACATGATCAATGCAAGTTCCTTGCATTTGAGAGCAATGACTTCCCAATAATCAGAGAAGCAAATGCTAAGATAGAAAATATCCCTAATATTTTACTAGATGAAATAGAATCAGAAAAGGGTTTAGAGGCCCAAGAAAATGTTATTTGGAATACTAGTTTGGGAAGCTATTTGATACAAGAAAGTGGATCCATAGAGCCAAACCTTCTCAAAGAGGACACTGATTCAAAGGATCAGAACAATCAGGTTTGGGAATTGTTTTTTGATGGAGCTAGAAGAAAACATGGTTTTGGTGGTGGTGCTATGCTAGTATCCCCAAAAGGAGAAAGATACTATACAAATTTCAGATTCAGTTTTTCCTACACTAGCAACACTACAGAATATGAAAGTCTAGTGAATGGACTAGAGTGGGCTAGGAAAAGAGGGCTCAAAGCCCTAAAAGTTTATGGTGATAGTGAATTAGTAGTTAGCCAAGGGAGAAGGATAAGTGCAACCAAAAATGACACCATGAAAGCATACAAACATAGAGTTTGGGATGTAATTGAGGACTTTTGTGCTTTCAATATTGTTGTCATTCCTAGAAGGTTAAATCAGAATGCAGATAGATTAGCTACTATTGGATCTCAGTATGATATTCCTAATAGTATTTCAAAGGAGAAGACCCAACATCATATCAAAGTGATTGTTAGACCTTCTATCCCTGATAATGATACTAATTGGCAAGTGTTTGACAATGATGAGCAAATTCTATAGTTCTTATTTGAAGAGGATGTCTTCTTAGAGCATAATCATGATAGATTACTACAAAACTATGGTGACCAAGTGATACAACTTAAGTCTAATAAGATACCTAGAGGTCTTGTCACCTTAGAAGTTGTCTTCAACAAGGATGATCAAATAAAGAAGAAAAAAGCTAGCCTGGTAGTTCAACAAGAACATTGTGTTGAATTAGAATTGGAATCAGCTAAAAGCCTACAATTTGGAAAAATAAACACCGATTTAGAAAAGTAGGCCTATACCCAATTATTCAAAGAATTCAGCAATGTATTTGCATGGAAATATGAAGACCTTAAAGGTTTTAATCTAGCCCTTGCTCAGCACACTATTAAACTAGAGCCTAATGCCAAGCCAGTAAGGCAAAAACAAAGGCATGTTAATCTTGAGCTTGAGCCACTTATGCATAAAGAAGTGCTCAAATTGATAGAAAGTGGTATCATCTACCCCATCAAGCATACTAGTTAGGTTTCCAACCTTGTTCCTGTAAGGAAAAAGAATGGGGAGTTGAGATTATGTGTTGACTTCAGGGATCTCAATAGGGCCTCTTTAAAAGACCACCATCCATTACCCTCTATGGAGCAAATCTTACAATGTGTCCCTAGATCTAAGAGATTTTCATTATTGGATGGCTATTCAGGATATAATCAGATCCTAGTTAATGAAAGGGACCAATACAAGACTGCATTTACAACCAAGTGGGGAACCATGACTTATCAAAAGATGCCCTTTGGTTTGTCAAATACAGGTGCTACTTTTCAAAAGGCAATGGATATGGCCTTTAAAAACCTCATGTACAAGTTTGTACTGGTCTACTTAGATGACATAACTGTCTATTCCAAACATGCAACAGATCATATCGAACATCTGAGAAAGATCTTTGAAAGATGTAGAGAGTTTGGGATATCTCTTAATCCCAAGAAATGTGTGTTTGTAGTTCATGAGGGGAAATTTTTAGGATACACAGTGTCCAAGGAAGGAATCACAGTAGACCCTGAAAGGATTGCAGCCATCCTAGAGCTACCCTTGCCACATCATAAGAAAAGCCTTCAATTTTTCATAGGAAGGATTAATTTTGTTAGGCGTTTCTTGCCTAATATTGCAGATTTACTGAAGCCTTTGACAACCATATTAAAGAAGAGTTCAGCCTTCAATTGGACTAAAGAAAGAAAAGCCAATTTCCAAGCTATCAAAGAGGCCTTGACAGAAGCTCTTGGTCTATTAAACACAAATTTTAGTAAGCATTTTATCCTTTATACTTATGGAGGTCATGATGCTATATCTGCTATGTTGACTCAAGAAAATTCAGATGGATTGGAGCAGCCTATTGCTTTCTTCAACAAAGGTTTAGAAGAGTATGAACAAAGATACTCTTTTGTGGAAAAACATGTACTTGCTATGGTGAAAAGTCTTAAAAATTTTAGGTATCTATTGACCCATAGCAAGGTACACTTGAAACTTACTCATCCAAGCATCAAAATTTTTTTTCTTTCCAAGGACCTAAATGAGAAAAGAGCTGGTTGGATTACCAAAGTGATGGAGTATGACATTGATATCCAAACCACCAAGCTACTTAGAGGAAGAGGTCTTTGTGAGCATTTGGCAGAGGATGAAAGTTCAAAGAAATCAGAGCAAACAGATGTATCTTTGGTTGTGCATTCTATAGAAGAGCATGCTAAGGTGGTAGGTTGGTTTCCTAACATGATTCATTACTTAAAGACAAGACAATGTCCTAAAGATCTAGGTTCAGCAAAAAGAAGATATTATAGATTACAATATATTCCCTTTGTGCTAATAGATGAAATTCTATTTAGAAAAGATCACAATGGTGTCCTTTTGAGATGTATTGATTCAAAAGAGACAGCTGTTGTCCTATTTGAATTTCATGATGGACCTTCTGGAGGTCATTTTTCTCCTAGGACTACTACTTTTAAAATCATGAGGGTCGGATACTATTAGCCATCTATCTTCAAGGATTGCCATGATTATGTGAGAAAATGTATCAAATGCACCATGTTTGTAGGAAAAGAAAGGCTTGTAGCTCTCCCCCTTCAACCAATCAGAACAGAACAACCTTTCATGAGATGGGGCATAGACTTTATTGGCATGATTAACCCTCCATCTAGTGCAGGCCACACGTGGATAATTACTGCAATGGATTACTTCACTAGATGGATACAAGCAATTGCATTGAAAGAATCAAATGAGAGTGTTGTCTTGAGTTTTTATGGTGATATAATTCATAGATTCAGCACTCCAAACTCCATAATATCAGATAATACATTAGCATTCACAAGCCTTAAAGTCTCAAAATTGGCAAACAAAAATGGCATCTATCTGAATACAAGTTCAAATTACTACCGTTTTGGTAGAATCAACTAATAAGAACTTGATTAGGATAATCAAGAATACTTTGTAGGATAACCAAAGGGATTGGCATACTAAATTGAAATCTGCCTTATGGTTGGACATGATTACCCCAAAGAAGATCATTAGGAATTCTCCTTATATGTTAGTATATGGCAGAGAAGCTAAGTTGTCCATTTCAACTAAATTGCTAGCTTTGGACTTGGCTACTCAATATGTCCTATTTGAAGAAGGAGATCCCTTACAAATTAGGTATGCCCAGCTCATGGAGTTAGAAGAACTCAGAGATAAATCCATGAAAGTTATGGAGTTCCATCAGATAGAAACAAAGAAAAGTTTTGATAAAAGAGCTAAGGCTATAAATTTCAAGATTGGAGATATAGTCCTCAAGTGGAATGAGTTCAGATCAAAGCCTGGAAGACATACAAAGTTTGATTCCTTCTGGGGTGGACCATTTGTTATTACAGAGTGTAAGGGGCCTAATGTTTTTCAGCTATCAAATCTTGAAGGAGATGTCTTACCTATATTAGTTAATGGATTCCACTCGAAGCCTTGTTTTGAGGTCAATCCTTCCTTGTAAATCTCTATAAATATGTTTCCTTTCTTTTCTGTCCCTACTTTGTAGGTTAGTTTTTCCTGTTTTCCAAGAAGTGCTCGTGCATAGTTTTGTTCCTCCTAGTTCTAGGTCTGTCTCTCTGTTAGAAATTTTTATGCTCAAAGGATGACTTCTATGTCCAATGGATTTTGTCAAGGCCACTAATCAATGTCTAGCAAGCTGACATCCCACAGAAATCACCAAAATGTTACCCAAAATTTCCTATCATATGGATTTAGCATGTTTTCACTCGCGAAGTAGATCCAAAATATTTTTATGGTTTGCAACCTTGGCCCCATGTCCCTCAATGTGCCACCATGCTCCAATTTAGATTACATGTGCTAATTCATAAGACCCAGGAAGATATTCAAGTTTCAAGGTCTGGAGGGAATACTTATGTTGCAGGGTTCTAAAAATTGTCTAAGCATAAAACCCTCAGCGTTTTCTATTTTCTTTGGTCAAGCTTAAAAAGCCAAGTTGTTTTTGACCTTTCACGCCCTGCATTTCTTCTTTTGTGTCATCTTTTTCTATGTGCGATGTTGCGACCAAAGTGCATCCCAGGTCTTGAAGGATGTAGTTGCTTGATCTCTAGCTTTTCTGGTAGTCAAGCCTTTATTTCAGTGATTAGGCAACTATGCGGTCGCTTGATCTCTTGTTTCTAGTAGTTAAGTGCTTTTCCTTCAGCAACCCAACATTTTCACAGTCATGTGTTTGCGTGACCTTAATAGGTGGTTAATGTTATGTCTGGCAGTCTTAGTTTTAAGGTGGTTAAAGTGAAAAATGATCAATGGTTGTCGCATAATCATAAGGAATGTTCTTCCCCTTTGCGATCTTGCAACAACCGTTTGATGGAAAGGTGATCTGACAAGTGGGTCTGAGGCTTTTAGTGGGATGACAGTGTGAATATGATCTATGGTTTTCGCATGACCATAAGGAATATTCTTCCCCTTTGCGATCATACGACCACCATCCGATCAAGGTCGATATTTGTTGTCTGATCTGTCGGGGAAGAATGTAATCAACAGTCATGTTTTAAGCTTGGACCTAGTAGTAGTTGGAACCCAAATTTGAATCTTTCTATGAGGTTTTTGCCAGCATTTGATCCAATGGGCCGTATGCGAAGTGGGGTTAGCTTAGAATTGATTTTTTCAGGATAGTTGCAGGTTGTGAAGATGATGAGGAAGATCATAGTGGCCATCATGTGTTGATTTGTTCTTTCTTGAGGTACCATAACATTGATTTTGCACCACTGGTAGATGAAAGGGGTTGGCAGCACCTATGACCATTTATGCTTTTAAATCCAAAATATCTACGAAGATCAGATTTGAACAATTATGGAAAACCCATTTTGCAGAAAGAAAGGCCATGGCGGTGGTGTGAAGTTTTCAACTTGCAGCAAAGTAGATGGATCAGGGCGGCTCGTCTGTAGGTAGTTATGATGATGGAATTCTTTTCCAAGATGGATTTTTGATCGGCCAAGATATTTCAATGATGCATTTATGATCAGAAATGATAGAAGTGGGGTCTCTATTATTATATGGAAAATTTATGTAACCCTAGTAAGATTTTGACTCCTACCTGTGTGTTAGAGAGATGTATATATTAGTTTTTTGGAGCTTTGGAGCTTAGGGTTTACAATTGTAAAAGGAATTTCTCTTTCTTAGGAGTTATCTGTGGCATGTGTTCTGCCCTCTAGCTCTTATAGTCTATAACCTTTCATTGAAATCTCATATTCAATAGTGGCTATCTATGGTATTTGTTCTGCCCTCTGGCCTTTTCCTTTTCCTTGTCCGTATTTCTCTTATTGAGTATAATATGCTAGTTTTTTGTTAGAGAAATCTTGGAGTTCCAGAGCCCTTCTTTCTTTCAGCTTATAAGTGTACTACTGTGTCTAATTTGATTCAAGTGAGTTTGTGGGTATACTTCAACCCCCTCTCATTCTATCTAATTCATGTGCCCTTTTGTTGAAGAGAACATTTTCTTGTAGGTCATAGTCCATGTCTTTTGTTCAAGCCTCTCTATGAAACACTTATGCAAGCCTATTTAGGAAGATTGTGTTCTATTATATCTGAGAGCCTTCATGCTAATTTGGTCAGTGTATTGTGTTCATCTCAGTTTGGTGTATCACCTAGTATGTAGTTTGCTTTCAGTCATTTCCCTTTCAACATTCCTTCTATCACTTTTCCCTCAAAGTTTTACTTCCTATCAAGAAGCAAATTAAGGTGATTATCTACGAGGAACTAGCCTAGAACCTAGAGGTTTCATCTTAGTTAGCATAGGTCCCACAACTTGTAGATGATTCCCATGTTATACTAGGTTATCAAGACTACGAGATATTGAACCAAGGGTGCAAAATTAGTGTATAACATTTACACTTTTACCTTTGTAATGATGTAACATCTCAAACTTATTTTTTTCACTAGTCATGTGATGTGAACAACTACTATCAATAATCCTTTTATCATTCTTGTTCACATAGGATATCAATGTAGTTTTCTAATCCTCATCAGATTCATCTTTCATTGCAACATAGACTACCTCAATTTCAAAATCATCACTATCAGTGTCAGTTTCCTTTTCAACAATGTAACAAGATTTCTTTCTTTTTCCTTTGTAGTCTTTGTTCCATCTTTTTTGTCTTTGTGTTTTCTTTTCCTACCATCATGTTTATCCTTTCTGTCAAGACGTTTAGCAGTTTTATGACCAACTTTATTACATGCAAAACATATAATAGGGAGTTTACCTTTATACTTTCCTTTTCCCCTTCTCGGTCTTCTAGCCATAAGAGCTTCTAGATCTTCTAGTTCTTCATCAGAAGTGTGACTGTCACCTTCACTTTCACTATCACTTTCACTTTCACTGATGCATCTTTATTTTTCTTTCTTTGGCTTGTTCAGAACTAGTTGTGACTTGAAAGCAGATTCAACATTACCAATGCTTTCAATAGTGAAATTATCATAGTTAGAGAGTTCAAAAGTAGTTAGATTACCAACCAAACTTTCCAAAGTAAGAACATTAGCGGAGTTGCATCTAGATTCCTAAATAGATGAGATCTTAATAGCATATATAGGATGCAGGGTTCTTAGTACTTTCCCAATTATAGTTTCATCATCAATAGCCCCATTTGCTCCTCTAATAGCATTCACAACTTCTTTTATTCTACCATAATATTGTGTAATGTTTTCACCTTCTTGCATTCTCATTTCATCAAACTTACCTCTAAGACTCTCAACCTTTGCTTTCAGTACATTTAGGTCACCACCATAGATTCTTGCAAGTGTGTCCCACATATCCTTAGCAGTTGTGCAATCCTTGATGTTCTCAAATTTTGGATAGCTTAGGGCAGATGCAATTTCTAGCACTGCCTGATTATGTTCTTGCTTAGCTATCATTTCTTTGGTAGTCAAAGGTGCGATAGGTGAGACATAGCTATTCTCAATGTAGTACTTTGCAAAGTCACAAATACTAGCTAGATGTAGCTTCATCAAGCTTTTCCATGTAGGGAAGTTTTCCTTATTTAGCTTTGGTACCTCCTTCATATACATCCTAATCATTTGCTTCAAGCCCCTTTAAACTTGATTTCTGTCAACACTAATAATAAGCAACAAAGCTTTGATACCAATTTTTAATATGATTTAGAACAACAAAGAGGGGGGGGGGGGTGAATCAATTGTTCTCAAGTCCTGATGTATAAAAAAATCTCAAAATATTTTCCTTAAATCAAATCCAATAACCAAAACAAACTCAGTCATCACTGATTCAATAATAGAAACATACACTAATGCAGTCCACTACCCAGTTGTAACTTAACTTGTAAAACATAGAAATGTTCAAACCAAAACATTCACACAAATATTAACACTAGTATTTATAGTGGAAACCAATTTGGGAAAAACCACTTTGTAACATGCTACTATTATTCTCACTGTTCTGAAGTGACCTTGGTAAAAAGCCAACCCTGTCAAAGGTTACAATACACACTATCAGGTGTGACCCAGTTAAAGGATTTCAATCACCCTGTTAAAAGTGAGCCTAGTCATAGGACTTACATATACTCCATTAGAATGAAACCTTGTTCAAAGGATTTAACATATGACTGTTAGGTCAACCTCTGTTAAAAGGATTTTGACTGTTACAATGGTTAGAAAGTAGCAGCAATATTTATTTGAAAAATATACAACTCACTTTGCAAATATCAGATCCGATTCGTACACTAAGGCTGATTTATTGACTTTGAAACTTTTCCATTTCCATCTTTGATCTTCTTGGAACTTTTCTTCAAGCAACTACCACAATTCTCCTTCAACCTTTTCTTCTTATGCCATTCAATCTCATTTGTAGATCTTAGGGTTAGGTTAGATTCATTGAATCTACCCGCTTCATGTTCTTCGACTTCTTTTCTAGAATCATCTCAAATCTCTTAAAGATTTACAATAAAATGTTTTAGAGTGCATTAAATGATTTCAAACAATCAATAAATAAAGTCAACACATTTTACATAATCCAAGAATTCAACAATGTCAGCTCCAAAATTAAATTCTCTTCAAATATAAAATTGTTGATGGTCATTCAATACTATGATCAACTACTCGGTCTTCATGTAGAAAGCTCGGTCATTACTAAAAATGTTTCCTCGGCTTACACTATCTTCCTTGACAATTAACTATTGTTCGGTCGACACTAAAAGTTTTCTTGGCTTATACTAACTCAATCAACACTAACATTACTTGGCTTAAACATGATTTTTCCATTCTTTGCTCGGTCAAGCCTATCAGTTTAGTCTTCAGTCTTACTAGTATAAACAATACATTGTCTCATCAATGTGCAACATAGTCAAGTACACTTTGTAATATCAAGATAACTCAACCTTTCCCTTAGGTGCTATTGTTAGCAACATTTCCTATCCCCTTACCAACACTCAAAAGATATAGTACTTTCCTAAGTAGCAAGAGTCTTACCAGTTAAGGTTTGACATCAATGACAATACAACAATTATTTCAATTGTAGTTTCCAACACAAATCCTATTTCATCTTCATTTTCATCGGCACTTTTTAAAATGTTCACATAAATTTAAATGTAATTTTTCCTTCTTCATCAACATAACAACAATTTTCAGTCTTACATTTATAAGGTTTTCTATATCTGATCTTCTTTTCTCTCTTAGGACACTTAGATGAAAAATGACCAAATTTTTTGCATGTCCAATAAGAAAAAACTTTCTTACCTTTAGGTTCTCTTGTTGCAATAAAAACTATTGCATCATCAAACTTCCTTTCTTTATCTTTCTTAGCTTCCCAATCTTTAGAATAATCTCCACTGGTACTTTCACTTCTTGTCAACATAGGTCTGTCCTTTTGCATGCTAAAAGATGTTTCTACTCTAGGTGATCATTCCTTCTATTTCAGCCATTGCTCATGTGCCTAAAATTTTCCAAGTAGAAATTATTTTGTAAAGTAAGGTGTAATCATTTCTTCAGTGATCTATTCTTTGTATTCATAGGCTGGTGGTAGAGATTTTACTATCTTCCATATGACTTCATTTAATGATTTCCTTCCATCACAAGTCTTAATTCCTACAACAATAAATTAGTAATCTTGCTAAAGTAACCTCTTATAGTTTCATCTTCCTACATCTTAGCACTTTCAAACATAGTAATATAATTATGCAATTTGGCTTTCTTCAAATTTTCATTTTCTTCAAAAGTATTTTCCAATTTAGTCCAAATCTCAATAGAAAGTCTTAGATCTTATACATTGGTATATTTTGTATCCAGAAGAGCTAATAAAATAGCCTCTTTAGCAAGCATATTGTACATGTATTGATTCTTTTATTCATCTATATATGAATCAAGTTTGTCTTCTTCTATGATTGTCTTCTTCATCTTGATAGACAACTTGTAGTCAATTCTCATGCATAGAAAATGTGTCTTCATTCTTTCCTTCCAATTTTCAAAATTAACTCCATCAAACTTCTGACTTTCTTTCCTGAAAAATGTAGTAGCCATGGATCTCCTTAATCTATTAAACTTTTCCTTTAATGACCTGATGCTCTGATACCAATTTTTAGAAAGAAAATTCCACTAAAACAACTGAGAGGGGGGGGAGGGGGAGAAAATCAGTTGTGAGCTTAATTAACTTAAATTCAACACTATCAAATCTTAAGCTTGTTATCAATAACAACAATAACCACAAGATAATAAATATACACAATAACACCATATTTGTTAACTAGGGGAACCCTTGATCAGAGGGAAAACCCTAGTGGGAATGATGCCCACAAGATGATGTACTAATATAAAAGTTCCTTGTGAAAGGATAGACCTTGTTAGAAGTGTAGTACCCCTCCCATAGTTTGATTTTCTATATGTTATAGTTATTTTAGGATGATAGATTATATGTTAGGAAATCATTGATGCTTATGATTTTAGTGACCCCATACTTGAATGTGTATGGTTGATGTGTTTGTTTTATATTTCTCTTTCACGTGCCTAGTGAGGTTGAGGGATAGAGTCGTAGTTGCTTGCAAGATCCAGATGATCGGTCGATCCCCGCCATTGTCTGTTAAATATTTATATATGTATGTACATGCAGGTTTTGTCGGTATTGGGCATCGACTTCCCTAAATTGTCCGGATGAGTGTGTGCTATCGCAATATCTCAAATGGTGAGAGAGGGGAGATAAAATAGGTCCAAAACCAAAACCTAAGCCCATTTGTCCTAGGATTGGACAAGTATCAGTTGGACTACCCTACCCAGATTTGTCTAGTTGACATGAATTCATGGGTCCCTTTCTTGAGTTTGGTTGGTTTTATGTTGTTTGGTCTCAGTTGATTGATTTCATGAATGAGTGATTTTCTATGATTTATTGATTTAATGATTATAGTTGAAATTTAATATTAATCATATTCCTATGTTTATTTGAGAAAATTAATTAAAAGTCAAATATTTGAATATTTAGATTTCATTGATTATTTAATTGAAATTAGATTTAAATATATTTTTATGCTTTATTAAATAATTAAATATTTAACTGCATGGTTTCATGGTCATTTAAATATTTAATCTATTTAATATAAATTTTAATTATAAACATGTGCATTAACAGTATTGAAAATTGAATTGTTCTAAAAAAGTAAACAACTTGTTTTAAAAAGTCAAAGTTGAGTTGTGTATATAAAGTTATTTCATTTTATTTAATTGTGATTTATTTTCAATTTCTGATTGAAGTTGATGTGGGAGTTAGTTGTTGCGTTATCTTTAGGGTTGCATGAAAAGGGGGGATTGAATCTCTATTAGGGAATTGCATTTCATTTTAGAGAGGAGACAAGTTTTATTTGGAAGGAATTTTGGGAGAGCTTGTGCACTTTGGATTTTAGAGAATTTGGCTTGTTGTGGTTGCTTTTTGTTTTGGCTACATTGTGCATATGTATTCTTGGTGTTGCATTCTTCATGGATTCAGATCTGTAGGTTGGATTCATACTGGGAGGATTTCAGGTATCTACAGATCTTCTAGGGCTTCAATTTCAGTTGTGTGCATTGGATCTAAGGAAGGATCTAAAAAGCCCCTTTTTGTGAATTTTGTTTTTCCATTTGATGGATTCTCATGTCTAGATAGTTTCCTTTTATCTCCTTAGATCTGTCTATGTTTTCTTTGATTTTGGGTATTAGAAAACCTTTGAATCTGAGATTTTTAGGTTTTATTTAAACTTGACACAACGAAGTTATGCTAGCAAATTTTTATTAAAAAATTCCTTATAGAACACCTAGAAAATGATAAATTAACCCTAGACTATAGTTTAACTATTATGCATTAAGAAAAATAATTTTACATGTCAAAGAAAATCAATTTTAGTACTAAAAATTCAATTCTAGTTAAAGAAATCACATTCTGTAAAAGGGTACAATCATAAATAATTTACACAGTAAAAAAGCCAGTAAAGACAAAAAAAGAAAACTCAAATTTACAAAATGACTATTCTAGAATGTCATTGATTTTTTAAAATAATAATAATAATAAAAGTTATTCTATCTTCCGTAATTTCATAATTTAAAAATAAATAAATAAATATAAATTTCCAAAAACTGCATTGGAAACTTTACAAAGAAAAACTTTTAAAAAAATTAAATGAAAAAAATATATAAAGGTGGGGGCGGGGGCCACCACCTCCCCCCACCCCCACTCGGCTGCCGTGGGCAGAGGCCAGTGGGCATGGGCATGGTACCACCTTGATGGTAGTGGTACTACTTGCGCAAAGTACCGTGCGCATGGGCACGGGAAGGGAGGTGAGGTGGGACCCACCCTCCCCCCTTACTTTTAATTTTGTTTTAAATTATTATTTTGTTTTGTCAATAAACTTTTTGCCTTTTGAAATGTAAATTGTTTTATAAATTTCATTTATTGTTAATAAAATTAAAAGATGTTTATTATTTTTCTAAAGGTTATTATTATTTAATTTGGTATTTTATATTTATTTTAATATTAAATGAAATTTATATATATATATATATAGATCTTGTTAATATGTTTTTTTTAAAATTAAATAATTGTTTTGGTTTAAAATATTTTTAAACAAGGTAATTGTTATTTTTCTTTAAAAATTAAATTATTTTATTTTACAATGTTCAATTAGGAGTATTTTAATTTGAAATAATTTAATTTTGGGACTTTGTTGATATTAATATATATCAAATAGAAAATTTATTAAAATAGATTATTCTTATAGACTTGAATAAGTCAATTTAATTTCTTGTTTTATCTAAGGTTGTGTTTATATTGAAATAAATATTTACATTAGAATATGTATTTTCACATTAAATATGTTAAATTTTTAGATGGACAATTATTGAAAATTGAAGTGCATATACTATAATTGGGCGATTTTATTTTGTTGAATCTATAGGACGAATATAGGGAATATTCTTTAATTAAGGCATTGTTGTGATGTTTATGTTAAGATTCTCTTAGTAAGTTTATACATTTCTTTACTTGGATTCAATTATGTTCAATATGGGTTTTAATTACTTTATGGCTCAAGTTCAGTTTTGATTACGTAAAAGTAGGTTTTGAAAGGACCTGAAACCTTTTACAGCAAGATTACAAAATAAGGATTAAAGTTCTAGTAGAAATAGTGCAACAAAACCAAAAAGAGACACCACAAAACTAGCTAGTCCAAGAAAAGAAAAACAGAGAGAAAAAGGAAAGCAAAAAGACAACAGGACAACAGATAGCTAGCTAGATATTCTTCATTAGTTCAGCCGAATGTTTAGCCAACATCTGCATATTAGTAGAGGAAACTTTGAGTTCCTCTAAATCTTTGTTCTAGTGATCCTCCAACTTTTTGAAGCTTGATCTAGTCCTTTTACTAGGTCTATGATCCTCCTTAACCTCCATGAGTGCCTGCTCTGCTTTTCTTTGCTCCATCTTGTCCACAAGTATCTTGACATGCTCAGTCGAGGTCTTGAGAATGGTGAAACTCTAATCAGGGATGTTACCCATCATCTTCTTCAGCCGCTCAATTATGTTCTCCATTTTATCAACTCTCTTAAGCATGTTATGACCTTTCACCACATCCCTCTCTTTTATTTTGTTCTCCATTAAAGTGATTCTATCATTGAGGGTCGATATCCCCTCAGCCCTACCAAAAACATCCTTCAGTTCATCATTACACTATCCCATAGTCTTCTCTCCCAAATTCATTTTTCCAAGAACTCCAATTTCCTTCTGAAACTGTTGGATTTGGGTTTTAATAGTGTTGATGTCATTTTTCATGGTGCTGAGGTTGTTAAAGAAAGAAGTACACCCCAGGTTATCAAAGTCCTTTTTCACACATGTCATCTCCTCCTTGGAGCTCTCCACCCTACACTTATTATCAACTAGACTATCCTTCTCAATATTAGCGACATCCTGGGCTATATCTTGCATGATATTATCACCTACCAGAACATTCTAGTTTAAATCATCAATGCCCTCCGTAATAGGTTCCTTCTCCACCCGCTTGTCCTATTTTTCCTGAGCATTCTCTTGTGAGGAAAAATCATCATCATAAGAGATGACAACCCGCTTACCCCTCTTCTTGTTCTCATTTTTGGTTTTGGTGCACTTCCCTATAATCTTCATTTCCTTTTTATCCTTCCCCTTCACACTTCATCCCTACTTTCCTCTTTCTCCATCTCCATTTCAGTAACCAAGTCCTCCATCTTAGCCTTCTTATTTTTCCTTTTAGACAAGGAGCCATGACAAATGGAGGGTTTTCTAGGTTGCACAAAATCAACCTCTTCATTTTTAGTGTCCTCCATAATGGGTTCCTCTGAATATTTTCCATTAGCATCATAATCTTCAAGGGCCTTCTGATTGATTTGGGACCTCTCAACCTTCTTAGACTTTAGAACCTCATAGATTTGAACCATCAACCATTCATGAAAGGCATGGTCGCCTTTAGGGTCCCTCTGGCAACTAAGAATAGTAGCATCCAAAGAACTCAAAATATTAAAAGGGTGTTGGTGTAATTAAGTATTTACTAATTACACTTTACTTAAGTTTACTTAGGATAATGCATTTGCATATTAGTTGTCTTTGAGACACTTAGGAGTTTGCATTTCTTTTTAGCACATGGTTAGGAGAACTTCCACTTTAGGTGTGATAGTTGTCTTCACATACCTCTTTGTGTGTGAGATCCACCTTTAGTGCTCTTATCACATTATCATCCTCTCATTGTTGCACATACTTTCATGTACAATGGAGGATGATCCACCTTTGGTGGACATGTGATTCCACCTTCTGTGGGTGATATCTTATCATCTACTTATCATGTAGTCTTATTGCATTGCCTATATATTTAGGCACTCCTACATTATATGTAATCAATCAATCATTCAATCTATTTCATTATTTGATCATTTGATCATATCATATTTGTCTCTCTTGTGCTATCTCTTGAGCTTCTAGATCTTGGTTTCTATTCTTTTCCTTAGGCAAATTCTTATATGGTATCAAAGCCAAAAGAGTCTTCATTGCATAACCATTGGAGAGCGATTGATTGCTTCAACTTTTGGAGGGCCATGAATCAAATTTGGGATCAACATTTTTTGGGAGCATTTTGAGCAAGATTGGATCTTACCATTCCATCTAGGTGGTTATTTCCATAAATTTTGACTATAAATTTGCCTACCTTGGGCAAAAGTCAAATTTGAGGCAAATTTTTTTTGCAAATCAGACCTCTAAGCCCTGATTTGCAAAATTGGGTAATTATTTTTCCAAACATATTTCAGATCTAAAAATTATTTTCTATTTTTGTCATTTAATTTGTTGGATCTACAATCTACATTTATTTTTTTAGATCTAGATATATATATATATATATATATATATATATATATATATATATATATATATATATATATATATATATATATATATATATATATATATATATTTATTTATTTATTTATTTTTCCTATTTTAGAAAATATATCTTGTGGAAATTTTTTTTCCATATTTGGCATTTATGCTGTATTTCAGTGACATTGGCATTCGAGCACGCGAGTGGTCACACACCCCATCTCACAGTCAAGAGACAAAACCATCTTCAAACTGCAAGTGGGACACAACTGACACTCACCGGAGAGCTTCACTTTAGTATAAGTGCGGGGTGTTCACATATATTAAGGGCCATAAAGCTCGTCCCACACTACATGTGGGATTAAACAAGTGCGCCTTCCATACTCCACTGGACATAGTGCATCCTCTATTGATTAGCACCTAGTGCCACCCACCAGTAGCTCTACTGCTCCCTCTGATCTCCGCTCAAGCCACGACCCTCACTACTTGGGTGCCCAGCGCCATAGTGCCACCGGAACTGCTATCATTCACTTAGCTGGCCTCCTCTGGCACCACCTCTGACGATGCACCTCCACCACACCCAAAACCTCTGCTGATGATCTTCCACACAAGCCACGCATCTCCAGCCACTGCCACACTCCCCATGCCAGTAGATTCCCCCTCCACTTCGGCGCCTCTGTTGCTCAGCACCTCTCGTGCCAAACCCTCCCCGCTCCACTCATTGACACTCAGCCACTGCCATGGGCTACAATAAAAAATGGCATGCCGAGTGCCACCTCCTCTCTGCAGGTCTACCGCCGCTACACTAGATGAGCAGTTAAAACCCCCATCGAACATGTGGCACCAATAGGAAAAAATTGGTATTTAAAAAAAAAAATTTCCATTTTTCACAATTTTCACTGGTTTAAAATTGACGCTAGTCCGAATGTCAAGGGTGTAGTTTTTTCTTAAGTGGTGACAGTCTCTAAGACATCAAATTTAAGATCCTGGTTGTGTAAGCAGTTCTTGAGGCCAAATTTGACAGTCACGTGACTATCAAAATTGGGATTTTTTCACTTCAGTGATGGTCATTTGAACATCAAAATTAATGCAGTGAAATAGGTGACATCAGCAAGCTTTCAAAATTTTCCATCCCTCACCATTTGTAGTTTGGATTTGGCAGTCTGACTTTGCGAGGCCATAACTTGGTCATCTGGACTCCAAATTAAGTGCAATTTTTTTTTATTTTGGCTAAAATTTCTTGAAATTTTTAGTAGTGGTATTCTTTTTTGGTTTTGGATTATGGATTTTGTAGAAATTGCAATTTTTGGTGACTGTACCTATCTGATCCCTATTTTTGCAACTTCAAAGGCTTCGTATGGGCTCATATGGACACATTTTCATGTGAATTTTTTTTTGGAAGTGCATAATTTTTTGTCTACTTTCTAGATCTAATATCAGTTTGGAGAAATTCTAAGTGGACATAGAACTTTCAGAAAGTGGTCTATTTTGGCCTATTGTGGCACTTGTAATTGATCAGATCCTTAAGTGTTCTATTGTCCTATCTTGTTGAGTCTGCTATAGCTTCATATTTGTAGTTGTAAACATCAAAATCAAAAGTCCACTTTGATCGATTTTGTCAAGTGGCATTTGTACACGCACTAGCTATGAAGTGCCAAAATCATCATTTTTTTGGGGTGTTCTTTGATTGAATGAATTGGGGGGGTGTCTTGTGTGTTGGTGTCTCTCTTTTTTGTGCTCTTTTCATTTTGCATCATGGGTTCTATTGCAAAATTAACTCCACATAACTATGCTACATGGAAAGATAATGTATGGAGCAAGTTAATGGTTCAAGGTTTAAATCCTTATGTGGATGGTACAATTAGAAAACCCATTGATGATGATACTGCTACAATAACTAAATGGTCATCCAAAAATTATAAAGCTTTAGGAGTCTTGAGAGAGAATATTTTTGCAGCTGTCATGTATCACATCAAAACCATAAATAATGCTAAAGATGCTTGGGATAAACTTGGAGAGTTGTTTGGTCAAGTGGATGAGGAAATGGGATTCACAATTGAGACTGATCTCCTCAAATTAGAGCCTAGGAACTTTGACACAATCCAAGATTATCTCAACAAAGTCAATGACTATAGAGCACAACTTGATGATTGTGGTAACCCCATAAAGGATGCGAAGTTGGTTAGTCACTTGTTGAAACATCTTCCTCTTGAATATGGAGCTTTTGTTTCAAGTTACAATACTCACAAGTTGACTATGGGTAGTGCCTTCATTAAGCCTTCATTTGAGTCATTTTCAGAAATGTTGGTCTTAGAACAAGAAAAGTTGATAAGTATGGGGTTTCTCAAGTCTTCAACTTCCAAGGCATTGGTGGCTAATCATGAGAGTCAAGGCAATCAAAGTCAAAAGAAGAAGAAGAATTGGAAGTCTAAGTCTCAACAAGAGGGTACAACAACAACTTCCAAACAACATGATACTTCTACATCACCTCCAAAGGGTGAATCTTCAAAGAAGGAGAAGCGGTTTTGTGCATATTGCAAAAAGGATGGACATGAAGAAAACTTTTATTATAAGAAGGACATTGACGAATTGAAGAATCTTCTTGCCAAGAACAACATCAAATTGCCTTCTAGGATGTCTACCTCAACCTCTTCTTCACCAAATTCATAAAAAGATAAAGGAAAGGGTCACACATTTGTCACTCAAAAAGGACAAGCTTTATATGCTTCTTCAAGTCCTGATTCAGGTAGATGGCTTCTAGATTTAGGGGCTTCTCATCATTTGGATTCTTCATAGTCCATGTTTTCATCATTTGAGCCTTGCAAAGGTCCACCTATTTTGATGGGCAATCAAACTTACATGAATGTGATTGGGAAAGGAAGTATTGATGTTAGGGAGGGACACTTTAATGATGTGTTGTGTGTTCCACACTTGACCAATAACCTTCTTTCTATCTATCAAATCACAAATGGCGCTACAAAGAAGACTATGGAATTTACACCTGATTCAGTTTTTATCAAGGACTTGGAGAGTGGAGCAGTTATTGCTACTGGGATAGTGGATCGCTCTTCTCGGTTATACTCCTTTGTAGATTTTGTTCCTCTTCATGATAGTGATTCTTTAGACAATGAGTCTTCAGCATATGATGATGATTCAGATTTTGAGGAGAGCTTTGGCTACTTGAACTTGGGTATTCTCACTCACGATCAAGTTCTTCAGCCTTCTATTGCATCTCCTCCTATTGAGACTATTTCTACTATTTCTCCTGATGATGCTTGCATTCACACAACCATGGGTTCAAGTGCTTCAGTGCAATAGGATATTCATTGTCTTCCAAACTTGGTTCCATGGGATGACTACTTGACAGACATTGTAGGTTTGTTTGTGGAGTCCTATACTTCAGATTTGGGAGACTTCATTGATGATATTCATCTTCTCTTTGGTGAAGATGATCCTTCTTTAGTTGTTGCGAGGGAACATGCCTACCCTCATATTCATTCTCTACTTGATCATTCTTTTGAGGGTGACATGATTGTGGATACTTTGATATAGGAGTTGGAGGAGGTCACTTTCTCTTCAGAGGAGATACTTGGGTCTTTGGTACATGTTCTACATTCATCCTCAGTTGTTCTTGATTTGTCTTTTTCAGCAGAGTGGCTTAGTACACATGATTTGTAGGAGGCACATTTCAACTTTGACATGGGGACACTTGAGTAGGTTTTAAAGACTCCATCTTTTTGGAGGTTTCTTCCTAAAGATTGGGGAGGAGGCTTCATATATACACCTTTGGTCTTGTTTCTTCCTAAGGGGAGGAATTTTGTTCTACACTCATGGAGTAGTTTCTACATCGAGCCTGGAGCATCTACCATTGGTGTTCATTCTACATTGAGGGGGGGCTACTTGGTCTCTCTTCCACTTCTTCTATCTTATGGGGGGGATATTTTCCTCACACGAGGTCTTCTCTCTCATATTCTATTATTGTATTTATCTCTCTTTTTGGGGGAGGGTTTTTCCCATGAGGTTTTCCCTCTTTCTCCACTTTATGAGAGATTGCATTGTTCTTGCATATTGTACATGGGTACCTAACATGGCCTAGTAGCTGAGACCCATCTTGCATTGTGAGCTTAAGTGCATTCCCCTAAGTTGCACTTAAGGGGGGGTGTTGGTGTAATTAAGTATTTACTAATTACACTTTACTTTTGTTCACTTAGGATAATGCATTTGCATATTAGTTGTCTTTGAGACACTTAGGAGTTTGCATTTCTTTTTAGCACATGGTTAGGAGAACTTCCACTTTAGGTGTGATAGTTGTCTTCACATACCTCTTTGTGTGTGAGATCCACCTTTAGTGCTCTTATCACATTATCATCCTCTCATTGTTGCACATACTTTCATGTAGAATGGAGGATGATCCACCTTTGGTGGACATGTGATTCCACCTTTTGTGGGTGATATCTTATCATCTCCTTATCATGTAGTCTTATTGCATTGCCTATATATTTAGGCACTCCTACATTATATGTAATCAATCAATCATTCAATCTATTTCATTATTTGATCTTTTGATCATATCATATTTGTCTCTCTTGTGCTATCTCTTGAGCTTCTAGATCTTGGTTTCTATTCTTTGCCTTAGGCAAATTCTTACAAAGGGGAAATTAACTTTAACCCCATGTCTAAAATAGTTTAACAGAATAAGATGATGATTATAAATTTTGGTGTATCCCATCTAGCACAATGTAACTAATAATAACAAAAAGAACAATCTCCATGGCCTAGAAATGCATTTAGGGGTAAAATAAGAGTTATCAACCTTAACCATTCACTTCCTTTCCTGGTCTATTGCTGCAAAAAACTCCAGGGATTTATCCAACACCTTCTTGTCTCTATAGAAGTTGATCCCTTTGATTTTGAGACTTGTTGCCTCAATAATAACCTCCTATGTTATCTCCATGCTCTACGCTCCCACCATAATTTTTCCCTTATTCCAAGTCTTGATGAAATATGTGGTAACATCAAGCTTCCCTCCATGCAATCTCTCCAAATAAATCACCAATCCCCCATTCTTAACAATATTCCAAACCTCCAAATTTTGGTTCCATTCATTACAATTCCCCAGCTCACACCTCTTCTTGCGACCTCCCATGGCTCTGCAACTGCAAAAACTCCTATACTTGAAGTTTCTCACAAAGCCCTGATGCTTAAGCTTGAAGTAAAAAGAGTACCTTCTAAAGCCTCAAAAGACCCATAAATCATGTGAAGTAAAGGCAATAATCATCTCAAAATTACCACAATGCCCTTCATTACCCTCACATGGATCCCTGCACTTATTATCTATTAATGTAATCTTCATTAAGTACATATTGCCTGCTTTGCAATTGATCCATATCAATTAATGCTACCCCTTCAGGAGGAAGTACAGTCCCATCATCCCATTCAGTATCCACCTGATTACGACATGCCACATTTGTAGCCCAGTCAACTGCTGAGTTGGTTCCTTATAATTGTGAGTAACAACACATGCATCAAGGATTTTATGATACTTTTTTCTTTATTGATAGCATTAGAAATTTTCCATGAAGGAATTGTCATATTATTAAGACACTTAATAATATTAATGGAGTCCCCTTCAACTCACACTTTTCTATAATTTTTCCTTTTAGCTAACATAAGACCATAAAGAGCAGCATTGGCCTCAACAACATGGTTAGTATTAAAAGCAATAGGAATGGCCTTAGCACCTTTGCAACTCCCATTATCATCTCTAATAACAATACCACAACTGTCAATCCCTGGGTTTCCCTTGGAGGCACCATCAAAATTAATTTTCATCGAGCCATTAGGGGGGCAATCCCAATGGGCCTCATTTCTTAGATTCCTCTTGATATTTTGGACCTTCATACCATCTAACTTCCAATTTTTGAAGACTTTCGACTCCCAAGCATCTTTCGGTTCTTGATACTTACTAGTCAACCAAATGTTCTCCAAGAAGGCTCTCTTAATTTTGTGGAAAATCAAGACACAACTTGACTCCTTGTTTCTAAAGATCCTATCATTCCTCTCTTTCCAAACCCCCTAGCAGATGTAAGGTAGAAAGAAGTTCCAAATAGATAACAAAAAACTATTATTAGTAGGAGATCTCCAAGAAGTGAAGAGCTCCTGAATGGCCTATGGAAAGATCTAATCCATATTCATCAAATCCAAAAACATCTCCCATATTCTTCGAACATAGGCATAATGAATAGTCATATGATTGATGTTCTCCTCATCATTCTTGCAAAGACAACACCTGTTAGTTAGGCATAAACCCCTTTTTCTTAGATTATCAATAGTTAAAATTTTATCCCGCAATAAGATCCAAAAAAACACATTAATTTTAGGGGTTAAGCCTTTAAACCAAGCTCTTGCCCAACAAGGTTCAAGGCAATTCTCATAATTCTGCATATATACAAAGATGAGACCAAGAAAGAACCATTAGAATTATATCTCCAGATTGAAGGATCCTCTTCATCAATGAGGAAGAAAGCATTCAAAATTTTATTCAAACTTCTAAGAGAGGGATCCACCCTAGACAAATCAGTCCAACTATCCCCTTCCCAATAGTCAGCCACATGAGATCCAAAAACTAGTTTACATTACAACATCTTATCTTTCGAATTAGAATTAGAATTAAGAGGATGATCCAAAATCCATTCATCATCCCAAAAAATGATAGTCTTTCCATTTCCAACCTTCCATTTAACACCCTTCTTGATCAGCTCCTTCTTTCTCAATGCATTATTCCAAATGATAGAACCTCCTTCTATAGATTCCTTTTTCAAAAAAATGTGGAAACTACTCCTGTCCCTGATATATTTTTTGTGCCATATAGTACTCCATTCTCCTGAGGTCTTGAATAATATCTAAAGAAGCTTAGCCAAAATAAAATCATTCATAATTCTTATACTTCAAAGACAAGGACCCCCCTTCTTAACAGGTTTGCAAACCTTATCCCAAGCAATGAGAGCCATTATCTTCTTATGCTCCACTCCAGACCAAAGGAAATTCTTTTTTATTTCCTTGATACTTTCAGAAAAATTCTTACAAATTTAAAAAATACATAAAGCATAGAGAGGGATACTTTGGAGAGTAGCCTTGAGCACCAAGATTTTACCAGCTTAACTGAGAAGACCACCCTTCTAGCCAGATAAACTCTTGTGGAACTTGTCAATCATAGATCTCCAAAAAGAATTAGGGGGTTCAAGGAATAGAGGCAAACCTAAGAAAGATCTAGGAAGGCATCCCACCTCACATCCCATCACCCTTTTAATCCTTTCTTGTCTTTGTTCAGGAACATTAATGAAGAAGATAGAACTCTTGTTCCAATTTATAATATGTCCAGTGGCAGCACCATAATTATCTAAGGCTTTTTTGATGATTTTACCATTTTTTATTGAGGCTTCTCCCATAATAATAGTCATCCACAAAATGCTGGTGGGATCAGATCTACTCATTTGAAGAAGGATGAAGCCCTATAAACTCACCTTTGTTAACCAACCAACCAATGTTTCTTCCCAAACACTCCGCCATAATCATGAACAAGATTGGAGACAAAGGATCCCCCTGTCTAAGGCCTCTCAAAGAGTTGAAGAAGGGAGTAGGAGCTCCATTCAAAAGCACCAAGAAGGTGGAAGAAGAAACAAGACAATGTATAAGATCTCTACTTCTCTTATTGAAGCCAAAAGCCTCCAAAGTAGCCTTCAAAAAATCCCAGTCAACCCTATCGTAAGCTTTTGACAAATCCAACTTTAGAAAAAAACCTTCCTTTTTAGACATCGTCAGTGAATGATTGTTTTCATGAATAGAGATGATTGAGTCTAGAATTTGTCTTCCTAGGACAAACCCATTCTTTTGTCCATAAATCAAGGAAGGAAGAAATAAAAGAACTCTAGAGGTAAGGACTTTAGAAATAATCTTGTAAACAGAGTTACATAAGCTGATGGGTTTGAACTGATCCAAACTATTAGCACCCACTTTTTTTGGAATCAAAGCTATAAAAGCACCATTAAGTTCCTTAAGAAGAATTCTTGAACTAATAAATTATTTAACTACATTGACAACATCATCCTCAATAATGCTCCAATATTTATGAAAGAAGAACAGAGGATACCCGTTAGGGCTAGGGGCTTTGTCTCCTTCAAAGGAGAAGACTGCCTTATGAATCTCATCCTTTGAAGGGATACCAGTAATTAATCTATTATGTTCTTCATTCAAAATACAAGGGATACCATCCATCAAATCCTTTTGGCAATCCTTTTTCAGATTATTAGCTTTCTTCAAGAGATCAAAGAAAAAATTACTAGCTTCTCCTCTAAACTTGTCCTCTTTTTCACTAATGTCTCCATTAATCTTTAGTCTAGAGATTTTATTTCTCATTCTATGTTTCATTGTGATCATGAAGAAATACTTTGAATTTATTTCCCCTTCCTTCAAAAAAATCTTCCTAGACCTTTGTCTTCGAAAGCTTTCTTCTTTTGATATGATATCATGGTATTCCACAAGTTTTGTGTCTTCCTCATGTTTAGAAAAGATGCTATACCCATCCTTTTGAATGTTGTCCTGAATTTCCTTTAGCTCCCCTACAATTTTCCTTTTATTGGTAAAATTATTCCCAAAAGTCTCTTTATTCCATTTTTAATATTGTCCTTAACATTTTTCAGTTTCTTAGCAATTTTGAACATGGTTGTTCCATCAATCCTAATATTCCACCATTCCTCAATGAGTTTTTCAAGATTAGGATGGATAGTCCACATTTTCTCAAAATGAAAAGGGAAGTTCCTTTTCAAACCATTAGGCTCAGCAATAAGGGTAATTGGATAATTATCTGAGCCAGCTCTAACATAAGCCAATAAACTGTAGGAATAACTTTTAAACCACTCACTACTTGCTAGTGCCCTGTCAAGTCTGACTTGGATGAGATCTTTACCAGATCTCCTATTGGTCTAGGTGTACTTAATCCCCTACAAATAAATGTCATGTAAAGCTTGACCATCAATAAAGTCCTTAAGATCAATTATGTTGTCCAGATTTGGTTGACTCCCTCCAAGTTTCTCATTTTCCTTTAAAGGAGTGTTAAAATCCCCCATTATAATCCACCCTTCAGAAACAAAATCATTCCTTTTTCTAGAAATATCATTCCAAAAAGATTTTCTCCCCCATTTAGTATTGGGAGCATAGATGTTTTTCAAGATCCATGAGGTGCCATCCTTAATATGCCAAAATCTTACATTATCCATATTATTACCTTTGGAAATAACCTCCCCCTATTGAAGTTATAGTTCCAAGTAATCACAATACCCTAAGAAGCTCCATCAGCATCACCACCTAAGGACTTACCATTTCTAAAAAAACAAAGTTTCTCAACTTTGTCCTTTAACATCTTGGTCTCTTGAAGTAACACAATGTCTGGCTTGTTGTCTCTTATCATGTTTTTAACCATATCCTACTTATGAGGGTTGTTTAACCCTCTTACATTCCGAGAGATAATTTTCATTTCTTTTGGAAGGGTCTAGACTCTAGGATTGTTCTTTGACTTCCACCCACAATATTCCTGTTGGCCTCTAATGCTCTTCTTTTCTAATTTGAGGGTCTTCCTAGGGAGACACAAATGGCTCCCACATCTCCATTTTTTCTACTTCTAGTGCTTCTAGCTATTATCATAGCATTCTTAGTCATCTTCAAGAATCCTTCTTTTTTCTTATTTTTCACCATCTTTTTGTTTTCCACATCTATCCATCCATCTTCATTCAAGACATCATGAACTAGTAGGGTGACATCAATGTCCACTCCATCTTCCCTTTTTTTAGACTTAGATACAAGGGGTAAATGCTTATTAGATCCCCTAGGAGTAGAAATAGGATTTTGAGACAAATGTTTAGAATAACCAAGTATGGCATAGTTTTGCACATCCTAAAAGGTTTCATCATTCCTTTTCATAGATAAGGTGTTAGCATTACCTCCATACATTTCTCTCTCAATCGAATAAACATAAAAAACCTCCTTAACCTCCATCTCACCCAAAGGCCTGCTCTGAACTTATTAAACAAAAAAATCCTCAATTCTCCTTTAGGGGGATTCAGTAATTATTTCCATGCTGACCTCCTTATCTTGCTTTTTTTTAGAGGGAGAAGTTCCACTACCTTCTCCATTAATGTCCTTCTCCTCCCTCTTTCCTTCTTTCTTTCCATTGGCACTCTTTCCATTGGAGTTTGTTTTTTATCCTAATTTTCTCACCCACACCTTCTTTTGTTTCTTTGGTTAATGGGGTATTATTTTTTGGCATTGTTTAGCCCAATGTCCAGTTTTCTTATAGTGAAAACAAGAAAATGGTGTAGAATCATACTCAATCTTCTGGACCCAAGAGCCTAATTTAGACTAGAGCATTATAGATTCTGGCATTTCCACTCCCTGATGAAGCCCCACATAAATCATGGCATATGTTAGATGTCTCCTAGATATCATAACATGATCCATAGACAAGAGCTCACCAAAAACATTAGCTATCCCCTTAAAAACATCTTCCATCCAAAACTCAAGCGGCAGACCCAGAAGGTTCACCCAGACCAGAGCCTGCACATTCAAATTGTCCTACATGTTCAGGTTTGGACACCACTTATGGAGAATCATGGATTGCTTTCCCATCACCCATAGTCCATTACATAGAGTATTCCTTAGATCTTCCTCACAAGAAAAAGAAAAGCATAATAAGCCTTTGGGAGGAGTCGCCACCTCAACTTGACCTTTCAAAACCCATTTTCTTTTGACAGAAGCCCTAACCACCTCAATATTAGGGAAAGCTCCCATAAAACTCCCCACAAGAGAGTTAGTCATTCTTGAAATATTAAAATCAATAATTTGATCTGGGATGGTAATATAAAAGGTACCCTACTTGAGGTTGGACATATTCTTCACAGGTGGGAGAGAAGACTTACCAGTGGGCTTAACACCAAAAAGTCCTAACCAACTTTTGACAGGCATGATAGGATTCATCCTATTTTGTGAGGGAACCTCCATTATGGGAGCCCCCTCCCCCCCCCCCCCGGTCCCTCATCCCCAAACTGACATTAATTATCTTTCCTTATTCACCATTTGCATCTATCTCCTCTTGTTGACTTCCAAACCCTGATGAACTAGGGTCTGATCTGCCATTCCCTCCCTTGCTCAGATTTGAAATTTGAATTTCTCCTTTCCTACTCACTACTCCACTCATTCACTGCTCCATCACTCCTCACTACTCTATTGATTTTCAGTTTAGTTACTATGATGAAAATGTTGTATTTTCATTCCTAAAGTGTCTTCTATTGCTTATTATGTTATTGGGGTACTAGAAGACCTAGGGCAAAAATAGAGGTCAGGATAATTGTTAGTTGATCATGATTTCAATTTTATGTTTTGATGTGTGTGAGTGTTCTGATTATCATCCTGATTTGACCATTTGTGCTCATGTTGTATTGTTTTCTACTTCATATTCTATATAGGGGAATATAGTGTTGACTTTTTATGTCCTATCCATGGGATTAGGACTATATTATTTTGTGAACGCTTGGAGGGTGTTTTGTGAAGTTATGGTTGGATACTTGTTCCATGTTCTTGTTGTTTTTTGGAAAAGTCTTGAGGGATGTTATTATTATCTTGCAATGTTATGTGGCATCTTTGAGCCTAGGGTAGTTTACCTAGATATTTAGTAGGGGGTGGCTTGCAATAAGCATCGGGGCCCACAAGTGGTTTCCAGGATCACTTATTGTAAGTATCTGTAATCAAGTGATAACCTAATATAATTAAGGGGTATTTAAATGAACTTAATAAGATATGTTTCCTCACCCATGCTTGAGTTCTAATACATACTAAGATGGGGATTGAGATGATTCTTGCAGCCTTTGAGAGGTGTGTCTTGCATAGTTAATGGCTTCATCAGTATGAGAGGTCATTGATACCGTGTATGGTCACTTGAGTGTCAGGATCCAGAGTGATTACTAGGATGAGACTCAAGGTTTAGACGTACATGATGACACTTTCCTATGCATAGTCTAGTTATTCTACATGTGTTGGTTACCTTTGGATCAGTGGGTCTTGCCTATCACTATCTTTTGTACACCTTGAGTTAGAGAGATTTCATGATTTTTTCCTTATCTTGATTTGTTGATGTTTGTTATCTGAGTGACATTTTTTTTTATCTCCTTAGCACAGTGGGAGTGGACCATTTAGGTTCACAAGGTTAGGTGGTAGTTATTCTTTTACCATTTGAGATTCTAACATTCATGTATTGGTGCTAGATGATCCTTGCGGTAGTTATTTCTTCTTGTTCTTCTTTGGTGGAGATGTGTTCTTATCTTCTTCCTCCATGTGGCATTGTACCATTGTATCAATTATTCAGACATATCATGTTGTACTTTATTTTAGTTATTGTATTACATACCTTGCGACATGTGCAGTGGATGTAGGTTATTATGGTTACCTTATCGTACTAGTTGCATGTATGTTATCTTTTATGTGATGTTTCATTTATCATTCATTTGTTTATATGAGTTTTATAATTGTATATAATCTTAATTAATTAATTAATTTGTTTACATAATCTTCATCAAAGAATCCTGGAGAGTTTTAGTCTATGTAAGTTGTGTATTTTATTGTATTTCTTCCACATTGTAAAACTTTATTATTGTTGTTTGTTAACACTTTTTTAGAAAAAAATTATTCTGCAAACTTAGTTGCATGTTTAGGTTAAGTTCTCTTGGGTTCCCTGGAGGGGCATTATAAGAAGTTTATTACAATGCAATCAGTACATATGAGTCCTATTGATGAGACAATATGACGGCGTCACCAACGGAGATAAATTTTTCACTAGGTACTGGGGTGCCGACCAACTTTGCCTAAAGAGGTTCACCAGAGAGTAAACTCCCCTAGCATCCAAGAACCTGGTAGTCAAATCAAGACAGTGTAAGAAAGGCTTATTTGCACAACTGACTATTTATATGACAAGGGTTTTTGGTTTAACTCGCTATTCTTGGAGTTTTTTTGGGAAGACATTATTTTCTGCAAGCAGTCGTTAGCTCTTAAACAAAGAAAGATCAAAAGATACACCAAGGTCAGTATATAAATCTACTTATAGTCATATTGTAAACTTCTTGACATCAACAACACTCAAATATAGAACTAGTAGCTATACTAAATACATGTCTAATCATCAACCATGAAATACATTAGCAATGAAAATAGAAGCATTTCAATTAATTATAGAACTTTTAGAAAATGACATAAGGAAGCATACAACATGAAATAAACTCATTGACTCAAAGATGAAGAAAACTGCTAGTATGGTACCAAGAGCAATCTTTATTGATTCATCAACTTAAAAGGGGCCAGCATTAGTGGATACATTCATGGCTCTTAGGGATCATTAACCTACTGAGAATATCTATTGCTACCATATAATGGCATGAGACATGTTGTAATGTGCTAACTTATATTCTCTAGGATCAAGGTCTTATCCCTACTAATTCAATAAAAAACAATTAAAAATTTTCCTAAAAATGACTTCAATACTTCATTCATCAACTACATAAATGTACAAGGTGCATTTGTTAACCTAAAAGACATTACTAACCATTCATATAAGACTTCTTTGGTCTTAAATATTATCTTCCTTTCATTTCCCTTTCTAATTCCAATTTGAGGATATCGACTTTTTAATTAATTTTATTAAAATATTTAGCCTTCCACAAACAATCCACTAGATCTTTCACTCTAGGCAAAGGTAACTTATACTTGGAATTTTTTTGTTGATTTATCTTGTGTTTTTTCACATCCTCCATTTACCATCCTTATTTGGTGCTAATAGAGGTGGAACTACACATGGGATAAGACTCTCCCAAATCAGTCTTTTTTCCACAACTCTTGCACTTGATTGTTAACATCCTCATTGTCTATTGGTGTTAGTCTATATATAGTCTTTTTGGGTAATATTTCTCCAGGAATGAAATCAATATGATGACTAGTGATCCTCATAGGTGGTAATCCTTATGAAAACTCTTTGGACACAATCTCTTTATATTCTTCTAATAACTCCTTTACCTCTAAAGGCATTTAATTGTTGTCACTTATTATGCATACTTGCAACACCTTGGGAAATAATGCAAAACACATTTTCTCATTTTTCATCTCCTTCAAAAATTATTTTCCTCTTACAAATAGTGTTCTTTGTGTACATTATACCTCTTCCTCTTTCATTACCAATGGTGTAAGAATATGTTTCCTCCTATTATTCTCCAAAGTATATTTTTTCCTCCTAGTTTCCTCCACTTCTTCCCTAAAAGAAAATATCCTACATCCATTGGGATGATATAAAACAACACCTCATCTTCATATGTTCCTTTATAAAAACTCACTAAGAATTTTTTATCAACCGAGACTCGGTATTCCTTTTGTATCCATCACACACATGTAAGGTGTAGGATGATATGCCCTCTTTAGTCCCAACTTATCTACCATCTCTATCAAAACCAAATTATTAATACTCTTGCTATCTATTATTACCTCATATCATTTTATTCTTTCTTCACATATTAGTTTAAACAAACTTTTTCTTTGGATAAGTTTATCTTCTCTTTTTTTTGGCTTCAATAGTGTCATCTTCATCATAAGTTCTTCTCCTCTCTGAGGTTCTTTAGATTGGCTGATTAACCATGTGGATTTTATATCTCCTTTATATGTGTACACTTATAGCCTCTATTCTTTTTTTATCTTTCTAGTCTATGTTGATGGTATTCAAAAAATCTATGGCCCAATTTCCCACATGTGAAGCATGTTCCTTGAAAACCTCTATCCCTTCCTCTTCTATATCCACCTCTACCTCTCATATGGTATGGTCCTATTCTTTTATTATCTCTTCTATTTTGAATCTTTGAAGAGTTTCCCTACTTGTCAATTTTTTTTATTTTTTTTTGTCCTTTTCCTTTACTAAATCCACCTCTACATTTGTTTTCCCCTTTCTTTCTTTCCAATTTCTCATCTTGCTAAAGGAATTACTAGTATATATTTTGTACATTTCTTATTCTTATCAATAAAAACTCATATTGAATGTTCAAAATCAATCCATTAATATATCTAGAAACCTTCTCATTGTCAAATTCATTATGATATCATCTTATTGAAATTTTATAAAACTCCTCAATATAATCCTTAACACTCAACTCTCTGTCCTAAATTCCGCAACTTCCTAAGAAGAACAAATTGATAATTAGCTCAAGTATAAATTTTTCTTTCATTTTCTAACCATGTTTTCCCACCACATCACTTTATCTTTTTCCTTCCTTCCTCTCTCAACCAAAACCTCTTTCCACCTTAGTGCACCATGTCCTTTCAACTTGGTTTGATAATTATTCATCCTCTTAGGGTCCTCCACTTCATCAAACTCAAAATATTGCTCCATTTCTATTATCAAATCAATTAGTTCATCTATTTCTAAAATTCCTAAGAAGATTAGAAAGTCCATTATTATATCCTTTCCAATATTGGAGACAGATCTTATTAAATTTCTTTATATCCAACATCCATTTCTCCATCTTTATTCTCATTTTCTTATCTTTCAATTTATACTACTTCATCTTCACTGTCAGCATATTTATTTTCTCTATCCCTTCCCATTTATCCTTCTAATCCATCCATAATTACTAGAACACCTCTAAGATCCTCCAATACCTCATCTATTCTTCTTGATGTTGCTACCTCTATCATTATTGTCCTTGGTGGCATCTTTCTACACTAAATCTTATTTCAACTCATTGTAGGCACACACCCACAACCACCACTCATAAGGGTTTCTTTTACCCCAACACCAACTCAAATCATACTTATGAAAGTTTTAATTTTTCTCTAATACCATTCTAATGGAAATGGAAGCCTGATGGCACCCACCCAACTATAGATGCCCAATACATTCCTAAATAATGAACAATAGATGCTGCAAGTTTAGAAAAGTTTCTATAGACATAGAATAATTATTGTTGACCAAAAATAGTTTTTGTAGACCAAAAATTGTTATTGCGGACTCGTAACACTTATTTTTGACTTAAAATCATTTCTAAAAGTTCAAAATATTAATCTATAGGAGAATATTAATGAAAAGAGTATAGTTTGTTGTTTCAAGATAGAATACCAATTTTTTTTTGGATAATAATCTAAACCACAGTGGCTACTAGAAATCAACTTACATGGGTTTAATATCCAATCAACATTCAACAACAACAATGTAAATCATTTAACACCTCAAATTCACACATATTTAGAGAAAAAATTCTAAAAATGATCATTCAAAAAACTCACACACAATAAAGAGACTAAATATATTTGAAAATTTTTAATATTATAAATACTTAAAATCTAAGATAGAGTCTCCTATAATCATTTACAAATACATTCATGGGGTATTAAAACTTTAAATAGATTTTCCTATGTTCTTTCTTGATCCCAAAAATTCAGGGTACACTCTTTTACATCCCTTCTTTTTGTATATGCTTCTCTATTCTCTTTCTCCTTTCCCATTGTCCTATTCTCATTTTCCTTTTTTTCTCTATCCTTCTTTTTCCCAAAATAAAATCCCTCCAAACTTCTAGAAACTTCTCTGGAAGTATACGGCCTAAACTATTGCAACCACCACAAAACCTCATAAATGCAATACATTTTGATTTCTTTAAGCTTCAGAACTCCTACTCATGCCTTGTGTTTGATTATTTCTACTATCCTTACCCATGCTTTAGAAAACCTAAATTAAAAATCTTTGTTTTTGTTGTTTGATAGTGGTGATGTTATTGACAAAATAAATAAATAAGTAAATAAAACATATGTCGGGTGCCCTTGCACCATATTCTCATCCTCTTTTATCTCATCTACAATTTTTCATCTATTCAGAGGTGCAAAATAACCCTTTTGAATAATTTTACATAATTCCATTGGTAGAGACTCTAAGTGGAATTGCATTTGTTCCTTCGAATAGACATGCACACCCCTTTAGTGCAATGTGTTCAAAGATTAGATTTGGTTTTGGGAAATATTATTTTTGTGTTTTCCTTTTAAGAAGATATATTTAAGTCTCATTTCTAAAATAAAACTTAATCCAAGACATAATTTCGAATGGGGTTGTAAATTTAAAGAGAAATGGTGGAGAAACTTGAGTCCCAAATGTAGAGATCTAAATATGAATATAATTCTCAAATTTTGAAACAAAAAATCTTACATCATAAACTTCCTATTTGGGACAAACTAAAATATTTAAATATTTCTCTAATCAAATGCCTCTTTTTTCGGTATTCTATAAACATTAAACACATTTTTTGGAGTAAAAAAATCGGATAGGAAAAAGTGGCATGTTATTTTTGCCCATTTTCTTGCTATCTTTAACCATCCTTTAATTTTGAAAGAAGTTGATCTTGGTGCTAGGTTGTATAAGAATTTAATTTTTTACTGCTTAAAATAAACTATTATGATGAATATCTAAATAAACCGATGATTAGATATTTTTTCTAACTATATTCTTCATCACAAAATGAAAATGCTATAGCTTTACTATGGAATCATGTAAAAACTTCCTTTTTTGTGTTATCAAATGGAAAAGGTGGTTTCCTACAACAAGCAAGTGGATGACATCAACTACCACATATTCAAGTTGAAATAAGGGGATGTTACATGCTCAAAATAGTTGGGAAAATCTTGTGTTGTATGTTAGGAATAGTCGCAAGAGATAACTGAGAGGGGGGGGGGGTGAATCAGATATCTACAAGATTCAATTCTTAATCCAAATTAGTACAGTAGAATATTAAGCATATACACAACATGATAACACTTAACACAATACCAAAATTGTGGTAATGGGAAAACCCAAAATAGGTAAAAACCCCAGTGGGAATTAGCACCCAGTAAAAATGCACTGGAGTATAATGATCCCTGTTAGAAGATCTTACAACCCTATTATGAGTTAAGATTTATAATACACATGAAGCACAGAGACCTGGTCAAAGTTTAGACCCTATTAAGAGTTTTTTATAAATAACCATGTTAAAGGTGAGGACACATTGTCTAGGAACATACTACTTAAATGGTGAAGGTTGCAACCCTCTGCACAACAGATACACACTATATCTAGATCTTGGTGAACTGTGAATTAGACCTATTGTCTTGATTAGTTCCAATGAATATAATACACTTTCTACTTCTTCACATAAATCTTCAATTGATGATTGATATAGCCCGATGATTGATATAGCTTTACTGGCCCAATACTTTCGCACCTTCTTCCTCTTCTTACATAATCCTTGCATAGCGATCTCAACTGATTGGCTATAAGTAGCCTTCTCCAAAAGATATGATCATGTCATCCTATTAGAACCTTCTTGAGATCATATTAATGAAACAATACAACTCTCCCGCAACATCTCCAATGGCTATACTAAGAACACAACACAAATAGGACCATGCAACCCAATATGAGTAGACGTGTCACTTCACACTGTCAACTCCACCAAATTAACTCAAAATTTACTCTCAAGCTAAAATATGTTGTGTGCTCTTAACCAAAAAACCTTAGCTCATAGCCAAACACACATACTATAATGATAGGCACAACTACTAAAACAATATAAACATTGTCGGCTCTCAACAAATAATCTCCTAAAATTGTAACTTGCAAATAGAGACATCATAACTCAACTTCAACTACACAAGTAACTCTATGTCTATGAACATAGCTTCATGATTATGTCTACAACATAAAAATAAATGCACAAGGCTCCATCATAACCATACTGTGAATTACATACAAAAATCTTCTTGCAACATTGTTAGGAAAACTACTATTACAAACAACTGCACAACTGTCTGCACTAAGAATCAACCTTTGCGTCTATGATATCATGCTAATAACATATCTATACAACATATGCTCAAGGATCTCTACATATAACTACAATGAACACTACTTACCATATGTTGTCATCAATGAAAAACATATAGTCAACACTGGCATACTGGAAAATCTCCAACAATATCCCCCTTTGGCATTGGTGGCAACATATGAAATGAAAAACACCATCAATCCAAAACTAAAAAAATATCTCCATCTCCTCAACAACATACTCCCCCATAAATGATTTCTCCATCTATTATGGAATGGTTTGAATATAAACTGCTACATCTTCTTACTATATACTCCCCCTTACTACTACATAGTCCCCCTTTATCAACTATTTTGTTTTTCATGACTATATACGCCACCTTTGACATCAATGGAAAAGGGTGCCAAAATAAATAAGCATAGGTACTACTCCTAAATTAGAGTAGTCCACCATTCATCAGTCACTGAAGACTGATGCACTACTACAAACTCTAATCAGATCCAAAGAAGGGAATTACTCCCATCTTCTCCCTATGATACTCAAATGTATCCTTTGGTAATGGCTTTGTGAATATGTCTACTAACTACTCTTTAGTATTCACATAATCCAAATTTACTTCTTTCTCTACAACTTTCTCTCTTAGAAAATGATATTTTATGTTAATGTGTTTTTTCTTTGCATGCATCATAGGGTTCTTTGACATATTGATAGTTCTCATGTTGTCACAATGAATAACAATAGGATAATCAATCTGGATTCCAAAATACTTTATCATCTGCATGATCCAAATAACTGTAGACCAATTTAATGTTGTTTCTACATACTCTCCTTCTATTGTTGATTGAGAAATACAATTATGCTTCTTTCTTGTCCAAGTAACTAGTATGTCTCCAAGAAATACTACTCCTCCAAAGGTGCTCTTTCTATCATCAATGTAACCTGCCCAATCTCCATCTGTATACAAATGAAGTTATACATTCTCTAAGTTAGGATACCATAAACAATAGTCTATAGTTCCTTTAAAATATCAAAATATCCTCTTTACTTCCATTAGATGACTTTGTTTAGGTTCAGTTGCAAATCTTCCAACAATATCAACTGTATTAGAAATATCTGGTCTAAACTGAGTAAGATATATGAGTTTGCCAAACATAAACTTATATAGAGTCTTGTCAACTACTGTAGAATTGTCATATTTTGGAAGCTTTCTTCCTGTTATCATATGGGTGCATATTGGCTTGCAATCATCCATCTTGAACTTCTTCAATATCTCTTTCACATACTTGGACTGATTAATGAATATACCTTTGTCTATCTACTTCACATTCAATCCCAAAAAGTACTTGATAGATCCAATCATGCTCATTTCAAACTTGCTCTCAATCTCTTTAGTAAAATCCACACTAAGCTTTTCATTTCCATAAAAAATAATGTCATCAACAAAAATAGAAACTAGTAATAATCCTTCAGGTGTCTCTCTTATGAATAAGTTACAATCGATTGCTCCTTTCTTGAATCTAATCTTTGTCAAGTAACCATCTAGTCTTTCATACCATGCTCCAAGGGCTTGCTTTAGTCTATATAGGGCTTTCTTTAGTATGCAAACCATGTCAATTTTTTTTGATAAACTAAATCCTTTAGGCTTCTCTATGTAGAGTTCTTCCTTCAATTCTCCATTCAAGAATGTTGACTTGACATCCATGTGATATACCTTAAAGTATTTGTATGTTGCATAGGCTAGAAATAGCTTTATAGCTTCCAATTTGCTTATAGGGGCAAATGTATTAGAGTAATCAATTCCTTCTCTCTGCGCATATCCTTTATATACTAGTCTTGCTTTGTTTCTTACCACTGTACCATCATCATTCATCTTGTTTCTGAATATCCACTTGGTTCCAATCACATTTTTGTCACTAGGTCTAGGGACCAATTCCCATGTATCATTCTTAACTATTTGATCTAGCTCTTATTTTATTGCTTCATGCCAATTTGAATCACTACATGCATCTTCAACACTTAAAGGTTCAATTTGTGAAAGTAAACAAACCACTTCATCAACTATTAAAATTTTTTCTCCTAATCTTGTCATGAATTTTTTGTTCTAATCTCTAATGATATCTTCTTTTAATTGGTATCTAGATGTGAATTTTGGAACATTAGGTGTGACCCTTTCATTTGTCTTTTGTGATTCTTCTTCACTTCGTTTAGGTTCATTGATTAATACATCAATGCTATCAAACATTTCTTCAACATCTGCTTCTCTACTAATAGGTCTAGGTTCTTCTTTGATCATAGGTGCATAATCATAAAATCTCTCTTGAATCATAAAATTTTCATCAATCTTTACATGTGCACTTTCAATGATCTTCTTCAATATCAAGTTAAAACATCTATAAGCTTTTCTTTTAGTAGAGTAACCAAGAAAAATACTTTCATCGCTTCTTGCATCAAACTTACCAATACCATCATCTCTTTTGATGTAACACTTGCTTCCAAAGATTTTGAAGTCTTTTACTATAGGTACATTCCCAAACCATAGCTCATAAGGTTTCTTGTCTGCACATGGCCTTAATTGAATTCTATTGATAGTATAGACTACATTATTGATTGGTTCTCTCCAATAGGTGTGTTCAACTTTTCCTTGAATCATGATAGTGCGCACTATGTCAAGTATGATCCCATTTCTCCTTTCTACAATTCCATTATGCTGAGGGGTTTTAGGTGCACTTAGCTGTCTCTTTATCCCATGTTCTTTTCAATACTCATAAAATTTGTCAGAAGTGAATTATCCTCCTCTATCTGATCTTAGACATTTTATCTTTAATCCAGACTCATTTTCAACTTTAGCTTTGAATATTTTGAAATTCTCAAATGCTTTAGATTTATCTCTTAAGATCGTAACCCACATCATTCTAGAATAATCATCAACAAAAAACTAAAGTACCTTTTACCATAGTATGATCTTCTTTGAGTTAGTCCACATAGGTCTATATGCACTAGATCCAATTTGTTCTCTGCTAAATTCTACTTGCTTCTGAATGAGTTCTTTAAATGCTTTTCCATCACACATTCCCTGCACATTGTATCAATTGGTCTTTCAATAATAGGGAGGTCTCTTACTGCCTTTACATTGCTTATCTTTACTTTATTGTCAAAATTGATGTGAAAGTCTTTTGTTCCATAACCAACTGTCATCTACTTTTGCAACAAAACAACTTGCCTCTAAATTAAGTTGAAAAAAATTACCCTTTGTCTTTGAACTTGATGTAATCATTAATCATTCTTTGTTATAAATGGCACACTTATTATTTTTGAATTCCAACTGATATCCTTTATCAAGTAACTCTCCAACACTCAGTAAGTTATACTGCAAACCATCAACATATAGAACATCATCAGTGTTATTCTTTCCATCCAAAGTGATAGCTCCTCTATCTATGATAGATTTAGGAGTGTTGTCTCCAAATCTAACCACACCACCTTTGTACTTATCTAGATGTATAAATATGTCTTTGTCTCATGTCATGTGATATGAACAACCACTGTCAATGATCTAGTCTATTCTAATGTTTGCTTTTGAAATCAATACTTCCTCTTCTGCTTTATTTTCATCTTCAATATCCATGTCATAAAACATTTTCTCTATATCTTCAATTGTAATAAATCCAATTTCATCTTCTGCTGAATCTTCATTTGTCACTCCATCTTCAACATAGTAACATTCTTTTGTATACTTAGGCTTGAAATTAGTTTTGTACTTCTTAACACTTATAGGACACTTAGATGCAAAATGACCAGTCTTGTTACATGAAAAGCATTTAAATTGTAACTGACCTTTATATTTTCCTTTTCCTTTTCTTTCTTTCTTAGAAACCATAGCAATGAATTATTCTAGTTCTTTATCATCATCTTCATCATCAAAATTACCAGAAGTGTTGAAAGATTTCTTACCATGGACTGAGGCTTTGAATGTTGTTTCACTTTTAGGCTCTTTCTTCAATCTTGATATCTCGAATACTAAAATCTTGTTGATTAAGGTCTCTCTTTTGAAGTCTTTTGAAATCTGCATAGTCTCATCTAGGATGCTTATCTTGCTCTCATAATATTTTGTCAGAGTAGTCATCAATTTATCCATTATGTCTTCTTCCAAAATCTATCAACCATTGTTTTTGATTCCCGCAACTACTTCATTAATTCTTTTATTGTAGACTTTGATGTTCTCTTTAGGTAGCATCTCCAAATTATTATTGAATAATGGTAAAATGGAGCTTTAACAATGCATCTCTTATTCACCTACTATTCATTTGTAATGTTTTTAATTGGAATTACATAAGTAATGTAATTCTGGACATTCTTGAAATTAAATAAAATTAAATGCATACCTCATAATGGAACAGATCTGGAAATACCTATTTTCTAAAGCCTGTGTGCAGTTTTAGAAGATTTTGCAACCAGATCTGGGAAGAGAAAACTGAAACATAGAAAACTTTTGTCTTTTTGGTAGCAGGTAGTCTTTGACCCTGATAAAAGGTCAAAGACTCCCTCAAGATTTTGAAGGTCAACTTTGACTTGGTTCATGGATCTTAGAAGTTCACTAAAAAGGGTACTTAGATCTGCCCTATAATTCTTGAAACAATGATTGTAGATATCTGAAAATGGTGTTTTTGGGGTGGCTATATAGGCTTTTTCCTTAGTCAAACCACCATTTTGGTGATCTCCACTTCCATGAATAGCCGATTGAAATAGAATCTATGTGTGTATTGAAAGTGTAATGCCAAGATCTAAACCTCTAGATTAAAACCCTAGCATGAATATGTATGAGGAAATAATGCATAGTTTTGAATTAGATAAGAATGCATACCAAGCCCCCAAGGCTAAAGTACTCCTACCAAACTCATAATCCAAATTACTACCCCATGATTGTATCTTCGAATGCTTGAATGTTGGCAATGGTGGATCAAGGAAGAAAGGATCTCTCTTTCTCCAAATAGGTGTTCACAACGGTGTGTTCATAAAGATGGTTGATATCAACAATGGCTTGATCTTATATATAATCCTTTTGCAACCTTGCATCTTTATTCCAAAATCACTTGCTTGTCTAAATCAATTATGCTTCCACTTGATGACTATATCAAGAAATTTCTTGATCTCCTTGTGATGTGATTGCTTCTTGTGCAATTGCTTGGTTGTCCAAATCAATGGAAATGAGAGTCTTTATATATAGGTTTCAAGGTGAGGCTCCTAGAGTAATGTGAGGACCCATAATTAAAATTTCACCTTGCATTATGATCCAATCACAATAACCAACTAAGGAGGGAAAATAATTAAATGAATTTTGAATTAAAACCTTTCCGCACTTGGATCCGAAGGCCCGAGATTGATTTCAAGGCCTCCTAGGACCAAATTTTAAAAGGGGAACCAAATCTTGAAGGAGGTCAAAGATGATGTCGTCTCTAACCTAGGTCAGGGATGACCTCAACCTTGACCTAGGTTAGGGATGACCTAGAGCTTGACCCAGGGGTCCAGGTCCTACTAGAATAAAAAATAGGAGATCTCGGGGATGCTCGAAGACCTAGAAATGATGTCAAAATAGGACATAGTTCTAAGGAGGCAAAAAATCCTATGATGATCATGATGAAGGAAAAGAGGACCTATTTATAAGTCCTACCTAGAAAATAGAGCCATGGAAGAGGGAAATTAAGGAGAATCCTCAGGATCCCAACCCTAATTTCACCTAAAATAAAGAAATCAAGTGCAGAATGCATCCTAAATGAAAGTATATCATGATAAATGTACTAAAAGAGGGTGCTAAACCTATCAAGATGGAAGTGCTTCCATTTTAAGATGATACATTTATTCCCCACTTTAGCTCAAATATGACACTATGTGAATATGCAAGCTAAAGTAAGAAAACATCATAGTAAATAAAAAGGATATAGCCAAGTCCTCAATGTAGAGATCTTGTAGAAAAATATTAGAACCTACAACACACAAGATTAATGAAAATCCATAAATAACCTAGAGCTTACTATATGAAAATTGAGAAGTGCATAAAGCCCCTTATGCTCCCCTTGTTTTGGCTTTCTACTTCTGAATGGCGAAACAAGGTGATAAGAAAAACTTTATACACTGGATATGCAGTTTGTTGAAAAGTCCTTTCCTAAACCAATTATAAGGATTCCTAACCTTCCTAAACTAGTTCAAGGAGTTATGTATCTAAATCATGATTCTAGCACCGCTGACGACACTGAAAACAGAGTTACCAAACTCAATTTATGATGAAAAGAGTGAATGTCTATCTAAATGCATAATAAGGGAAATCTGAGTTTACTATGAGAAAACCCTAAAAGAAACCCTAATAAAACCCTAATTTGAACTATAAATAAGGAAAAGGAAGAGATACTTACTCATTCTTACCATTTATAGATTCAAAACAAGGAATCAAGATGGCAAGGAGAGAAGAACTTCGAGCGATGCGCATGGAGCTTCTGAGACATAGCCTAGGTACCAGACGGTCACTTCCTAAGGTGATTTTTTTGTTGTATGCTTTTTTACTTTCCAAATTCCTTTTTTTCATAGGCAAGGTCAACTTTATCCCCTCTAGGTTGACCCTGACCCATCTATGTCAACTTTGACCCAACAAAGTTGACATTGACTAGAAGGTTTTCACCTGATCTAGGATGAGGTCAACCTTGAACCAACAAGGTCATCCCTGACCCAAGAAAGTTGACTTTGACTTAGTAAGGTCATCCTTGACCTAATTAAGGATGACTTTGACCTAGTCAACTTAGATTTTCAGATTTGATGATGTAGATTACTAATATGATGTATGTTTGTTCTTGTAGGACTTGGTCCATCTCTGAGAGCATCCCTTTGGAGAGTTGCTAGTCATGGTTAGAGAGAGAGTGTCTGAGCTTGAGGATGAGGAGATGTAGTTACTGAGGGATGTGGGACTATACTAGGTATCAATCTTACCATAGATCAGACTACACCAAGCCATGCTATCAGCTCTAATAGAGAGGTGGGATAGGATACATGCTCCTTCCATCTTCCCTCTAGAGAGATCATAGTGACATTAGAGGATGTCTACAGGATCATGTGGCTTCCAGTCTAAGGTGAGACCGTCAGATCTAGAGTACAAAATTCTTGTGAGGAGATTTGTATAGATGCAAAGTATTATATAGAATAGGTTTCATAGATGTGGACCTGGTTAGATCAGGTCCTATTATCATCCATATTGTCAGGCCCTACACCTTTAGTACAGAGGGTGATGCTTTGCATAGTATCCTTGGTTGTGTTACCCAACTCAAAGGGTACCATATTTTGTACACCTCTTACACATCTTATAAAGAGGATGGAGAGGGAGAGGACCATGTTCTCATGGGGTCATAGTATGTTAGCCCAGCTATACCATGAGTTAGGTTAGCTAGTGAGGTATCAGAGGGAGAGTCTCTCAATATGCATGCTCTTGTAGATTTGGCAGTTTGAGAATTTTGCATGTACATGTCCACATGGATTTATAGTGATGGTAGATGCAAGTACACCAAGAGTCTTTGCATATCTTGTGAGAGATGCTTGGCAGTTTGGAGATATCCTCTATTGTAGGGTACATCTAGACCGCATTCTGAGCACTGATGTGATATGGAGACCCTACTGCCAGATGATAGAGTGGCCTGATATATGATTCTAGATGAGATATTCATAGCAGTGGAAGCTTCTAGATAGTCATCAAAATCATATAGTGATGTCGTACTATTATGATTAGGTGATGAGGTAGTTCGGCCTATTACAGGGAGTCCCTAGAGTAGTACCTTGCTATGTACATCTAATGAGGTACTATTAGAGACCCGGTGCCATGCACCAACCATCGATAGATGACATAGAGGATAGTGATTCAGATGAGATAGAGGACATAGAGGTACCATCAGATGTGACCTATTCAGGCATGAGCTAGGATTACATCAAGTATTTGAGTCTATAGGGGACCCGCCCCATCTTCCCTGAGGATTATCCCATAGGTGATCCAATCTTTTCAGAGAGGACACACTGGGATAGTGGTACCACAAAGGAGGATGAGGATGTAAGAGATGAGGAGGAGTACATCTTCGAGGGAGATCCCATGGAGGAGGAGAGATTAGAGAGAGTAGAGGAGAGAGTGGATGATAGAACATAGGACATACCCCCAATTGGTGATACTTGTGCAAATATACACATTACTCATGCATCACCACTGAGATCATGATGGTCACCATTGCCCCACACTGAGACACCACCATCGAGACCTAGATATGGCGAGCATGGAGAGAGTAGTCACTCCATGCCCCCACCATTTAGACACTTTAGTGACCTCGAGGAGGGAGACCCAAGTATGAAATATGAAATTTGATTGAAAATGTGATTTGATTTGAGATAGAGAGATACTAGACTGATAAATTTAATTTCATTCTATAGATAGCCTAGTGGAGTGGAGGAGCTTTGTATCTGAGATTCTTAAGAATACAATTATATCTTACTGACTAACAGTCGATGAGTGAGACTCTTCCATTGGGTGTAGAGATCCCAGTAGGCATGCCGACATCTTTGCATGCATCTAGTGAGAGTTGAGGCTATGCAGAGAAAGGGAGGAGAAGCTGATAGCTAAGTTACAGAGTACCCAAGAGTGTCCATAGGGTATGAGCATATCAAGGAGCCACACAAGGACACACAAATCTTCATCTTCCTATCATAGGGAAGAGAGATCTGGGAGCCATCAGCCATCAGAGCATAGTGATAGACGTAGTGATAAATAGGGCCATTAGACACATATGTATCAGAACTTGAAAAACTTCTTTTGATGAATGAAAAAATTTCTCTACTAATTAGTTCTATGTTTGATTATTATGCTTTCATCAATATAAAACTTAATACAAAGAAAGAAAGTGCATGAATATATTTAATATGTAATTTTTCTAGAACTACATAACCTATAAAACAAACTTTATAAGGAATACATAAATGTACAAGAAAAGAATGAAAATGAAATTAAGGATAATAACGTTTGAGATGCATAATATTAATGGGTTCCTTAAAAGAAACATCATCCATATCAGCAAGTTTATAAGCACCTGAACCAAAGTCTTCAATAACAACAAAAGTCCAATCCAATTAGGGCTAAATTTTCCTTTTTTGCCTGGTAAAGCATTCACATTTCATTGATTCTCATAAAGGACTAAATCACCGACTAAAAATGTTCATTCAATTACCTTATGATTATATTTCTTTTGAAGTGATTTATGATAAGCTTTTATATGTTCTAATGCATGTATTCATTGTTCATCCAACATTTCTAGCTCTTTTAAGCATTGTTAATGAAAAGTATCTTTATCAATTATCCCATGAAATGAAACACATAGAGAAGGTATTTCTAGTTCCAAAGGCATAATAGCTTCAGTACCATAGACAAGGTTGTAAGGAGAAGTACATGTGGTTGTACGAACACTAGTCCCATAAGCCCATAAAGCATAGGTCAATTGAGTATGCCAATCTTTTGCATGCTTACTAACTATTTTTCTCAAAATTTGTTCAATGATTTTGTTTGATGCTTCAACTTGTCCATTAGATTTAGGATAATAAGGAGTTGAAAATCTATGTTGAATTCTATATTTCTCAAAGAATTTCATGACTTCTTTGTTTTTAAAAGAGGTACCATTATCCTAAATTATCGTCGAAGGAATACCAAATCTTGTTATGATATTATTAAGGATGAAATCACAAATAAAATCCATCATTGTTGAATGAAGAGGGACAACTTCTACCCACTTCATGAAATAATCTGTAGCAATTAGAATGCAAGTATGTCCTTGAGAAGAAGCTGGTGAGATTTTTCCAATAAGGTCAAAACCCCAAACACTAAAAGGCAATGGAGAAACTTGATTATGAAGATCGTGAGTAGGAGAATGAATCAAATTATGATGTTGTTGACATTGAGGACATTTCTTAACAAACATGAAAGAATCTTGTTCCATTGTTTGCCAATAATATCCCATTCTAAGCAATTTATTAACCAGGGATTTTCCATGAAAATGTCCCCCACAAGAACCAGAATGAGCTTCTGGAAAAGCTACGGGGATTTCAGTTCTATTGAGACATCTTAATAATAATCCAAAATAAGAGAATTTGTAAAGTGTATCTACTAAAATGATGTAACACGCTGCAAGCTTCCTAATACAATTATGTGTGTTCCTTGTTGTTGATTTAGGAAAAGTACCATCCTTCAAAAAATGAAAAATATGTGAATACCATTCATCCTAATGCAAATTGAAACAATCAAAGATAATATTTTTAGAAATTGCAGGGATTTTAAGATTTTGTATAGTAAATTGATAGTTTTCAGCCTTATTCTCAAGACAAACCAAAGAAGTTGTGCTTGCCATGATGTCTGCATGTCGATTATCCTTCCTAGGTAAAGTCTGAATTGTATAAGAGGAGAATTGTGAAAGCATATCGAGAGCTAAATCTTTGTATTGTGTCATTTTATCATTCTTAGTTTGATATCCTCCTTTAATCTGTTCAACAACTAATAGTGAATCTCCATATATTTGTAAATGTTATATATTAAGAGATGAAGCTGCTCATAGGCCAGCTATAAGAGCTTCATACTCTGCAATTTTATTAGTACAAGGAAAGGTTAATTTGTATGATAAAGGGATGGGTTTTTTCGTAGGGGGAATCAATATAATACCCATAGTAGAACTTGTCTTACATTAAGACCCATCAAAATATAATTCCCAAATATCATCCTGTTGAATAGCTAGAATATTGTCATCAGGGAATTCTATTAAAGTAGAGCATGTATCGGGATGAGGACAAGGAACTTCAGCTAAATAATCTATCAAAGCCTATCCCTTAATAGAATTTTCAGAAATGAAATTAAGATCAAATTCTGTAAGTAACATCACCCATTTTGCCAACCAGCCAGAGAGATCAGTTTGTGAGAAAAGATATTTCAAAGGATCAAATTTAACAATCACATTAACTTCAGCATTTATAAGATAATGCCTGAGTTTTTGACATGCATAAACTACAACTAGACATTGTCTTTCCAAATCTATGTATCTTGTTTCGTAATCAAGTAAAGTCTGACTAATGTAATACACAGGTCTTTCCCTACCATCATTATCATTTTGAGCTAACAATGCACTCATGGCCTTCGGAGTCACTGAAGTATATAAATGGAATGGTTTATCAAATTTAGTTGGCTGCAAGATAGGAGGATTTGCAAGATACTCCTTAAATTTCTCAAAAGCTTTTTTACACTCATCATTCCAAGGGAGAGTGGTATCCTTTCTAAGCAAGGAAGTAAAAGGGATAGTTTGATCTGCTAAATTAGAAATAAAGCGATGAATAGCTTGTATTTTTCCTTGTAAACTCCATAACTGAGAAATATTCTTAGGAGGAGGCATATTAACAATAGCTTCAATCTTTTCAATATCTACTTCTATGCCTCGCTTAGAGATTTTAAATCCTAATAATTTACTGGAATCAACTCCAAAGACACATTTCTTAGGATTCATTCTCATGTTGTAACTTCTAATCCTTTCAAATATTTGTCATAAAATAGTAACGTGATCTTCTCTTTGTATAGATTTTGCTAAGATAGCATCCACATAATCTTCAAGAATCTTATGAATGTAATCATGAAAAATCAAAGTCATGGCTCATTGATAAGTTTCTCTTGCATTTTTTAATCCAAAAGGCATCATGACCCAACAAAATGTTCCCCAAGGTGTTATAAATGAAGTCTTAAATTGATTTTCAGGAGGGATAAAGATTTGATTATATCCCAAAAACCCATCCA